>JANAVB010025196.1:49172423-49433774 GCA_029216955.1 Iris pallida
TATTAAGGAAGAAGGAGCACGATATGATAGAACTCAAGGAAATACAGATGATAAAATAGTCTAAGATAACATCTCAGCAGATATCCAGAGTGCAAGGTCTCAGCTACTGAAAATAAAAAATATATACAACCCAAATCTCAAAGACAGAAATAAAGTCTAACTACTAGCCTCAAGACAACATAAGAAAGATAAGCCTAACTAAACTAGTCTAGGCAGTAGGGTAAAGTCGTCAGCTAGAGCTGTCCCGTAGAAGGTATCCACACAGGCCTCCACGTCCTCTGTTATATTTTCAACAGGTCCAGTCAGGACAGGAGCGAGCACAATACATCTCAACAGTTCATAGCAGGTTAGAAAATATAATCATGCAGTAAAGTCAGATATAGATACTGAAGAAATACAGTATATAAACAGAGAGAGAGAGAACTGTAATAGAAATATCTAATATAAGTAAGAACTAATAGTGACTAGTAATTTAGAGTACAAAGTCGACATGTGAACGGCTTGATTTGTACATGGCTATACTAAAGAGGCGTACATGGCTATTCTACTTTGGAATTGTTCACATGGCTATTTATACTCCCCCGTACCCGCAATTAATACACAAGGATCCAACCAGGTTATGTTATGATTCTATGTAACAGCTCCCGAAGGGTGGTAAGCCCCCAAAGGGTGGTAAGCCCCCGAAGGTTGGTACATAGTAGTCCCATAAATAGGGATTCTGGGAAACCCAATAAATGGGATAAGGATTCAAAGAAGGCTCTATGATCATAAGAGTATATGTCACAAGTGATCAAAGAACCAAAGAAGCATAGTGATACGCCATGTAAGTGAAACGCACAAAACATAGAGTACCCGCTGCTCCCTGAAGGGATAACATCTTAAGAAGGGATCCATATAGTACTAATCCGTGTGACCAATGTGACAGTATCAAGTAAAGTAATTTAATGCAGGAAAATAATTCTAAGCAGGATATGAAATGATCAGAGAATGTACTCGCCTCTATCTGAGTGTTCGGATGAAATGTACTGTCCGAGGAGAGGTGTCTGGCTCCTAATCAGAACAACACAGGTCACAACAAGTCTAAAATGATATAATGAAGTTCTACTATGCACTCTACATGAGTCTAGGTCAATCTAGGCCAAAGTCAACTCTTGATCAACTCTGGTCAACCACACTAGTCAAACTAGGTCAACTAGGTCACTTCTAGCCCAAACAAGTCTAATAAGTCTCACTAGGCCTAACCAAGCCTAGGCTAACAACCAAGCACACTCACAAGTCACAGAGAACACACACACCATATCTAGAAGTATATATTCATCTATGCATTCATATTTCACACATACATGCTTGCATTTATTTGGATATAATCATGCATATAACATTGTATCTACCTTGCATCATACACTTTTCATTACACCATGTTCCATTGCAATCTATTGCCTATATGCATATATTCATCACAATATATGAATATATGAAGGCAGCTACCTTTCATTCATATTTCATATATACTTAGATACATACATTTATGCATTCATACATAGATATATAGGTACATAGATATATACATAGGCACATACCCACATAGGTATATAGATAGGTTTATACATAGATACATATCTATATACATATATATATATATATATTTTTTTTTTCATATATATATATATATATATATATATATATATATATATATATATATATACAAAATATATATATATATATATATATATATATATATATATATATACATATATATATATATATATATATATATATATATATATATTTTTTTTTACATATATATATATATATATATATATATATATATATATATATATATATATATATATATATATTTTTATATATATATATATATATATATATATATATATATATATATATATATATATATATATACATAGAGAGGTACATACATACATATTTACATAGATTCATATATGTATACATACATATATATTTACATAGATATAGAGAGAGGGTTAAGGGGCTGAAATGGGTGTAAATGGGACTGGAATTTGGCATGTTACGGGGCTATTTCAGGGTGTTAAATGACAGGTTATGGGGAGCCATTGGGCTGTGTTTGTGAGGCAGTGGTGTCAAACATGGATGTGTGTGTCATATCCTAAAAAGGAAAACAATGAAGGGAACCTAGGAAAACAGTGTAGTGTCACATAGATGAGGGTGTATGTGTGTGCAATGTAAGGGATTCCATGTGTCTGTGTTCAGATAAGAGGGGGGTGTAAATGGGTATGTGTGTTAACAGTTTTTAGGAATACATATGACAGGTTTGTATAGATGACAGGGAATCATTAAGGAATGTGTAGATATGTGTGCATATGAGTGTTAGGAAAATTAGTACAATGTGAGAATGTAATGTGTCAATACATTTCAGAACTTGAAGATGTGGCTGAGTGTATGTGTGTGTAACATTACAGGACAGTGTCTCAGAAAAAACGGGAAAGGTGACTCAGGACATTCCATATACTCTCAGGTTTTTGACTGAACCCCAACCAAACTTGAACTTGTGAAGGCTAGGACTGAACCAATAATGAGAGGACTGGACATAATACACAATATGGAATGATCTTAAGGACAAGTTTCCCTCCTTTCCATCACATATTTGGACTAGAGGATGACAGGTTTCGGCATTTGTTACAAAGTGAGGACTGATCATAAGGCATGGAATGCACAGTTAGAAATGGGACAGGACAGTTACATACATGCATTAGAGCCATTATCCTTCCCATTAAATAGTATGAACTCAGAAATTAGGAATTGAACAATAACTAAGAAATGGGATAGACATCAAGTTTCTGAATCATGGCTTCATTAGGACAGTGCATGGTGTCATCTGTGTACAGTGCATTTAGGGAATTTCCAGATTTCAGGTTCATCATCACAGCCTACCTAATGCTTATAACAGTGTCAATGTCAGTTGCAATTCCAGCTTCTACACAGTGCAACATTTCAGTTCATGTGTGTGTAGGGTGATTCCTGAAACAGTGAACTAGTACTGTAACCTGAAACAGTTGGCTAAAACATGGGAAGGGAGTAACACTTGACAGTTCAACTAAAGTGTAACATGAATCTACATTAACTAATCATGAACTAAAACCTATTAGAATTACAAGAACTGGAAATGAAGGGAAGAACTGTTGTCTGCCAGTCTAATTCGAACCCAAACTCCCTAATATTCGAATACCCATTGAATCCCCCATGAACACATGAACTTATATATCAACTAACTAATATTTAGCCATGCAATTTCTCATTAATAACGTGATTAACATTTGAATCAACTAAGAAACTGGTGAGAACAGAACTATCAGCCAAACCTGATGCATACAGTATCAGAACAATGAGGAAGACCCTCATTCCCATCTCTAATTCATATAAGTCCCAAAATCAATGGTTGGTAAGTAATCGTGCACTTGTCAGTGTGTCCCACGAGTGTTCGTGTCCGTGCAAGTGGACACGAATGTGTCCAAAATAAGATTAACATTTAGAGTATAATACTGCCCAGACACAGCCTCGTGGGGAGATGTCGAGCCCAAGAGGACACGACACGGGCCACAAGACTTCTCGTGCTCACGGACACGTGTAGCCCAGGCATAGGGCTACACACTCGTCACCCTGAATCGTGTCCTCGTGGTGACAGGATACGACCCGAAGTGCGTGTCAGTGCGGTTTTCTCGTACGTGTACAGTGTGTGTAAAATCAGTGCGTACGTATTTTCGTGTCCGACACGACACGACGTGTCCTGAAACTCGAGGGGGTCTTTCAGTGATGGCCCCCACCTCTGTGTCAAATTGTACGTGTCCACGTGTCCTACACAGAGAGATTTTAGGGTCGGGTAGCAGGGCAGTGCACGGGGGTGTCGTACAGTGAGTTCGTGTCCGTTTTGGACACGGATACGACACAAAATCGAACTCAGTCAGTGGTGTTTCGAAAACACATATCAAGGGCTTCCCAAATATGTAATTTGTTTTAGAAAATACCAAGATTTAATCCATTCGAGCATTTCATCAAACACCTAGATTCTAGGACTTCTATGTGTCCGATACGGACACGAAATAAACACGACTCGACACAAATCCAATACCTACGGCTAGGGGACACCTAGGGCTTCCTATTCATGCAAAGAAATCGAAAATCTTTTGAAGGAATAGGAAGTTACCTATATGTGCAATTTGCATGAAAAAGCTTCAAAAGGGGGGTGGTTCTTCTTGCTAGCTAGCTCCTCCAAATTGCTCTCCAACTGGGATTGGCCTCCATGAACAGTAGGAAAATAGGATTTAGGTCACCATAGAAGAAGTTTGAATGAAAAAGGATTAATATTGATCAAAATAGGAAGAGTTTCTAAAGAGACAAACCTTGTTCTTGAAAAGAGAGAGAATGAACAAGGAGGCAATAATTTGGGAGGGATTAAATAGGCTCACCTAGGGTTTTGGGCTGGCCATTCTTAGGTTTTGGGACCCCATCCAATAGTCACCCTCACATCATGTCAAATCGATGGCTAGGATGGAACCTAGGTTTCAATGCTAGTCTCAACTAACTAAAACTAGCTAGTCTAACTTGATCATTCTAACCAATGACTAGTCCAAGCTAACTAACCCTAGTCTAGGCCAAGTCTAATCTGGGTTAGGGCTAAACTTCTAGGTTAAGGACTAACATAACACATAGCAATATTTAATTAATATTAAATTCACAGAAATTCACAGAAATCATAATAAATTCAAATAAATTCAAATAACCCCAAAAATGACAAGAATACCCTCAGACTAGAAATGATAAACAAAATACCCTAATCACAAGGCTAGGCTCTAGGTCAACCAGTTTCCAAAGGTTACACTATCAAAACACCAAAATCATAAGTCATGATTTAAAATAGTTTTAAATGATTAAAAATCACCAAATATTATATCATGATTTAAAGACTAAAATTATAAAATTTTAAAATTACCCGCTTCTGGAAAACTGGGTGTTACAGACGACGATCTTGGACTCTCTGGAGGTCTAGGTTGCTCTGGATGCCGAAGCATTTTGAGGAGAATAAGATGTTAAGTGTCTCTTTTCTCATTTCTGTCTGTAGATATGATCTTCTATTTTTTTCTCTGTGCCTCTGTGGATGAAGGAATACCCCTTCTATTTATAGGTAGCAGACTGGTCTGCTCATGCGCACATATATAGGATGCGCCTGTACGTCGGAACGCCACATGGCTGATGCTGTGGGGCGCATGGACGATACGTCCTGAGTCGGAGCTGAATCTGCTAAACTGCTCTGTCGGACTGCAGTGGAGCTGACACATGGCAGTCGCGAAGATTCGTCTGTTGCTGAGATCTTGGGTGGTTAGCACCGATTCTTGAGCAGAACTGAGTCAAAAGACACGTGTCGCATGTCTGTGGCTCAATGATCTTGGATTTTGTAGGAAGAATGATCTGTCAGGATGCGCCTAGGATCTGGCGCATGGAGCGACTCGATCTATGACTTTTAGTGGTCACAGACAAGTCTAGACACATAACTTCTGAGGCGCATGCAGAGCTTTGGGCGCATGGCTATGGAGGCTCATGCAGAGACTTGGCTTCTGTCTTTTGGGATTAGAAGTAAGTCAGGGGCGCATGGCTTTTGAAGAGCATACAGATTTCTGGGCGCATGGCTGTGGAGGCGCATGCAAATGATCGGTCGGCTACGTTACAAGGACAGCTGTAGCCGACAAAATGTAATGATGAAGATAACGTTGGCGGCTCTTCGTTTTCTGTAAAAAGCTGTCAACTGTTCAGTCTTCGGGAAGTGTGCTGCCGACTCTGTCATATAGCATTAAATGCTTGATGGATGACGAGTTGAAGTGGGCACATCAGTTTGTGTCCCACTAGGCGCATAGATTTATATCCCATTGGACGCATCAATATGGAGTGCATGGTGCTGACAGCACATCTGCTGCATGGCGTACCCGTATTGGCCCATCCGTTGAGTTCTTCGACGCGTTAATGGTTGTTTTGACTTGGTTGAATACGAAGAGGAAGATTCATCGTCATAAATGCAAATTCATTGTACAGAATATGTGGAGACTGCCACTTGGAACATGGGCGAGGGTTGCCCCGGCCTATAAATAGCTTTGTAAAGAGTTGTTTCTCATTTCACTTGGCTTTCCTTCTTGAAGACGAACTCGCTCGGTCCCCCGCCTTGGCGAGTTGACGATGAACTTCTTCCGAAAACGAAGATGTGTCGAGTTGGTTTTTTTACCATCGGCCCTGTAAAAGTGCCTATTGCATCCAAATATCGAGATTGTCGTGTCCTAACACAGGCTTAAGGTGCCTGTTGCATCCAAAGATCGGGACGATCGTGCCCTGAGTTTTGTTATGCTGGAAGAGCCGCAAGTCGGGGCTATCGTGCCCCGATTTGGTTGGGCTAGAAGAGCCACTCCTCTTGCTAGAGTACCCGCATGCTGATTAGGAAGTGATTCGCTCTGACTATGCACGGGGATGCACATACGCTGAGATGCTGGAATGATGCGCCTGGCTGTAGCACATGAGTGATGCATCTGGCTGTATGTTGAAGTGATGTGCCTGGCTGTAGCACTGCGCATGACTTTAGCTTTTATGATTTCCTTTTTCTTTTGTACAAAAATTCTCCTTTGTAAAGGACATGTAATAGACTTTCATATGAAATAAAAGCCCCATTTATATGTCTATACTTCTTTGCTATTTTTTACTGTGCCAAGTGTTCTATTGAGTTTTCTGGCGCATGTTGATTTTGGGGGCACATGAGAGTTAGGGCGCATAGGAATTCTGGCCTGATATGTGCGTAAAATTTTATGCTTCTACAAGACCCCTTTCAAAGTTTTCAAAACTTTCTGCCAAGTTATGGTGAACAAGAAGCATGGGTAGTCGTTGTTTTGGGCGCATGTCCTTGTCTGGCAGCATAGCTTTTCTGGGTATACGACTGCTTCGCGCATCGCCGTGGGGGGCGCATGTTCTTCTCGATTTTATGCAAAAAGATAACGCCTCAAATTTTGAAAGATTAATGATAATCTTTTGGAAGATATACAGTCGTCAGTTTCACGAGATTCGAAGAGTTTTTTTGGCTTATGTCAGCCTTTATCGGTTCACGTGCGTGGCTCATGCCTATAAATAGGCGTCTGTGAGAGAGAGAGAGAGAGAGTCTTCTTCTTTTATTTTCTCATTCTTCTTCTTTTTCTAGAGTCTTTGAAAACCCTAGCTTCTTTAGAGAGATGGCTCCCAAGACTCCCCGTGGCGGTGCTGGCCGAGGAAGGGGCAAGGACAAGGAGCCCGTGGAGGTCGACGTAGAGGACACGCCCGTCGTCGTAGCGACGTACGTCGACGTTCGACCGGCGGTGATCGGTGGGTGATCCTTCACTTTGTTGCAACACTGTTGGGGACGTGGGTGTGACTAAATTGAGTCGCATCCCCATTGACACGCCTAGGCTTCCCATTGCTAACGTGCATGGATTCTGTCCTGATGATGCGCCGAAGCTCCTGCTGACACTCATGGACTTAGGTCCTGATGATGCGCCGAAGCTCCTTCTGCTGACGTGCATGGACTTAAGTCTTGATGATGTGTCAAAGCTCCTTTTGCTGATGTGCATAGACTTAGGTCTTAATGATGTGCCAAACCTCCTTTGCTGACGTGTCTGGGCCTCGGTCCTGTGTGTGTGCGTTTGGTGAGATTCTATATACGCGTATGGGTTTCGACCCAGTTTGATGCGCCAGATTTGTTGATGCGCCTTAGACACTTGCTTTGAGCTTCTAAGTCTTTTTGCTAACTTTTCTTTGACTCTGTTATAGTATCCATGCCGAGGGCGGAGGCTCTCGTGAAGGAAGAGGTACTGCTTTCTCTCATCAAACAAGAGCTGGTGACCATTAAGGATGAGGTGTTACCAAAGATTGAGGTCAAGGAAGAACCGATGCCCATCAAGGAAGAGATTGCTCCCAAGGTTGAAGTTAAGGAGGAGCCACCGTTAGAGGGTAGTAGCACTGGGAGTTCTGACCCTCCTACCCCTGGCGAGGACCTTAATCAGATAGAGCCTTCATATACAAAATGGCCGAGGGAATGGTACATGCCTCAATGCAACTATGATCCCTGGCTGTGAGGATTCAGTGGTTGCCTTGCAATTACTGTTTTTGGGAATATAAATAAAGTCAATGTCCCTATTTTGTTTTAGTATTTCTGTCTGTTTTTTGAGATTCGAAGATGTAGTTTGTGTTTTGCTTCTTTTTGATGTCGATGTAATCCTTTACTTTCTATTAAAATAAAAAAAATGAAGAACATTCTGCTTTTGTTAATTCTTGTGATGAATCTTATGATTTCTGGTGGACCTATTATCTTTTGCGCACCTTGGTCTGGGTACAGATAATAAGTTTGAGAAGCAAAAAATCGACATATTTACTCAGAGGTGATATGGACGTGGTAAATAGGGATTAATGGTAGAGTTTTCCTACTCAGAGGTGATATGGACGTGGTAAATAGGGATTAATGGTAGAGTTTTTCTACTCAGAGGTGATATGGACGTGGTAGGATTGAACTCTGTAGGGATGTATAGAACAATTCAAAGGTGATATGGACGTGGTCGTTCTATGATCAATGTACAATAATGCAGGTGTGGTTGCACGGGATGTTTACTCAGAGGTAATGTGGACGTGGTAAATATAGTAATGAGCGTTATCTTACGTAGTATAAGGTTCTACTTTGTGGGGTGTAGAGAAGCAACTCAGAGGTGACGTGGACATGTTGTTCTCCTATTGGGGATGCAACGGAACAACTGGGTTCCAGGAGCATGTGATTGTCAAGGGAGGGGCGTGAACTTGGTTTGTCAAGTTCACAAATTTTCTAACTGGGGAAAGTAAAGTATATTCTGAAGGATGTCAGGAATAGTACTTCTTTATGAACTTGCCGTTGATGGGCATCATGAACAAGTCCCCATTAGGTTGAGCGAGATGGTAAGTACCGTTTGAGTATACCGTCTCTATGCTGAAGGGTCCTTTCCATTTGGGTTCAACATTTCCGGTGTCTTGTGAGTCACCACCATAGGTCCCTTGACTTCTAGAACTAGGTCACCTACTTGGAAAGTTCTCTATTTGACTCTTCTGTTGAAAGCCTGTGAAATGTGGGCTTGATAAAGTTCGATGCGCTGTTGAGCCAAGGGACATTTTTTATCGAGCGCTTCCAACTCTTACAGACGATGACGTTGATTGTCTTCTTTCGTCAGCTGGTTTGTGATTGCCACTCAGAGTGAGGGTATCTGGATCTCTAGAGGCAGTACTGCTTTGCTTCTATAGACTAACGAGAATGGTGTGTTACTCGTCGGAGTCCGTACCGTCGTGCGATAGGCCTAAAGGCATTCACCGAGCTTCTCGTTCCAGTCGCGCTTGTTGGATGACACGACCTTTTTGAGTAGTTTGACAATGGTTTTATTAAAAGCTTCAACCAATCCGTTTGCTGTCAGATTGTAGGCGGTTGATGCCACATTCTGAATACGATTCTTACCGCAAAATTTGCTGAACGCATGGCTGATGAACTGTGGACCGTTGTCGTGGATGATCCTCCGGGGTACCCCAAAATGGTAGATGACGTGATGCTTGATGAAACAGATCACCTTTGTGCTTTTTACCTCTGTTAGTGGTACTGCTTCTGTCCACTTAGAGAAGTAGTCGATGATTTCTAGGACAAAGCGGTGTCCCCTGGATAAGGGAGGGGTGATGGGTCCCACTATGTCCTTGCCCTAGGCTTCAAATGGCCAAGAGGCGACCGTAGGATGTAGAGGCTCTGACGGTCTGTGGATGAAGTCGGCGGATAGTTGGAAAGCACGACATTTCTTTGCATACTCGATAGCGTCGGCCATCATGGTAGGCCATAAATAGCCCATACGTCGAAGTCGTCCTGTAGCTTAGGACCCGGTTGGTGAGCTTCGCATGTTCCGTCATGGGCTTCTCGAAGAGTTTCAGCTGCTTCTTCGTTTCATAGACATCGGAGGAGAAGTCCATTGTAAGAGCATCGGTACAACATTTTAGTGGCCGTATCGTAATAGAACCGGAGCGAGCGCCTTCTGACTGAGACTGCTTCCTTCGGGTCTTCCGGGAGGATCCCGTAGACGGCAAAGTCGATGAACGGGAATCTCCAGTCTCTGACATTGATGCTGGCGTCTGTAGACATAGCATGGTTTGCCCACATGCACAGATTGTTTCTGGGGCAAGCCAAATCCCGACCCACCACTGTGATGAAGTGTTGAGTCCTGACAGTTGCTGCCAATGAGGCCACGAGGCCAGCAAGAGCGTCAGCCTCCAAGTTTTGTAATCGAGGCACATGCTCTATAAAGAATTCGGCGAAGGTTGAGATGGTGTCCTACGCTGCTTTGTGATAAAGGACCAGGTCTTCATGGCAGACCTCGTATTGTCCTAGAACTTGATTGACGACGAGTTTTGAGTTGCCGTAAGACTCGAGGTATTCTACCCCCAGATGCTTTGCTAATTGGAGTCCCATGATAAGAGCATTGTATTCTGCAACGTTGTTGGAGCACGGCTCTGGAAGGGAATAGGCACGCTGGATGACCAGCTTACCGTGGAAGATCAGGACTACTCCCACTCCTGCGATGATCTGGCCTTTGGGGCCTGTTCTTGAAGCACCGTCGAAGAACATCCGCCAAACGGTGTTCTCTTCGGTAATGTTTGATTCTCGCACTTCATCTGGAATATCCTCATAGAGTCGGGACGATTCCGAAATTGGGTGCACGACTAGGATGTCGGCCAGTGCTTGGCCTTTGACAGTCTTTTGCGGGACGAATACCATGTCATATGGCATCAATAGTATCGTCCAAGTAGCTAATCGAGAATTTAGCGCTCTCGGCTTAGTCATGAGAACTCTGAGCGGATTGACCTGGGAGATGACATGAATAGTTTGCCCCGAGACATAATGGCAAGTTTACTGGATGACGAACGCTAGAGCTAGATATTCTTTTTCGACGGAGTTGTACCGGTGTTCGACCCCGACCATTGTCCTTCTGAGATAGTAGATGGCCTGCTCATGGCCTGCATCATTGTTCTGGGCCAACAAAGCGCCAAGAGAATGGTCCATTGCACGGACATAGAGTAGAAATGGTTTGCCTGCGACAGGTACCACCAAGACTGGGGGCTCGTCAGATAAGCTTTAATGTCGTTAAAGGCTTTCTGACATTCTTCCATCCAGATATAGGAGACTTCCTTCATCATGAGCTTGGTGAAGGGCTGGCATTTTCCGGAAAGGTTTGCGATAAACCTTTGGATGTATGCGAGACGTCCCTGCAGGCCTCGAAGTTCTCTAAGCTTCTTCGGAGGGTCCATGTCAAGGATAGCTTTAGTCTTCTCGGGGTCAATATGGATGCCTTTTGCAGTGATAATGAAGCCTAAGAAATTTCTACTGGAAACCCAAAGGAAGGATTTGGCGGGGTTCATCTTGAGCTGATGTACCCGTATGAGGTCGAAGACTATCTTTATATCCTGTAGGTGATCACCTCGTAGACGGCTCTTGACTGCGATATCGTCAACATAGCATTCGACTGTTTTACGGTGGTGCTGGCAGAAGATGGTGCTCATAGCTCTTTGGTATATGGCACCTGCATTCTTTAGGCCAAAGGGCATTACTGTGTAGCAGTAAACCCCTTTGGAGTCCTGAACGACGTGTGCTTTTCGTCGTTTGGGAATATCTTGATTTGGTTGTAGCCCGATTACCCATCCATGAAGGACATGCGCTTGAAGCCACATGTGTTGTCGATCATTATGTCGGTGATCGGGAGTGGAAATTCATCCTTCGGATAAGCAGAGTTGAGATCCCGAAAGTCGATGCAGACTCGGTTCTTCCTATTCTTCTTTGTGACGGGAATGATGTTAGCCACCCAGTCTGGATGTTGCTCTTCGCGAATAAACCCGTTGTCTAGGGGTTTATCTATTTCTTTGTCGATAGCGTCCATGATGTTGGGACGGAAGCGTCGCTGTTGCTGCTTAACGGGCTTAGCATCAGGTAAGATATTAAGCTTGTGTATTGTGACTTATGGGTTGAGTCCCGGCATGTCTTTGTAGCTCCAGGCAAAGACGTCGATGTATTCTTTGACCAGTTGGACCAAAGATTCTCGGTCCTTCCTGTAGGAACGAAGTCGTAAAGCAGAATACTCTAGAGGGGGGGGGTGAATAGAGTAGGTAGCAGAATATTGCTAATTAAAAACTTGTTAGCAATTAGATCACATAAATAATATCAATAATCACAAAGTAATAACTGTAAAGAAAAGAGATCAGAAGGCAAACGCAAACACAGCGATGTATACTGGTTTTCCTCTTGCTAGGACTAGTCCAGTCGGAAGAACTCTAGCTTCCAGTTGAATCCACTATTGGAAAATCTCGCAAGTTTTCATACAAAGTTCTTACAAATTCTACAGACGCGAGCTTTGATACGAAGAACTCGACCAACTTCAATTTTAAAGAGTCTCTCTTCAATCAAGCCTCTGATTATAATTTCTCTGAAATCTTCTAGACCGCACCATACCGGCAAATTAACTAGAGAATTGTAACTGGCTTGGGACTTGAAAATAAAAGCTTTTTAGAACTCTTTGGAAGAAACGTAAGCTTTAGAAGAGAAGAGATGAAAGTGAATGAGTGACTTTAAAAGATTAGAATTCTTCTCTATTTATAGTTTTTTTTCAAATGCAGAACTCTGGCAGAATTCGGACAGAATTCAGACAGAACTCTATGTAACAATCCGCAACTGAAGGAAGACCAGGTTTTTCAAACGTTCAAAAATTAAACGGTCACTAACCTAACTTTGGCCGAACTCGGGCCGAGTTCTATCAGGGTTGGTCAGGGTTATTTTAAAAATAATTTTTGGGCTTTTTAAAATCCTTCAGATGCTTTTGTAAATAAGAGATGTTTTTCAAAAACATAGGTCATTTTTTGAAAATGATTTTGGATAGCCTATTTGCCAGTACGACTCGGTGTACAATGTATTCCTAGACTCAATAAAAGTAAAAATTACATTGCATAAAGAAATACAGTCTCGAGTGGCAAACATAGCTTCGGTCTTGAACTGAGTAGATATCTGATCTTGATCAGTGTCCAAGTGTCCAAAATATTTTGAGTAAACATCTGAGTAGCTCCGTATATCGAGACAGAGTTTGATCAATTATTAAAATCAGGTTTGACCATGGCCAATGGGACAACAATCTCTCCCATTTTGATAATTGACAAACTTTGACCGATATAACATCTTTGGTCTTTATCAAAACAAATTGTACCAAAAAAAGTTGTTTCTTTAGATTGTTCATATCTTATATTCTTACAATGTAAGATGTTAGATCTTATTTCTCCTCCGTTGTCACTTAGTAAAATAAGTGTAATGAGATAAGCTCCCCCGCAATATATGCATAAGCAACAATCAGTGAAGAAACATAAAAAAATATATATGAAAAATTTATCACAGGCAGTTTAATATTATTCACAGGCATGGTATAAATGTCACAGAGAGTAAAGAAATATGACAAGTAGAAAATATTTCACAGACAGTTTATATGGAAGCATAATAAAATATAATGCTATGAGAAATATGGAATAATGCTAAACTGAATAAAAATATAGAAAACATAAAACATGTTCATCAGACAAAAGTCACAAAAGAAATCTCAACCACGCATGTAAATAATAAGAGTACTGATACTAGCTTGGAATGTCGGAGCATTTCCAAGTAAACAAAGACAATAAACAAAGTCCCAATAGTACGACAACTAGACAGAATGTCTAAATCACATATCATCCTCATCATCATCATCATCATCTGCAGTGCCAGCATGTCCACCATGTCCGGATGGACCAGCGCTAGATGTGCCAGCTCCAGAGGTGAGTGGAGTAGCACCCGAGCCACGGTACCAATCATAAGCATTTCCTGGCTGGAACAAAGAATGGACCACCTCATCCTCAATACGATAACCAGATACAGTAGGTTCTCTATGAAGAGAACTAGCAGAATGACCCGTCTGAGCAAATCAGAGATCAGCAAACGAGTTGGCAATAGCCTGGAACCGAGTCACGTCACGGAACTCATGTTTCTTGGAAGTATCAACAAAGAAAGTCTGCAAATCCGAAAGGTGCTGATGGATACACTCAAAAGTCATAGGATAGGTCTGAGGAGGAACATGTACAGTAGGAGCAGGTGCAGGTGGTGTAGGAGCAGTGGCAATGCTGCGACGAGAAAGTTTAAGAAACTTGGGCTCAGGGTCCTGAGCGCAAGTAGATAAATAGATATCAAAATACTGAAAGATACGAGGGATAAGCATCGCATAAGAGAGATTGCTATCTCTTCCACGATATCTTTCCATCATTTGGATGATAGTCTTAGGGGCAGAAAAAGGAATCCCCTTAAGAATGTGATATAGGGCAGAAAGCTCTAGTGTAGTGACATCATCTTTCGAAGTAGATTACGGAAGAATAGTGGAATAGATGATGCGATGTAACTCGTAGTTAAATAAGTTCAAGTTATTGGACTTGAACTTTCCAGGATGAGCACATGCTGGTGCACAAAGCTCATTCTTGAAACTAACAAGAGTCGTGCCCTCGGAAAAGTCGAAGTCGGTGATGTCATCGAGCGGGGCACCTTTATTTGGAATACCAAGGATTTTTGCTAGCAACACATCATCGAACTCGATATCGATCCCGCCAACACGAGTTCTTACGATAAAAGTGTCTAATACGAAGTTACAGTAAAATAGTCTAAGGGCATTAGTAGCTATAGAGAATTGTTGGGTAACGAGATGGTGTAACCCTAATGCCTTAAACAAAGGACGATGATCTGAAAATACAGTCCATTTGATCGGAGTGCCTGTGCATATTGTACACATAGCAAAGTCGGCATACCATTGTAAAGCTTGGTCATGAGTTTTGAAGTAAAACTCATCCGACACGCCGTCACCCGATTGGACCGAAGGAAAGAGTGAATCCGTGTTTGGATCTAAAGGCGATGTCTCTTCACTGGCATTAGTCTTCTTTCTCTTGAAAGGATTGAATCCCTTAGGCATTCTTTTCCAAAACTAGATAACCCTAAGAATTTGAAAGTGGAGGAAAGAAGGAGTTATACCTTCCGAGAATCAAGTATGTTGTAAAGGACGTGATTCTCCGCACGAATCCAAATTTTGGATTAATTTCTCCACGTAGATTTGAAGTAAAGGAGTGGAGAAGAGCTAGGGTTTGGGGGGTCCTTCGGTTGCTGCTGCTGTGATGATGTAATTTGGAAGAGATGAAAAGGTGGAGGCCTCGGGTTCTGACCTAAAAACTTACAGCACCAACAGAACTCTGGCCGAATTCTGACCGAACTCCGGCTTAATTCGCCTAGGGTTCTCCTGGGTTTAAATAAAATTTGTGGGCCACATCCTTTTCATCAACTCATTTCAAATATTTAATTCAAAGTTTAGTAATTTTAAACTTCAAATAATATAATTAATATTATTTTATAAATTAACTTTCGTTACTCAGCGTCTGTTTTAGATTAGCTGTAGGAGTACTGTCCCAGCTAACGGGAGTTCATTGGGAAACAATTAAGTACCGCTTCGACCGTTGTCGTGGTGACAGACAGACTCTTTGTAGGCTTGTCTCAAAAATACTTATTGAGTATTGAAAATATTAATTAATAAAACAAAATTAATCAATATTATTGACATCTAAAATTCCTAATTCTCGACGTAAATAATTGAAATGATCTTCCGTTAGAGGTTTTGTGAAAATGTCAGCCAATTGATTCTGTGTGTCTATGTATACAAGGCCTATATCTCCATTTTGTTGATGATCTCTAAGAAAATGATGTCGAATCTCGATATGCTTAGTACGAGAATGACATACTGGATTCTTAGTCAAATTAATAGAACTAGTGTTATCACATAAAATGGGTATGTGTGTGAAATGTTATCCAAAGTCTTCTAAAGTTTACTTTATCCACAAAATTTGTGCACAACAACGTCCTGTGGCGATATAATCAGTCTCAGTTGTTGATAATGCGACAAAATTTTGCATCTTACTAAACCAAGATACTAGAGCTTTTTCTAGGAAATAACATGTGCCGCTGGTACTTTTTCTATCTACTTTACATCCGACAAAATCAGCATCAAAATAACCGATTAGGTCAAACGACGTGGTTTTAGGATACCATAAGCCGACAGAAGAAGTACCTTTAAGGTATGGAAAGATACGCTTAACTGCGCACAAATGTGATTCCTTAGGATTGACTTGAAAACGTGCACACAAGCAAACACTAAACATAATATCTGGTCGACTAGCAGTTAAGTACAGTAGGCTACCGATCATACCTCGATACTTACGTATGTCGACGGATTTGCCTTGTTCAGCAATATCAAGCTTGGTTGAAGTCGCCATTGGAGTGCCAAATGGTTTAACTGCTTCCAGGTCAAACTTCTTTAATAAATCTTTTGTGTACTTTGCTTGATTTACGAACATCCCATTATTGGTTTGTTTGATTTGCAGTCTGAGAAAGAATTTCAGCTCTTCCATCATGCTCATCTCAAACTCATTCTGCATACGCTTTAAAAATTCTTGACAAAGAGATTCATCAGTGGATCCAAAAATAATATCATCTACATAGATTTGAATCAAAAGAAGATTGCTATTCAAAGATTTTATAAATAGTGTAGTGTCAACCTTTTCCTTTAAAAAACCGTTGTCAAGTAGAAAAGTGCTTAGACGATCGTACCAAGCACGAGGGGCTTATTTCAAACCGTTTAAGGCTTTCTTCAACTTGAAAATATAATCAGGATTTTTGAAATCAGTAAAACCTGGAGGTTGAGCTACATAAACTTCTTTTATAAAACCATTTAAAAATACGCTTTTAACATCCATTTGAAATAATTTAAAATTATGAAAACATGCAAATGCACATAACATGCGAATGAATTCTAATCTCGCAACTGGGGCATAAGTTTCATCATAGTCGATACCTTCTTCTTGATTGTATCCTTGAGCTACGAGTCGAGCCTTATTATGAGTCACTAAACCATTCTCGTTCAGTTTATTTCGGAATACCCAACGGGTGCTAATGACCGAATGATCAATGGGCTTGGGAACAAGTTTTCAACGTTCGAATTGGTTTAATTCCTCTTGCATAGCATCTAACCAAAAATTATCACTACATGCTTCTTCAATATTTTTGGGTTCAAGCTGTGCGATAAAAGCAACACAGGAAGCTATATTTTTATTAGAGGAATGAGTACTTACACCCTTGGTTATCTCAACAATTACCAAGTGCTTTGGATGATCTGCCAAGAATCTTATCTCTTTTGTCATATCCTCAGGATTGCTGGTTCCGGCTTCTGGTTCTGTATGTGATTTGCTTGAAGACTCAGCTGGTGCTTGGTGTGAAGGTTCTGCATCTTTGTGTGAAGGTTTTGCAGTAGCTGTACTTGGTGTACTTACGTCTTCATTATCGTCATCGACTGAATGTTGATTTAGTTCATCAAACTTGACATTAATTGATTCTTCGATGATCATGGTTCTCTTATTGAGGACTCTGTACCCTTTGCTCTTTGTCGCATAACCTAAAAAGATACCTTCATCGGCCTTTTCATTAAATTTACTCAGGTTGTCTTTAGTATTAAGAATAAAGCATTTACAACCAAATATCTTAAAATATGAAACAGTGGGTGTTCTATTAAACCATAACTCATAGGGAGTCTTCTTAGATATAGGTCGAATCAGAACCCAATTGAGAATATAGCACGCTGTATTGACAGCTTCAGCCCAAAAGTATCTAGGTAGACTAAACTCGTCCAACATTACTCTACCTATTTCAGATAGAGTTCTGTTTTTATGTTCCACAACTCCATTTTGCTGTGGAGTCCTAGGACAGGAAAACTCATACAGATAACCGTGTGTGTCACAGAATTGCTTGAACTCTGCATTCTCAAATTCGCCGCCATGAACACTACGAATGCGAGTAATCATGAAACCTTTTTTCATTTTGTAATTTCTTGCAAAAGGTGACAAATTATGACAAAGCATCGTTCTTGCGTGCAAGAAAATATACCCATGTGTATCTAGAGAAATCATCTATAATGCCAAATGCATATAACTTACCACCTAGACTAGCAATTCTACATGTCCAAATAAATCCATATGCAATAATTGTAGAGGTCTAGTGTTACTTACACCGTTCTTGGATTTAAAGACGGATCAGGTAGCTTTGTTCTTTTTACATTCGCTACATACCGTATCCTTCTTGAAAGATATGTCCGGTAAGCCGCGTACCAACTTTTTTGTGGATAGTTTTGAAATTGTGTCCATGTTTGCATGACCGAGTCTCATATGCCATAGTTGACTCTCAATGCTCTTGGCCATCAAGCATCTACCTACTTTGTTAGCATCTTCTAATAAATAAAAAATATATATATTGTCTTTCCTGATACCAATGTCACCGATACCGATTATGTACCCTCTCAAATTATTACCGAAGGAGACGTATCCTTCTTTATTCTTCTTCGACAGTGTTGCGAATAATGATGCATCACCGGTCATGTGTCGTGAGCAACCGCTGTCGAGGATCCATTTGCTTCTAGCATGTGAAGGGTGTCCCACCTACAAAACAGTTTGCAGATGAAACTCTTGGTACCCATTTCTTATAGGGTCCTGACATGTTAGTCTTTGGTATCCATGCATAAACATTTAAATATACTAACTTTCTGATTCTATATGCAGAAGATATATGACCAATGAGGCCACAATAATGACATTTTGTATGTTGAGTGTTGAAAGTTGTGTGAGGTGCATGATTGGTAGGTTTTGGTTTTCTAGTATAGAAAAATGTATACCTATTAGTCTTCTTGGGCATTTGTTTGGTATGGTTTGGTCTGACAGTGTTTGGTTTGGGTGTGTTCCGATAATTCGGTAATTGACACGTGTTAGAATAGGAAGCAGCAACTTCAGGCCATCTTTCTAAACTAATTTCCAACTTTTTGGAGGTGTCATATAATCTAGTATAGTCAGATGTATGTGTTTCCATTCTGACTTGTACACACTGGAGATTTTTTCTCTCCTTAGATAGGTCGTCCTTTAGCTGGATGATAGTTTGGTCTTTTTCTTCGGATAACTTGGTAGTCTCGTGTAACAACAGCTTAATAGAAGAAAGCTCACCAGACTCAATAAAAGAAATATTATTTCTAACATCAGCTAGTTGGTCGGTAAGTCTTTCTATCTCACCTTTGTACTCTTTAAGTACCTTCTTAGAGGTTTCATATTTACTATGCAGTTTCCTGTAGTCATTTAATAGGTCACTGAAAGCCTCTCCTAGTTGCTCAAAGGTGAAATCATCATAAGGATCAAACAGAGGATTTGTGGTTACCTGATCGCAAGCCATCAAGCATATATTTGCAGCGTCATCCGATTGTTCGTCTTCTGAATCGTTGGCTTCGCTCTCATGCCATATGCTTGTATTGGCGTACTTTCTTGATGTAGATCTCTTCAGGTAGCCTTTGTCATATTTGTTGCTTTTTCTTGTTGATGATGATGCTGTTAGACAATCTTTCTTCATATGTCCTTTCTTCTTACATTCGTAGCAAATAGGATCACTACAACAAAAAATCCTTTTAATGACGGCTAAAAAGCGTCATTAATGACAAACTATGATGCTTTTTTTCAAAACAACCGTTATGAAAATGGGTGTTATAAATGTTTTTTAAAAGCGTCATAAAAAACCGTCATGAATAGTTTCTATAAAAGCGTTATGAATAGTTAATATATAGTGCACAATTCAAAACAATTTTAAAACGTCATGAATAGATAATATGTATAGGCTCAATGCAGCACATTTATAACACTTTATACTATTCAAATTAGCATATTTATAATGCTCTATACTGCACAGTATATATTACATTCCAAAAACTAAACATTATATATCACCATTTTTATTACATTTCTTAAAATAGAGTACATATCAACATCTTCATTACATTGAATATCCAAATACATATATATATATTTACAACTACCAAAATTGTCCACATCAAAACTTGGCCACATCAAAACTGTCCACAGAATATGTAGCAAAACCCTGAAAAAGATAAAAATAAGGTTCAATATACTTTGTAATGTAATGTGAAAATTGCAAGAAACAAAGGACTTGTACACATTGGACTAATTTCTGGATTACTCGTAGCAAGTACATGTGGGTCAAAGAGCACGATGATCAATGATCCAAGTCACAACAACCATTGACTGGAACACCTAGAGATTTTGCTGACAGTCTACATGCAGCCCAGAGAAAGGCAGCACATATAATATTTAAAAACATACAGTTTCAATCTTTAGATAAAAACAAACTTTTAAAGGGACAATTGTGCACCCCTAGAAAACATGTACAGTAGTCACACTACAAAATCAATGTCATTTCTGTGACGGACACATTTAGGACAAGACAGAGACATAACAAATTTGGTGCCATGTTGTCTTGTAAAGTTTTCATAAGGACAAGACACAGACATAATAAATTTGGTGCCATGTTGTCTTGTAAAGTTTTAGCAATCGTCGTCTTGCCAAGTTTTTTTTAGTGCAACATACTACGAATGCATACTTCCTATGTTAACATTGGGAACAGTTCAGGCACCTAAGCAAATATAAGGAATTAGCTCCCAAGATTATAATACTTCCAACTACAACAGTTCAGGCACCTAAACAAATATAAGGAATTAGCTCCCAAGATTATAATACTTCCAACTACACAAGTAGCAAAAGCGTGATACTTATTGGGAACAATTCAAATTCATAATACATATTTAATATCCAAATGCTGAACTGCATAAATTCTTCATGAGAAAGGAGTTAACATACAGAATGCCTACATTGAGGTAATGCTCTTTGTACGAGTGTGATGGCATGAGGAATTACCTGCAAGGCCATACTTCTGGAGAAAAGAAAATGTAGTAGCAACATCCCAATCATACCTAACATAAGTAGATCACATCAAATAAATAAAAAAAAATAAAATCACACTTTAAAAATTAAAATAAATCAACTTGTGACACATTACTGGTGCTTAGTAGGTTCTTGAAGTTTAGGTTCGATCAGTAGAGTCCCTGAAAAAATAAAACCAGCATCATTTAATTATTTGAATTGCCATTTCTATAGACACATGCGAGTATTCTACGGATCTAAAACTCAAAATAAAAAGACACCTAGGACTTTCACATTAAAAGCTACTGATTGGAAGTAAAAACATCATGCCCTGAATTTATGTAAGAAACATGAGTTAACTTCCATATAATAAATTTTGATACAACTACACAAGCATGCCAAAATACCCAGTAAAATAGCAAACACTTGTAAATGCATGTTTTCTAATTCATGTTCTCTTAATAATTTAAAGTGAACTTGTACATTTGAATCCAATTTTCTTCTTCCAGTCAACAGCTGCTTGGAGAAACTTGGCCTGAAAATGCAAATGTCACACCTTAATATTCACAATAATCATATCATTCACATATCAAAACAAATGCCTGAAAATGCAAATGCAAATGCAAATGCCTGAAAATGAAAATGCAAATACAAATGCCTAAAAATGCAATTTTCTTCTTTCAGCCATTTGACTATGCTATCATGAACACTATATACTCTGTGACATATGATCGATTAATGGTTACACTATTCTTTCACTGTTAGTGGAACTTCCTAAAATTTGAGCATATTTCCAAACTAGTGCATATGTGAAAAAAATTGTTGACACTTAATTAGACAGATCTCATGTTCTTATGACAACAGAAATTGTATGATCTTAAATTTCAAAAAAAGAAGGAGTAAATAAGAGGAATTTGGCCTATACCACCTTGAAAAATTGTCCCACAGTCCATATTGGCTAGCTCCTTCATTCACTACTGGTTATCCATGTTGAGTTGACGATTGTGATCCGATATAGACCATACTGGCTAGCTCCTGCTTCAAATTTTAGGATTCTCAACTCTTCCAAGTTACAGTTCTCTCAAATTAACTGTTGAAAATCACAATACTAGTAGAAATCCATATCAAGATTTGTTTCAAGACATTTACCTCTCTTTGTAGAGCCTCGCTGAGTCATACTCGTTCAGTTGAGTCATACAGTTCCATGTCCTGAAGCAACGTTTTGAGTATGATGTTAAAGTTAGGTAGTTATACAGAAAAGAGAGAGTACCATAAAATAATTTATCAAACACCTTGTGTGCTTCTGAAGAAGGGATCTTTGGACCTACCGAGTCGGATGTACGGTCAGTATCAGATATTCTGAAGGAGGGCCCCCTCGATGTCGGAGCTTCACGATGCAGCGGGTGTCATCAAAATCGCCCTCGTCGATCTACATCAGGATCTTGATCTCGTCCATGGCCGCCTCTGATATTGCACCCTCTTCTGCACCTTCAGAGCGACGAGGGCGATCCAAATGGTGCAGAAGACCTCCAGGAGTCCATGGGGGCACATTGCCGAGCTCATGGTTCCCTTTGGAGAGGAAAAAAAATTTAGACAGCTTTATTCTAGAGTTGGGGATTTTGGAAGAATATAGATGAAAATTTGGACGGCTTTGGAGAGAACCAAAAATTTGGGCGGCTGATCAAAAAATTTGGGCGGCTGACCAAAAAAATTTGGAGACTTCTTCCTCACGATAGGCGGGGCAGACTTCTTCGGCATGTCGAGCTTCTCGGTGCTGGAGTTGAGGCTGTTGGGGTCGTTGCCCCACTTGTCGGGTTTCACCTTGGGGGAGATGGGAGGGGAGTAGGCTTGGAGGTGGTGATGTTGGTGGCGGTGGTACTCAAGGAGATAGTGATGGAAGAGGACAGGGACCTCTGGAGGGACTTCTTGAGCTGTCGAGCCGCTATTGGGAGGGAGAGTATAACACCCAGTCTCTAAAATAAGAGTAATTTTGAAATTTTGTATTTTAATTTATTTAATTATGATATTTAAATAATAATATAATTTTTGCTGATTTTTTTAATCATTCAAAACTATTTTAAATCATGAATTATGATTTTGGTGTTTTGATAGTGTAACCTTGGAGACTAGTTGAACTAGAGCCTAACCATGTTATTGGGATACTTATTTGTCATTTTAGCCCCGAGGGTATTTTTGTCATTTTTTGAATTATTTGAATTTAATATATTTTATTAGGAATTTTAAATGATTTATTAGAATGGTGTAATTTAAATACTAGTTTAATTATTGCCATGTGATTTTGGTTAGCCTAACCTAGATTGGACCTAACCTAGATTGGTCATAACTAGTTTAGTTAGCCACTTGAGAATTAGTTGGTATTGGTTAATGGTTTAAGTCAAGTTTAGTTAAGTTGAGTGATTTGCTAAAGACTAGGAAAGAGCCCTAGATTTTAGACCACACATTACCCTCGATTCATTCCTAGCCCTAGGATGAAACCTAAAAACCCTAACCCTAACGAAAGTGGCCAGGCAAGACCCCCCTTGCCTATATAATGTCTCCTTAGGGATTTGAGCCTCTTTTAATTAGTTCATCATTTTTTCGAAAGACTAGGTAAGCCTTAATTTATTTTTCTTCATAGTTTAATCAATAGGACTCTATTATTATTGGAATTTCTTCCATAGTGTTCTAATCAATGTTCTCTTGCTGATTGTGGAGTCAAATCTCAGATTTGAATCAATTTGAAGGATTTGGGTGGCTTTTGGAGATCCCCTTTTGAAGAAGTTTTTGTGTTAAAGAACACCCATAGGTAAATAACTATCCACCCATTAAAATTAGGTTTTCTTTGCATGAACACCTAGCCCTAGGTGTCCTGGTCCTGTAGGAATAGAGTTTGTAGATTTCCGTGTCCTGTACGTGTCCGTATCGGACACGTATCAGTGCTGTGCGCAGGTGTTCGACGAAATGCCACAAAGGGCATTTCGATCGAGATTTCGATTTGTATTTGAATAGGAAGTTGAGATTTGTTGTCGCTTACACGTTTTGGGTGGACTGAGGTGATTTCGAGTCGTGTCCGAGTCACACTGGACACGTGGACACAGCCCCACACGCGGCCAGGGCTTCCCCTGCTGCCTGTGTCCTGTTTCTCTGTGGATACGCCACGTGGACACCTTATCTTCGACACAGAGGAGGGGGCCATCACTGACAGACCCCCCCTCGAGTCTCATAGACTCTCGTGTCGTGTCGGACGCGAAATCTATCACGTACTGGTTTTTGCACTACACACGCACGGGTTAAATTTGGTCCTGATACAGACCTCGTGTCCTCTGTAGACGCGTCGTGGACACGTATCAGGCTACCCCACGTGTATCCCTACCAAAGGCAACCACGTGGGTGTGTGCACGTGACACGAAGTGTCGTGTGTTGTGTCCTACACTCGTGTGCATGCGTGCACGACGCTGTGCAACACTGGGTGCACCCCACATATTTGTATCGATGGGGACACGTCCGTGTCTTGATTGTGGGACACGAACTGACTCACAGGACACGTACACATGTGTGGCACCTATTACCAACCTGTTATTTGTAATTTAGATGATAATTGAGTTCGAATTCCTGAAATTCCTCTATGTACTGATACTTCACTGATACCATTGGCTGAAAACTTTTTCCTGAAATTGATTTACATTTTCCCTATTTTTATGATGATCGAATGATAAATTGGACTCACCTACAAAATTGATGAATGATGGATAAGCTAACTTCGATTTGTGTTGAGCATTGGGTTGTTGGATTCGGTTTTGAGTTGATTCACTGATTCATTCTAGTTAACTGTCATATAGTTTTCTTTTTCTATAACATGAGAATTTGATAGAGGTTAACTGATTTACTATGCTATATTTGATTTCACTAATTAGATTCCAATCAATGTTAGCATACACACATTCCTGCCACATGTTGCTAAACCCCATTGTATGTTTACACAAATGGCCCAATCATACAGGTTTTTTCCTTTATTTAGCTCACTGTCCCTACAATCACACACATGTCTGCATATATATGTCCATACACTCTATATCCTGATGACACACATACACATATGTAATTGCCAATCCTTCATTTCTTCCAATTGCAAATGGAATATCAGATTTCTTATGAAGACACTGAACCAATGCATAGCTGATTTTAGATTGAATGTTAGTTCAATTTAGATTGTTCAAACATTGAACTGTCAACCTCCAAATGTCTGAATGCATGAGTTATTCACTGTTTTGAAACTGTCATTGACACATTCCTGTCACATGTTTCAGTCCACCTGGGAACATTGAATGCAAACCTACACAAAATCTGAGATTGAATTCAATTCCTGAGAACCTATTACATGTCGTTTTTACTGTTTTGATTTTTGAGGCTTAATGTAAATCTGTGAACCTGAGATTGAACTGAAATTCCTGAGAACTGCATTTGTATTTTACTGTTAGGAAGTTTTAATCCTGAGATTGAATATTAGTTAGAACATGAATTGATTTTTCCATTCTTTTGCCTAACTATCATTTAAACTGTCAATTGGTATTCCAAAATCTGAGAACACAAGAGTACTGTTATTCTCTGTCTTTTGATTCCAAAATCTGGGTTCCATTAGATGTTAGTTACTTGGTTGAACCTGGGAATTCTTGCACCTGAGAGTCACTGTTTTCCTGATTTTTCCTCAATGTTTTACTGTCATTGTTAGGCCTGATATTGAATCTTGTTTTCACATGTTCACCACACATGTTTCCCTCTAGTACACACACACAATTCATAATGTATACACTGCCTTGCATTTCCTGTCACTTAGTAGGAAACATGAGATGGGGGATTGGTCGAAACTGAATTGTAATTATATAAAAACCTAGGAACTGAATTTCCTTCCAATTTTTGCACTGTCACATACCTACATATCCACACACACTCATGATCATATTGACACATTCACATTCCTCTTTTTATCCACACACACATTATGTATCTAGATACTTCCTAATCTATGTGTGTGTGTGATTATATATATATATATATATATATATATATTTAGGAAACCCGAAACTTTATTGAAGTAATAGGCGCAAAATGCCGAAGCCTATACAAGTAAGCGCGCTCTCGCGACAAAAAGGGGAAAAAAAAAAGAAAGCGCGGAACGCGCACAACAAAAGGGACGGAACGGAGCAGCGCCGACAGGGAGGACGCGAGCGAATCCGGGCAGAATACTTCCAGACGCCGCGAGAAAACCTGAGGATGACCTAATCAAGGGCAGCCCAGAACGAGTTGGAGACGTGAGAACAGCGCCTCCTGGCTTTGAAGCATTGTCTAATGACCTCTCTGAATAGCTGTGCGGGGGGGATTTGGCGGCCTTCATATCTGAATTTGTTTCTGTTCTTCCAAAGAACCCAAATACCGACGGCTGCTACGATCTGATGCCCGTGGGAGCGACTCCAGTAGGCAAGGAGATCGTAGAGGCCCCCGGTCGGGTGTACCAGACTAAGTCTATTATGAAGCTTGGACCAAATACCTTCCGCTAGCTCCCCTGAAAGAAGGATGTGTTCTGCTGATTCTGCGGTATGCTCTTTGCAGCAGTGGCAACGGGAAGCGAGACTGAATCCCATGGATCTGATGAGGTCGTCAGTCGGAATCTTGCGACGGAGAGCACGCCAGATAAGGATTGACCATTTGATGGGAATACAAGTCTGCCAAAACTTGGCGTGTACGGAGTCCTGCACCCCGCTGCCTCTGGCCACGATTCAGGCGGAAGCCAAAGTGAATGATCCGCTCGGGTTGGGGGACCATCTCCAAGTGTCGCTGGTGTCAGTAACCTTCAAGTCTGCAGTAAGAAGACAGGTAGCCGCTGGTTGGCCTAGCCAATCTCTGACCTTCCTCCAGTTCCATCCAGAGCTGCCCTCCCAGAGATCTCTGATAGCGCACCCCTGCAGAGTCAGAATGTTGGGACGAATGATGTCTTCTCCAAGCCACCGCTCCAAACAGGCCGAGGATAGACCGTCGCCCAACTGGAGACAGATCAGAGGTTCCGTGGTGATGCGGCCTCGAATAATACAACGCCACGATACCGAGGATCTGTTGTTAGTGGTCGCCTCCGACAGATGTGAGAATTTGGAGTACCTAGCTCTCATGAATTTCGTCCATAGCGAGGTCTCGGTGCGCAACTTCTACCACAACTTCATGGAGCAGGCATCCACGATGTGGACAAGTTTGCTAAAACCCAGACCTTCTTCTTCAGTGGGTTTAGCCATAGTCTCCTAACCGGCCCAATGGTGTTTGTCCTTGCCGTCGCTATGTCCCCAGAAGAACTTGGCGAAGAGGGATTCAAGGGAGTGTAGCACCTTCTTGGGAGGGGAGCAAACTGCTAGGGTGTACATCGGGATGGATGATAGAACATGTTTGATGAGGTTCGTTTTACCCCCCGGTGATAAGGTGGTGTTGTGCCAACCAGCGATGAGTTTGCAGATCTTGTCGACTAGGTGTTCATAGATCCCCGAGTTGGACTTGCCGTATACTAACGGACACCCGAGGTAAAGGAAGGGTGGGTAGGCCGTGCCGAAAGAGGTCATATTGGAGAGCAATGTTGAGCGAGTTCTGTCCTTTTTGTGATGGGTATAGATGACACTCTTGTTGCTGTTGACGCGCTATCCAGAGCAAGTGGTGTATCTGTCGATGGTACTCAAGACGACCTCGATTGATCCGCTGTCTCCAGAGGAGAAGATAAGGATATCGTCTGCGTAGGCCAGGTGAGTGATAAGTGTAATGTCCCAAATTCGTGATACGTATTTAGTGTACGTATACGTGTTTTGGACCCATATTTTATTTATTCAGGGTTAGTTGTCTTGGTTTATTTTGCATTGGCTTGGTTTTATTGTCATTGATAGTTTAATTACTTTTAAAGATTTATTGGTTTATTTGGGCTTGGTTTATTCCTGGGTTGGTTCGGCTTGGTTCGGTTGGGATTGCTCTTGGTTCATCATGAACCAAGGGGTGAACCCCCTACCTACCACCACCACTCATATTTATTACCTATCCTTCTTTCTCTCTCTTCATAATCATCTTCTTCTTCCTCATTTACTTCCTTACCTACCAAAGAGAGGGAGAGAGAGGTCTAGGCAAGTGCATCTTGCTTCCACAAGAGAGCTCATTTTTATTGTTCCATTAGCTTCTCCTCATGTTTTTAAGACACATTAGAACTTGTTATTTTTTATTTTGAGGCTTTAATTCTTGTAGATCTAGAGTTTTGCTATTTTTGGATTTTTGGTGTTTTGATCTATTAAACTTCCTTATTTTCAAGTTTTGATGGTTCCATGTTTTAGAGAATTTCATTCTACCCAATTTTGACCTTTGGAAAGTTGGATTCAGACTTGTTTTGACCAAGATTTGGACAATTGAAGCTTAGATTCAACTTTAGAGTTCTTGCTGTTCTTGCCATTTGGAGAAGACAGTGAACAGTGAGCTAGCTTTTTAGTTTACGCCACTGAGCTGTACGCTGCTCTTTAGCGAGCGTACGCTGACTTGTGTACGCTGCTCTTTAGCGAGCGTACACTGACTTGTGTATGCTGCTCTTTAGCGAGCGTACGCTGACTTGTGTACGCTGCTCTTTAGCGAGCGTACGCTAGCCTTGATACGCTGCCTGTTGGCAGCGTGTCTTGAGCGTACGCTAGCTTGAGCGTACGCGTGCCTTGGTACGCTAGCTTAAGCGAGCAAGGCGTACGCTGGCCCCTTTCGTACGCTAGCTTGAGCGTACGCTGACCTATAGCTTGAGCGTGCCCTTGTGTACGCTGACCCTTGCGTACGCTTCCCATTGGAAGTGTATGGATCCTTTGGTACGCAGACCTGAGCGTACGCTAGCCTGAGCGTAGCCTGGCTTGAGCGTAGCCTGATTACCCTTGATCTTCTATTACCTTTTGTCCTGAACTTGATAATCACGAATTTACTTGATATGTTTGGAATTGATAATTGAGCATGACGTGATAGTGACCCATAGTGGTGCACTCCTGACATAATAGCCTGACCTGACCTGATAGTGGCCCGTCATGGTGCACTCCTGACAAAGTACACCTGACATGATTATCTCGAATAGCTGTTGCGACGCCTACCTGACATGACATGACCTGTTTAATTAATCATGACACCGTGGGCGATTGTGCTTGTATAAATAATCCAGTCCTGTCTTGCATCATGCCTAGGAGGGGACTCC
Source organism: Iris pallida (assembly GCA_029216955.1). Classification (NCBI taxonomy): domain Eukaryota; kingdom Viridiplantae; phylum Streptophyta; class Magnoliopsida; order Asparagales; family Iridaceae; genus Iris; species Iris pallida. Next base: position 49,201,600 of record JANAVB010025196.1, read on the forward strand.
TGAGTACCACGGTAAGGAGTACCTACTGAATTGGACTAAGGTTAATGACTAGTATAATTCACTAGACATGAAGAGATGTTCTCCAGTTACAGGCGATCCCGTTATCCCGGCCGCAAATGTTTGGACTTGTAGCCTGCCGACTAGTAGGGCACATTTCTAGCCCACTGTCATGTGGGGCACTCTTGATTGTCACTTTAATGATTGAACTCTATTGTCTCTCTAATGTATTGTACTCTCAAAATTGTCACTATAATGATTGCCTGGATAACCTGGATAGCTGCAGGGCCTGTGACTACTTGGAGCATCTCATTGCATCTCGCTAGTAACTAGGATTGTGGTAATCCTAGTTAGTTAATGTAGAAAGCCGTAGGCAATGATTGGCCGTGATTGATTGGATGGAGTCTAGTCCAGTATGGTATTGTCTAGAATTGATTGATTACAAGATTGTACCAAAATGATTGAATTATTATCACTCCAGATTGTCACTCCAGATTGTCACTATAATGATTGTCACTCCAGATTGTCACTATAATGATTGTCACTCCAGATTGTCACTATAATGATTGTCACTCCAGATTGTCACTATAATGATTGTCACTCCAGATTGTCACTATAATGATTGTCACTCCAGATTGTCACTATAATGATTGTCACTCCAGATTGTCACTATAATGATTGTCACTCCAGATTGTCACTATAATGATTGTCACTCCAGATTGTTACTTGACCTGATTTCTTGTATTTATCTTGCCGATAAATGGTGAGAGAAACCAAGTTCCGTTCAGACGAAGGGTTACAACCCCGGTCCTTGTTTGGTTTACGGGTTGTAACCTAGCTATCTGAATAGTCCCATGGTTATCTCATCGTATATCATCCTGACATGCTTTTCCATATGTCCTATCTTTTAGTGATTCTATGCAAGATTGTCTTTTATAATTACCTATCATGCTTTTTTTTAAATTACTGTCTCTTATTATGTAATTATATTATTGTGCTAATTTGCTGGTTTTAGTTCTTAAGTGAAGCCTCCTTTGTGGCACTTGCTCTTTCTGGGGTCTGACCCAGCTGGTTTTGTATGGCCAGATACCGGAGCAGCACCAAAGGATCTACCTGTCTTCCAGCCCGATGGTGGTCACCAGGCGTAACCAGGGCATCGAGTGGGTTTTCTATTTTGTTCCGCTCACTCTATTGTAAATTTATTCTTTTGAGGCGTTTAGCCGACGAGCAAGTGTTAGCTCGTTTGCAACTTTATTTACTGTCTGCCTACGGACTGTAAGCATGATTGGCAACTCGAGGTTGATCATGTATGACTTAAACTCTTGCTAGTCCTTACATTTTGTACGACTAGCTTCATGATCATCTGGAAATGTAATGTTTGGGACGCCTTACAATTGTATATTTGGTGATCTGATATCTTGTGATTGTTATTAGTTGGTTGAGATGGAGACAATAGGATAATTTTATGACCTTAAGAGACTGATGGATTGTAGTGAAACCCTCACATATCTAGACTGCCGTGACCGTATAGCGGCGTGGATCCCATTCCGTTATACGTAGCTGGCTATGTCTGCCCCCGCTCTCCAGTATTCTGGTTCTGGAACGTGACAATAAGTGGGCAGCCGGTAGTGGTGTGGAAGTGATTGAAGCCGGGCAAACTGGGCATGCGCTTGAGGCTTCTGCTGAGAGCTTCTGCCGCAATGATAAAAATGGTGGAGGAGAGGGGGTCCCCCTGTCTAACCCCGCGAGTGGATCGAAAGAAGCCCGCAGCTTGACCGTTGATGACGGTAGAAAACCATGCATTGTTGATGGATCTGAAAACGATGTCAATCCACGGTTCGGAGAAGCCAAAAGCCCTAAAAACCCAGATCATGAATTGCCAATCGAGGCGGTCGTACGCCTTCTCCATGTCGAGTTTAATGGCCACGTTCCCTCCCCTGGACGGAAACTTCATACAGGTGATCATCTCTTGGGCTAGGAGGATGTTGTCCGTAATGTTGCGGCCTTTGACGAACCCGCTTTGCTCTTCGGAAATAATCTTGGGGAGCAGGTCAGCCATCCGGGTGGCGACGATCTTGGATATAATCTTGTTGGTGAAGGTACAGAGGCTGATCGGACGGAAGTCTTTGAAGGTTTCAGGGTTATCTTTCTTTGGGATGAGGATGATGTTGGCGCAGAAAATTAAATTGGGATATCTAGCCCCTTGTAGAAAGGCTATGGTGGCTTCAACTAAGTCTGTTTTGAGGATGTTCCAGCAAGTTCTGAAGAAAACCCCGTTGAAACCGTCCGGCCCCGGAGCACTGTTCTCGTTGATGGACCAAACAGCCGCTTTGACCTCCTCCTTCGAAGTGGTGGCTAGCAGGGTCATGTTCTCCTGGTCGCTAATGAGGAAAGGGATAACGGACAATAGATCCTCGTCTTTGACGACCCGCTCTTTGGTGAAAAGGTTAGAGAAGAAGTGCACAGCTGCAGCCTGGATGCCTGCTTGGTCGTCCACCAGGGTGCCGTTGTCGTCAAGAATTCGGTATAATTGAAGTTTGTTCCTGCGGCCTTTGACGCACGCGTGAAAGAATCTGGTATTCCGGTCTCCGTCAGTGTCCCAGGTCGACCTGGCTTTCTGTCTCCAGAATTTGGTCTCCCCTCTCAGCCTGGATTTGAGAAGAGCTCTAGCGAGGTGAAGCGAACCGCGGGCCTCCAGTGATCTGTTAGTGGCAAACGCGATCTCAGCACGGGTGACGTCGTCTTCCGCCTCCTTAATAGCCTGGAAGATGTCTCCGTAGGCCTCTTTACTCCATGACGAGAGAACTTTACGGGTGGCTTTAAGCTTAGCTGCCATCCGGACCAGCGGGTCGATATCCGAGACAGAATTCCAAGCGGAAGATACGACGTTTAGGAATTGAGGGTGATGACGCCAAAAGTCTAGGAAGCGAAAAACTTTTTTGTTGCCGTAGTGATTGTTGCTAATCTGGACGAGAAGAGGGGAGTGATCCGATTCTGTGGAGTTAAGATGAGAGAGGTTAGTGATCAGGCCCATGTCGGACCAACAATCATTTGTCATCGCCCGATCTAATCGGGAGTACTGTCGCCGATGTCCCTCCTGCATGTTGCACTAGGTAAATGCGCTGCCGTGGAAGGGGATGGGGGTGAGGTTCCCTTGAAATATGAAGTTGTTGAAGTCATCCATGGCTGGCTGGGGAGGGGGACGGCCGCCGGACTTCTCCTCTCTGCAGGATACCGTATTGAAGTCTCCAATACAGAACCAAGGAAGACCTTGGGACTGAATCTCCAAAAGATCAGCCCAAAGCGCTCTTTGCTCTGGGATGTCACAACTGCCATGTACGGCGGAGAGGACAGAACGGGACTTGAGGGCCGGGTGCTCAATCCAGCACGATAGAGCCAGAGGCGAGTCTTGGATGATGCTAAATTTGAAATCTTGTGCTAGCAGAATCCAGATGTCATTACATCCGACGATGGCTTGAGGGAAACCTAACTTGAGTTGAGTGTCTTTGAGTCTTTTTTGAGGAATTTTTGGTTCAATAATGATTAAGAGGTCTATGCGATTTGTTTTCTTGAGGCTGAGGATTCTGTTCATAGTTGGTTTGTTGCCGAGCCCCCTCGCATTCCAGAAGATGATGTTAAGCATTGGATGAGGGAGTGGGATGGGGGTGACTGAGCTTCATGGCGGACCTAGTTGTCCTCGCCGTCATCTGCTTTTGTTTTTTTTCCTTCTTGGAAGAGGATTTTTTGGTGGATGTGATGGTGGGTCCGTTGCTTCTTCGACCCGGTTCGCTGCTACCATCGCCATCTGTGACGGGGATATCTGGGTCTTTGTCGTATTCATCCAGAGCACATAAGGGGTTGTTACGGTCCAGAAAGCCCGCTTCCTTGGCTTGCCAAAATCTGTCGGTTAAAACTGGGTTGTAGCTGGCTTGATCTTCCTTATTATGAGTAGGAGGATTACTATGGTGTTCTGAGTCAGCCGGGGGGAAGGATGGCTCGGAAGCGGGACGTTTGGGATCATTGCCGGGGGACTGGGGTTCTTTGTGTTGCTCAGAGTGTCTTACCAACAAGTCTTGCCCAGGCTGTTGAGATTGGTTGGAAGTTGGTTGGGTGGAATGAGAGTCCTCAGAGGGATGTGGTGCGGTAATTTCAGGGGAGTTGGGGGATTGGGTGAAGAGAGCGATGTCAGTGTCTGACTGGTGTGTAGGACTACTATTCTTTTACTGGCTATGGGAGGTGGTGGGGAACTCACTGGCGTCATTGTGGTCATCGTCAGCATCGAGGTCTGAGAGGAGTTCGAATGGATTGTAGAGGGGGAAGTCGGATGGAGTAAAGGGGACAATAGCGGAGCTGGTCGTGGCGATCATCGGGCGTGTTGGACCGTCAATCTGAGGAGGGTGGTCGGGATTTGAGTTATGGGTAGTTTTGGCGGGTTCTCTTTGGGCAGTTGTCGCGCGTGGGGTGCGCGTGGTAGTTTTCTTAAGTTCAGGGTGGGCTCGGAAGCAGTGCTGCATTAGGTGGCCACTCATCTGGCAGTGTTTGCAAAAGATTATGTTGTTGTCATAAACCAGCGGTTGGCTGTGAGTTTGGTCTCCGAGCTCGATCTCAAAGAGTTTTGGGAGGTCATACTGGAGGTCTACCTCTACGCAAATCTTCGCGTAATTACACTTGGAGAGGTTGCGGGTTTCTTCTGCGATGGCCACCAAGGTCCCGAAGGAACTGGCAATCTGTTTGAGGGCAGCTGCGTGGAAGCAAACCAGGGGGAGGTTGGGTAGAGTGATCCATGTTGATATAATTGTTGAGTCAATTTTTGGGTTGAAAGTGGGGGACCATTTGACTACTTTAGCAATCTGCGTGCCAATTCTGGCGGTGCCCTTGGCTCGGACTAAAGCTTAGTCCAGATCAGAAAAGAGGTGTAGGAGCATATGTTTGGGGTCGAGCGGAGCGACTCTGTAGGCAGCGGAGAGGCCCCACTTGGTGACTGTTTTCGATGCTGTAATGATTTTCGGACATCCGGATCCGAATTTGAACACAAACGTCTTGGAGAAGGAGGAGGATAGGGAAGAGATTTCGGATGCAGCGAAGGGGATCCGAATTGGATCTCCGTCCGAAGGTAGCGGGAACTCTATGTCCGGGAGAAGAAACTCAACCGCCGACGAAGGAGGGAACTTCCCTCGATCAGGCCGAAGTGCCGCAGCGTAAGTGGGGGCACGGAGGGGGGGATAGCACCGGGGAAGGCCGGGAGGGAGGGGTCGCCAGGGAAGGACAGAGGGAGAACCACTCCGGAAGCCTCGGCCTGGGCCTGGATGGGGGCGTCCCGGATCCCTGGCCGGAGACTGAGGGAAACGCCCGGAGGGGGGCGGCATGAAGCGCCGAAAAAGCTCCCGGAGGGTTGCTGGAGGAAAGCGCCGAAAGGAAACCCGCCTCGATGGGTCCTGCCTCCTCGGCATCAAAAGGGAGAGAGTGGGACGAGGATGTCGCAGAGCACTGCACCGAGGGGAAGGGAGGGTGTCTCTCCGAAACAGCGAGGATGTCGCCGGAATGAGGAGCCAGCGAACAGGCGGGCGCACGGCAGGCAGAAGCAGTAAGGACGGAGATAGGAGATCGAACGTCTGCCCCGCCCTCGGGGTAGCAGACCTGACCGGAGACGGCCAACAGGGCAGCCCCGCGAGGATCGCCAGGGATAGACAGAGCGCAGGAAGGAGCTCGCGCCAAAGGACGCTGACTCCAAAAGGAGGGGGAGGGAGCTGCGCTGGCGCGCAAACAGCAGCGTGCGCCCCAAAAGAAGTGGACTGGGCCCCACCCACATGCGCAATCCGCTGGCTAGGGGTCTCCAACGTATCGAGCGCAAAAGAATAAGCGGGGATAGGGATCTGCTCCAAAGAAATATGAAAAGGAGGCTGGGCCCCATCCGTGCGGTCAACGAGGAGATCAGAACCTGCTGGCGTAGCAGTCCCTCGAGGACCGCACCTGGTCCAAAGCTGAGCAGAGCTAGCTGGACCTACGGATGGTGACAGGGGGGCCTCGGGGCGATCGTCAGGGACAAGGTTCGTACTCCTCCCCGCGGGGAGAAAGCTGGCATCACAGAAAAGGACGCCCGGGGGAGCAGCTGCTCCGGCCAAGGCGAAAGAGAGGGACGCCGACGCGGGCTGGGAAGACGGAGGATGAGGGGGCGGCCCCGATCTACGAAGGTTGGGCCGGAGCGCTGCCTGGGGATCCGCGGCCGGAGATGCCGCAGGACGAGCAGAGGGAGGCTGAGACAGGACCCACCACTTGCCGATGAGCGCTAGCTGCTCCTCTGACCAGTCGAGGGAGGGGGGCGCCGAGGATGGAAGGGGAAGACGCGTGGGAAGAAGAAGGCTGCCGTGGGTGACGCGGCCCGGGGAGATAGGGGTGACGGCGACGACCGGTCCGCCTGAGGGGGCCCGACGCGGGGGAAGGGGGCTGGCTCCCGGCTGCCTTCAGCCGGCTAACCTACGAAGACGGAGGTGGGGGGACAGTCCAAACGGGCGGCAGAGCAGGGGGATCAGGGGGGAGAAAGGGGGGAAGGGGGAGAGACATTTGATATATTATATATATATATATATATATATATATATATTTTATATATATATATATATATATATATATATATATATATATATATATATATATATATATATATGTGTGTGTGTGTGTGTGTGTGTGTGGGGGATGGTAGTGTAAGTGTAAGGGGATTCTATATGTGTGATAGCTATGTGTTAGGCCTATTCTTAGGTATGTATATATATATATATATATATATATATATATATAATATATATATATATATATATATATATATATATATATATATATATATATATATATATATATATATATATATATATATATACATATATTTCTATATATGGTTTTTGGCCTATAGGTTAAGTTGTATTAGCTCATGACCTACATGGTTATGACTCTACATAGGTGTATGGCCTATGATGTGTCTGTTGCCTAGTGAGAGACTAGTTAGACTTGTTTAGTCTTGATTAGGCATAGAATAGACTATTTAGACTTGTTAGACCTAGTTTGACCATAGTTGACCTAGGTTTGACTTCTTGGTTAACCATGGTTGACCAAGAGTTGACTTTGGCCTAGATTGACCTAGAATCATGTAGAATACATCGTAATGTTCAATTACTTCATTTTAGACATGTTATAACTTGTGTTGCTCTGATTAGGAGACAGACACCTCTCCTCACGCAGTACACCCTCTTCGGACATTCATTTATCAGGCGAGTACATTTTCTGACCGTTTCATACTTGCCAGGATTTATATTCTTGCTCTAGATTATTTTACTTGATGCTGACACGTTGGTAGCACGGATTGGTACTATATGGATCTTTTCATGAGATGTTATCCCCCTCGGGAGCATCGGATACTGCATGTTTTATGCGTTTCACGAATCATTACGTATCTCTATGCTTCCACTGATTCACGAATCGCTTGTGACACATGTACTCTCATGTTCACAGAGCCATCATGAATCACCTTCACATATCACTCATTTTGTGAGCCATATGGAGTTTCACGAATCTTAACATAACTTGAACAGATCCTTGTGTATTGATTGGGGATGGGGGAGTAGAAATAGGCATGTGAATACTATCCAAGTAGCTGTAGTCATGAATCACTCTCTTAGCTGTAGTCATGAATCTCCTATGCCATTCACATGTTTATATTTTACTCTGACTCACTAGTCACTGCTAGTTCTCTATTTATAGTAGATATTTCCTTACAGTTATCTCCTTTACTTCATAAATTCTCTTTCAGCGTTTCATGTATCTTATTCTATTGCATGCTTTATTTTTCCAAACTTGATATGAACTGCGTGAGATGTATTGTGCTCGCTCCTGTCCTGACTGGACCTGTTGAAAATATTACAGAGGATGAGGAGGAGGCCCTATGTACCACCTATTACGGAGCAGGCTTAGATGACACCTGCGACCTGGTTTCTTTGGAGGACCCAGCTGCAGTACATGATGCTACTCCCATAGTCTAGGCTAGATAGCTAGGCTTTAGTTTTTCTTTCAGTATTGTTATTTGACTTTCAGTTGTTCTTCTGAGATGTTGTATATATTTAGAGACTTGTATTGAGCTGGATGTTCTTGAGTTGTTATCTTAGACACTTATATTCTCTCTCTCTTATTTGTATTACATTGTGGTTTTGATCTCTCTATCTACCTTTACTATTCCGTATCTGCCTTAGATGTGATTGAGACTGTTCTATTATGTCACCTCCATTCGGAGTGTATATACTGTTCAGGTACCTTATATTGTTAGATATTGTGACCTAGGACCGCGTTCTACAGCCGACACTGCGGTGTAGGCTGGGCGTTGTTACGTTCTCGTACCCTCACAGTGGGTACGGGTCGTGACAGAGAGGACGAAGAGGGGTCGAAAAGAAGCGCGAGATTGGGAAAGAGGAAGGAGAGAGAGCGCGCGAAGAAGAGGACGAGCAGAACCCTAACGCTCCTCCTTCGCGTTCTTGTTGATCGCGTACGCGACGGCCTCGAGCTTGTCCTGGAGGGCGACGAGGGGCGTGAGGCCCTCCTCGAAGATTTTGGATCTAGGGTTAGGGTTTTGGAGTTAGGAAAGAGGAGGGAGAAGAAAGGAGGAGAAGGAGAAGACCAGAATGTTTTGGGAGAGAGGCGGGCTATAGCAAGGATTTTGCCAACAATTAAACTTAAAAATATTACAAGTTTGCCACCGCTCTAAATTGTTAATAACACTTTGTTTTATAAACGTTATAAAAAGTCCAGAATTAGCCTAAACCGTCATAGAAACAAGGTATTTCAAACTTTGATGCGCTTCTATATCAGCCGTCATGAAATCCACTTATCAAGCGTCATTAATAGGTTTTTTTGTTGTAGTGGATCTTCCTCGTTGTTGTTGCTATTTTTTGTTCTTTTGTTGAATCTCATGAACTTGAATCTTCTTACCAGAAGAGCTTGATCTTCAGAGTCAGAGTCGCTGTCGTTAAAATCATCTTCGACAGTTCTTCTATGTTGAGCCTTGAAAGCGATCGACTTCTTTGACTTCTCCTTTGGTGTAGCGTCTTCAAAATCTTGAAGTTCCAACTCGTGAGTGAGTAGCTTACCCATGAGTATTTTCAGGGTCATTGTTGAGAGGTCATTTCCTTCAATGATTGCTGTAGCCTTTGAATCCAGTTATTCGTGAGAGCTCATAGAAGTTTGCAAATCTTCTCATGGTTACTGTATTCTTTGCCTAATGAAGACAAAGGATTTACAATATCCAGGAATCTCATAAACATCTGAGTGACGGATTCATTTGGCTTCATCTTGAACGCCTCGTACTCTTGAGTAAGTCTGCTGATCTTTGACTCCTTGACCTGTGTTGTTCCTTCGTGAGTTACTTCGAGAAGTTTCTACACTTCATTCGATGTTGTGCAAGTCGACACCCTATTAAACTCAGTTCTGTCTAAAGCACAAAATAAAGCGTTAATAGTACGTGCGTCAAGACTGGCCTTTTTTTTCATCCTCAGTATATTTATCATGGGGTTTATCAACTAAAACTCCCTCAACAGTAATACGAGGAGGCTTTTTGTAGCCATCAATAACTATAGACCATAAGTCTAAATCAAGAGATTTTAAGAAGAAACTTATCCGTGTTTTTTAATAAGTGTAGTTTGTGCCATCAAACAATGGGGATCTATTTGTGGCTTGGCCTTCACTTGTAAATTTCACAGTTGCCATTTGTAATAATGTGATCTATAAAATAATTAAATATAACTATAATTTTACCTTACTTTACCTGTATAACCCGCTCTGATACCAATTGTAGGAACGAAGTCGTAAAGCAGAATACTCTAGAGGGGGGTGAATAGAGTAGGCAGCGGAATATTACAAATTAAAAACTTGTTAGCAGTTAGATCATAGAAATAATATCAATAATCACAAAGTAATAACTATAAAAAAAGAGATCAGAAGGCAAACGAAAATACAGCGATGTATACTGGTTTCCCTCTTATGATGACTAGTCCAATCGGAAGAACTCTAGCTTCCAGTTGAATCCACTATTGGAAAATCTTGCAAGTTTTCATACGAAGTCCTTACAACTTCTACAGACGCGAGCTTTGATATGAAGAACTCGACCAACTTTAATTTTGAAGAGTCTTTCTTCAATCAAGCCTCTGATTACAATTTCTCTGAAATCTTCTAGACCGCACCGTACCGACAAATTGACTAGAGAATTGTAACTGGCTTGGGATTTGAAAATAAAAGCTTTTTAGAACTCTTTGGAAGAAACGTAAGCTTTAGAAGAGAAGAGATGAAAGTGAATGAGTAATTTTAAAAGATCAGAATTCTTCTCTATTTATAGTTTTTTCAAAGGCAGAACTCTGGCAGAATTCGGGCAGAATTCGGACAGAACTCTATGTAACAATCCGCAACGGAAGGGAGACCAAGTTTTTCAAACGTTCAAAAATTAAACGGTCACTAACTGAGCTCTGGCCGAACTCAGGCCGAGTACTGTCAGGGTTGGTCAGGATTATTTTAAAAATAATTTTTGGATTTTTTAAAATCCTTCAGAAGCTTTTGTAAATAAGAGATATTTTTCAAAAAGATAGGTCATTTTTTGAAAATGATTTTGGATAGCCTATTTGCCAGTATGACTCGGTATACAATGTATTCCTAGACTCAATAAAAGCAAAAATTATATTGCATAAAGAAATACAGTCTCGAGTGGCAAACATAGCTTCGATCTTGAACTGAATGGATATCCAATCTTGATCAGTGTCCAAGTGCCTAAAATGTCTTGAGTAAACATCTGAGTATCGTATATCGAGACAGGGTTTGATCAATTATTAAAATTAGGTTTGACCATGGCCAACAGGCCAACACTTTCCTGCTAAGCTCTTGCTGATGAAGAAAGGTTTGGATGAAGATCCATCCCCAAGGTCGATCTGCTCGACTTTATCTTCAGTAGGGGGTTTTCATAGTTCAAAGCAAGATTCCCATTGCGTGCCTAGACGTTGAGCCCAGGGTTCTTCTTCGAAGAACTCTGTTGTTTGATTTTCGTCTTCATCTTCTGAAGGATGTGCAGATGTCATGTTAGCTGACAGCACCTTCCTGAAGATTGGGCCGACGCTGTTATCGGAGTCCCAAGTTGAAGCCTCAAACGAGTAAGAATATGCAACATCTTCTACTTCTGAACTTTCTGGGGTTGTTGGGGGCGTGATGTAGCCCATCCCCTGTCGAGTATGGTGATAATAGTCTTATGGCTTCCCTTTCGGAATAGGGAGTCGTAAGGGAAGACGTCGGCCCTTACCATAGTTTAGACCCTGGCCGTTTTTTAGGTTGTAGCCCAACTTTTGGATGAGATACTTGGCTCGATCATTGTACTGGTAAATTTGCATTCTGCCGGTGTCGGGTTTTGGCTCCGTCTGTGGAAGGACTTGGTGACGCTCGACTTTGTCAAAGATGATAGGTTTCTCGTCCTGGTTCCAAGACAGGACTATATAACAGACTCCTTGGTACATGACGACTCGATTTACATGATTAACAGTCGTTATTTGTGTTTGTAATGACTGTAGAGCATTATCTAGAGTATACATGGCATTCCAATGTGGAAGACTAGAATAATTGAAAGACACCCTTTTATTGATAAAATATGGGATATTGTCCCGAGGGATTACATCATCAAGGGATGGTGCTTCCACATTGGCAGATATATACTCTTCCAGTTCTTCGTCAGTGAGTACTGGAGCAGCCTGAGGAGGTTCGGGAGAACCTATTGGGAGCTTGGCCTTTGTCGGCTCTGGTGCCGATTGAGATACATGGGCCTTCTCTTGAAGCTTAAGAGGGGCTGAAGACTGAGGAGGTCTGTCTTTCAGCCGCACCTTGAGAGGTACCTCAGTTGGTTTCCAGTGACTGGTGCTTTCCCACATAGTTTTGCTACGAGAGAAGCCGTCACTTGGGGAGACTTTTCTTTGAGTCGTATCTTCAAAGGGGATTCAGTATTTGTTTGGCCCTGAGAAGTTGGTGCTCTTCCACGAAGTTTGACCACTAAGGAGGCGGTGTTTAAGGTGGCTTCCCTTTGAGTCGTACTTTCAGGAGAGCATCGATTATCATTTCTGCCTCCAAATAAGCTTTGGCTTCGGCTTCATCATCGACGTCGTTGGCTTCATCTTCGAGTTGAATCGACTTGTATAGGTCATAGTCGGTGAAGAAGGTCTCAATCCCCCTGAAGGGATCGACATCAACAAACTCTATTCTTATATACCGTTGGTGGATACGTACTTCATACATTGATGAAGAGTAGATGACACCACCGTGTATTCGTGTAGTCACGGCTGTCCCAACAGGATATTGTAGTTGACGTCCGTATCCATGACATAACAAGTCACATTGGTCTGGAGATCACCGATATGACACTTCAGTCGGACCTTGCACAGCGACTCACTCTTGCTAGCATTGAAGCCACTGATTGTAGTGTGAGATGCTGTCAGACGATACATTGGGATTCCCAACGTCGGAAGCTAATTTCGGGGGATGATGCTGAGAGAAGACCCCGGATCGATATGCATCCGATCCACCATGATGGACCCAACATACCCTGTGTAATACAGTGGTCTGTTATTCTTGAGTAGCATGTCTTGTTGAGTGAATGCGATAATGGGGATGATCTCCTCTACACTATGGCAGTATGAATATGCTACTGGATCGTCCTCAGGCTGCTTGACCTGACTGATGAAAGACTCAACATCCTTCAGGGCTTCGTAGAGAGCCTCCCGTGTATCTTTAGACGGGCGTAGGAGCTCGAACAAGGACAGCCGAGCTAGAGTACTGGCAAGTTGTGCCAGTATGTCAAAGTTGTGGGGTTTGGTTAACCCCGAAGCATTGTCTCCTCGTAGAGGCCTGTCGTAGCGGGCCTCCTTATGCTTTTGTTTATCAGCTGCTGGAAGTTGGGATTCAGCTTGAGCAGCCGAGGTGGTGACGGGAGGCGCTGCTTCGACAGGGGCTTCCTCATGCTGAGCGTTCTGCTGTGAACGCGATTGTACCGAAAGTGCCTCCTTAGGAGAGGAGGTCACCATTCGGCAAGACTTGGTCTTCTTGTCTTTAGATTTGGAGGTAGAATGTACCCCCGGTTGAGTCAGTTCTGGAGCGAGATATGGGTAAACCCATATTGATCTTCCCCCGAGATGTAGTGAGTGGAATCAGTCCATGCGCGTTGTCACAAGTCGGCGGAAGGTTGTCCACCTCCAATGTTTCCTTCGGGATGGAAACAACACCATCTTGAGTTGTAGTAGGTGGTAGGGTACCGAACTAGAGTGACACCATGTTGGCCGAGTCTATCTTCTCCTCGTAATCGACTGAGATGACGTTCGAATTGATCATGCTTTGTATATAGTTTTTAAGGATGTAGCAGTCTTGAGTCGCATGTCCAACGAACTGATGGTAGTGACAGTACCTTGGGTCGTCCCCTCTGTCCACCTCGTTCGGACTCTTAGGATCAGGCAACTTGATCTTGTCGCTCTGTTTCAGCATCTCAAAGAGTTGTAAGGTGTCCTCGTCGTTGAAGGAGTAGACCTCCTTAGGCCTCGGTGATGATGGAGGCTTCTGAGCGGGCCCCTGCGTACTTTTCAAAGCATTGACAGTCATTGCCTGCTTTCCTTTTACCTCATGCCTGCTGTTGCAGGTAGCATGCCGTTTCCTTTTGTCATCAAAGACGGGGAAGTTAACCCCCAAAAGGCGAGCATTACGTGTCTTCTTCTCAGTAGCTTCGGCCCCGATGATCAATGAACTCCAATCGGGAGGCTGGGCGGAGTCGAGCCAGAGCTTGATTGCAAGAGTCATGTTTATGCTACAGGCATCGATCAGTGCATGTTTTGGCATACCCGGAGGCAACCTTAAGCATGCTTGTCGAAAACGTTCGATGAAGGCTCGAACAGTCTCCTTCTTTGTTTGGCGCACTTATATAAGAGATGACATGGTCATGTCCTTTCCACCGTCGCAGTATCGATCGAGAAAGAGGTGTGTCAAGTCATCAAAGGATAATATGGAGTGATCAGGAAGACTGTAATACCAGTCGTAAGCAACTCCCTTCAATGTCCCGACAAATAGGCTGGGGAGTAGGGCATCTTCCTTTGGGAGATGTCCCATTTGAGATTGGAAGTAGGTCAGATACCGGCGAGGATAATCCTTTCCATCATATAGCGTCAATATTTGTAGTTTATACTTGGGAGTTAAACCACTTTGTTCCATTCGAGAGGGTAAGGTTGCGGGATTCCCTTCTTCTGACGTTCTTCCTTATTATTTCACGCTTCAAAGCGCTTGCGCAGATCTCTGATCATGTCCACCAGCTCTTCTATAGAACTGGTTGTCGGTGAGGGCGGTAAGGTGTGAAGCTCAGCATTTGAAGAAGCCGACGTCCGAGGTGCAGTGTGATGATCTACACCTGAAGATACCCGTTGAGGGGGTATACTTGATTCTTCATTAGCTCCTGGATCGGGACTGGTGAAGACAGGTGCCCTTGCTAATGGTTGAGATGCCAGAGTGGTCCGAATCTCAAATACCATTTCAGTCAAGGATTGCATGATGGCAGGGAGGGTTTTGAGGCCCCCCTCCAGGGTGTCCATGCACTGCATGATGTTCGGAGTTGGAGCGTCTGACTCTCCTTCATCACCACCACCAGCCACGTAAACTTGCATAACATGGGTGAAAGTGGATGAATCGGTTGAGGCTTCGCTTTCGACCTCACTTTCCTGTGGAAGAGCTTCTCCTTCTTAGACCTCGTATTGGCTACCCCTAGCTACCTCGGGGTCAGTTCCTTAGATAATGTCCTCATCTTCAAGTCGAGGGTTGTCATGGATAGCAGGAGTTTGATCGTTCCTAGCTGATGCATCCGCTAGAACCTTCTTCCTTGATCGGGTGCTCTCAAATACCCTTAAGGATGGGACTGTCATTTTGCTTTTCCTCGGCTGAATCTTGGACGATGCTACGTAGGTCGAGGGACTGGTAGTTGTCTTTCTCCATGATGAATGGGAGCAGGAGACAACATGACAAGAAGCGACCTTGGTACTACCAAAATACAGTCAATTAGCGACGGATTGTTAGCGACGGAAAATTTCCATCGACGTTAGAGACGGATTTGCGGCAAATAGCCGATGGAGTATCGACGACATGCCGATACATTTTTTTATTTCATTTTAAGGGGAAGAAAAGGTCGCTCATCCTTCGCTAGGTCGTCGGAGATATAGCGACGGAAACGCAGCCGTCGCTATGCAGTCGATTATTTGGCGAGAATTGTTGGGAGAAGTGGTGGGACAATTCTTCGACTACGTAGCGACGGATAGTCCGTCGACAAGTATCAAATAGAGCGACGGATTAGCGACGGACAAAATCCGATACTAGTCCGTCGCTAAATAAAGGGCCTAGACTTAAATTGAAACGACGGAGAGAACTTTTCATTCCCCCCAAATTTTATTCTCTCTCCTCTCTCTCTCTTCCGCGGCGGTCGACGACCTCATTCTCCTCTCTTTCTCTCCCACGGCGGTGATCGGCGACCTCTCCTTTCTCTCACCCAAAGGTAATCTCTCTCTCTCTCGGTGGTCGTGGGTGTCTTGGGCTGCCGGGGGCGTCGTGGGCTGCGGGGGCGGCGACGACTGCGGGGGTGGCGCACGCGGGACAGCGCGGGGCTGCGACGGACGGCGGGGGGCAGCGCGCTCCAGGGCAGCGGAGGGCGGCGAGGGTATTAAGAGTACATGGTCTCTTAGACATTTTAACAAGCACGTAGAGGTCTCTAAGGTATTAAGAGTACATGTATAGGTATATGTATGCTAATCACTAATGTATGTGGCTGTGTTGGATTTTGGAGTGGACTGTAGGTGAGTGTTGGTGTGGGTTGTTATTGCATTGGACTGGTACCCCATTATTTCAGTCCATGAATGACCATACCATCACCTGTGTTCAGTTTCCCCCATCTTTTGCATACGTTCTAATTTAATGTATTAGTCGAATCATTTTAGACATCAGTCTAGAGTAGGGAGTGCATGGTTAACCATCAGTCCATTCCTACTGACAGTTCATATTTTGAACTCTCACTATCAGTCCCCTACTTCTCTGTATTAAATCTATTGTTGTTCAGCCCTTATTTTGTTGTTCAGTCACTGCATAAATTTGTATCTGTCCAGATTAGAGTGTCAATCCTTTTTCTTTCTCTATTGTTCAGCCTATGTACAGTCAAATGGACATGTAAGCCTAGGGCTCGGGTTACAAGTAATAGGGGGAGTATCAGATGTACTTGCATGACCTGTATAGATGTTGGCATTAGAGTATGAGATGTGTACTGGGATAGCATTCCTCCTACAGAGGTATCACTACATATGTACTTGTCCTGCACCTTAGATTTTGCCTTGCATTCACTGTGTGATTGCAATCCTTCTCATTACCTGCAAATAGGTTAGCTTGAAATAACAGGTATAATGTGGTGTTATTACCTATATTTCTCTGTTACCTAACTATATTACCATATATCATTCACTGTACATGTATAGTTGTCCTGCACCGTCATGGCACTGCATTCAAATACACTGCCCTGCATAGTAGATAAGTCATGCCTTCATTTAATATCTGCATTGTCTAAACCTTCAAATCCTTATTCATTCACTGTACATATCTATACTGCCTAGCCTATGATTTATTGCCCACATCTTCACCTTAGTTCAGTCTATATGGTATGGATAATTTCTTCCCTTCCTTGCATGTTCTGATACATGTTTGAGTATCAGTCTTCTTACCTTGTCCATGGTTCTATCCATCTTGATTTTAGTTCCCTGCATGCATTCACTTGGGATTATTTAGCAGATGCATTAGCTATTTTAGTTGATTAGTTAGTCCATTGCTATCATGGACCAATTCATATTGAATTTGTGAATGCAAATGAGTCATTGTCTGCATTTGCATTAGATCCCTGCTTACCTTGCTAGTCCTGTCCTAGCCTAAAAATTTACTACATTCCTAAATGTATTCAGTCACATACTTTCATTTATACACTTATCCTGTATTTGAAATGCTTTACTCTACCTTGAGTTCAGGTTGATATCTGAGCAATAGTTTCAGTCCCCATCCATTGGTCATTTTGGTATTGGAAAACAAATAATTATCGGTAGTATCAGATTCTTTTACATGCTTTTACAACCTTATTATGCTTTCAACCTAGGTTCACAATATCGGTATCGGAATCGGTATCGGACTATTCCTATGCTGTTTAATTTTTTTTTGCCGAATTGACCGGAACAAAGACCCCCAATGTCGGCATCGGTCAATATTTGGTATCGGTCGGTATCGGATCGGAAAATGCCAAACCGTATCGGTATCGACCGTATCGGATTGGTATCAGCCGATACTTTAAACCATGAATTATACATATATATATATATATATATATATATATATATACTGACTCGTCAAGTTGAACCGTGTATAACATGCTCGACGCTTAAGTGGAATCATTTGGACTTAGTGGTATCGGTATCGAACTATCGGTATCGAACTATCGGTATCGCTAGCGGACTATCAGACTATCGGTATCGGTATCGAACTATCGGTATCGCACTATCGGTATCGGTATCGGACTATCGGTTTCGGTATCGCACTATCGGTATTGTACTATCGGTATCGGTATCGGTATCGCACTATCGGTATCGGTATCGGTATCGCACTATCGGTATCGGTATCGTGATCTCCTAGTCCTATGTATTAGTGGTATCGGTATCGCACTATCGGTATCGGTATCGCACTATTGGTATCGATATTTAAGTTGAATTTCAGTGGGTTTTAAAATTCATTCTTAATTCTCAAGATAATTTGTCTCTCTAGATACCTACACCATCTAAAGAAGAAAGTTGGCAAAAAGGCTCATATAGAGGCTTCGATATGCGAAGCATATCTTATCGAAGAGGTATCAAACTTCAGCTCCATTTATTTCAATACTCATGTTAAGACAAATCGAAATAGGCCTCAAAAGAATGATGAGGACGTTGAGGATGGAGGTATATTCAATGTAAGGGACAAACCTGTTGGGGCTAGTAAAAAACGGTGGTTGACTGACGACGAGTATGATGCCGCTCACCGATATGTCTTGTTAAACTGTGATATACAAGAAGTAAGAGATTTGGAGAAGTAAGTCAGTACACTTGCACTCGTTATAATATCGAATTTGATAAAGTAAGTGACTACACTTATATATTCTTATTTTCTCTAATAGTGTATTTATAGATGAAGTCAAAATGAGGACACCCGATATTACCGATGAGGGACTTCAAAGAGAGGTTGATTGTACATTTCCGTCATGGTTTCACAAATACGTAAGTAACTGAGATTATAATTGAGGTTGATTTTATATATTCTTATAAAATATGTAAGTAACTGAGATTAGAAATATATAATCTAAAATATTTAAATTATAAATATTTATTTACAAGTTTTATTGCCTGAAACAACACTCACTAATGAGATTGTTCGTTATCTGGCATTGGGACCGAAGAGGCAAACAAAGACTTGGCCAGGCTATGTCGTTAATGGCTTCAGGTTTAAGGCAATTCAGAATGCTATAAATGTCGAATTTATCAATGACGGCATCAGTACCAAGGATTCCGGTGTTTGCATAAGAGGCACCATCTATGACGACGAACCGGACTTTGACTATTTTGGAGTGCTTCGGGATATTGTAGATTTACAATATACTGGCCCATATGATATACATATTGTGATGTTCAAATGTGAGTGGTTCGATACGACACCAAATATCGGTTGGAGAATCGATAAACAATTTGGATTTGTTGATATAAATCATCGCAGGAGGTATAGAGGGTCCGATACATTTGCGATAGCAAATCTGGCTGTTCAAGTCTACTATACAAGCTATCCAAGGCATCGTAGAGATCGATTTGACTGGTGGGCAGTATACAAGATTAAATCTAGAAATAAATTCAACGTTGGAGACCCAGCATACCAAGAGGACCAGATCGAAAAGTCCCAATACTTGCGACAATACTCGGATATAATGGATGTTGAAGATATTGTTGAAGAAAATAGAGAGGAGGAAGAGGTTGAAACACAAGACTTAGCTGTCAACCAGGGGTGAAAGAGGCGTTTTGTCCCAAATATTGAGGCAGAAGAAGAAGAAGAAGAAGAGGAAGAAGAAGACGAATTTGATGGGGATGAGGATACAGATGAAATCAACGATTAAGATAAGGATGAGGATGAGGATGAGGAGGAGGATGATGATGAAGATGAGGCCGAGGATGAGAACAAAGACGATGACTAGGTTAAATATTGTTGTATATTAAAAACACTTCCAATTATGTGAATTAAGATTGACCTCATAAAAGCAATTACGTGAATTCATGTTTTTTTCGTTCGATTATTTACTTATTGCAGATGGCACTCCTAGTCTTTTTCGTCGCGGCGGCACTCGTCTCCCTACTGGTGGTATGTATATTTTAGTTTAAAATTTTATATTCATTTATACTTTTATATTGTTAATTATGTTTTTGTGTTCTATTTACAGGTCATGATGGCTGGCCGTGGTCGTGGTTCTGGTGATGGTCGTGGTGCTGGTGCTGGCAGTGGTGCTGGTCGTGGTCGTAGTAGTGCTGGTGGTCGTAGTTGTATTCAATCTTCCCGAAATGTGACCCCATCCAGCGAGCCCGACCCGGAGAGTACCCCGGGCACAGACGCATCTCACCGTCGATCGACTACTTCATCGAGACATGAGTCTGGATCTGCTAGCGGATCCGTTCCGCTATCGGACCCACCAGCGGACCCACCAGTGGATCTCCCAGTTACTGCACAGTGGGCCCCAGAGTACTCCTATACTCGGTTCCATCCGGTTACTTGGGAGTATATGCGCGGACCCGCGGATCCTCCGACGGCACCAGAGAGGCCGGGAGACGAGTTCCGACGAGAGCTATGGCCCGCGGGGACCTCGTAAGTAAATTAAAGATAATTTACTAAATTTCTTTCATTTATTCAAGTTAATAATCCAATCGTTTCTTCTTTGTAGGTTTTTTTCGTTTAATGTTGCCAGGGCTCTTGGAGAAATTATCAGGGCTAACTTCCATGGTCCCTATCCCAACTTTTCGTCGGTGCCCCCAAACTTGAAGTACGTCTGGCTCAACGAGTTGAGGGTATATATCTATATCTTCTAGTTAATTATTAGTTACTCTTTAATCAACCATTTTTTAAATTACGTGATAATTGAATTTGTATGTTAGACGACGTACTGTTGGCCTCCCCATCGCGAGGACGCGATCCACAGGTCCTACAAAAGCGCTGCCTCGAAGAAGATACGAGATATGATTTATGACCTGAAAATGGGGCAGACGAGGCCAAATTGGATCCGGCAGGACTATTATGAGGACCTCTTAGATATGATGAATACTCCTGCGTACAAGGAGAAATCGGAGAAGGCGAAGGCGAACCGACGGGCCGCGGGGCTTCATACGGGGGGATCAAGGTCCCACGCAGCGACGCTTGCAGATCTGGTGGGATACCGTAAATTTATTTCACAATCGAATTAGGTATTATTAATATACGGAGTTAATTAAGTTCTACGGAAATTTCGTATACAGACCCAACGGACGGTGAAGGAGGGAAGGGCGCCAGAATCGGTCACCATACACGACGTCTTCCAGCATACGCACAAGAGACGGAAGGACGGGAGCTTCGTCGACGAGAGGAGACTGATGTAAGTACTTATGTTTATGAGATTTACGTTATAATTAAAAGTATTCGGACTATAACTTAGGTAAACTTAGGAGTCATACTTAGCTTAGTGAAACATAGGATTTAGATTACAACTTAGGTAAATCTTATAATAAAAACACATTCATTTGATAGGCTGCGTATCGTGAGGCCCTTAGTCGGGCTCAGTTAACTGAGACCGAGGAAGTCGGTGAAACGACGCCCGCCCGGACGCTCTCTTCTTTGGCCTCTCGTAATGACTTGTTCGTAGATACCGTCGGCGGCTTTAAGAAAGGGCACCTGTACGGAGCAGGCTCCCTAGGGCCGTTGCACATGACGACTCAAAGATTTCTACCGACACTGCCTCCTTCCTTGGCCCCGACAGATGATGATGTTAGGTCGCAGCTTACGTAGCTGCACGAGGCGGTGTCGTCCTTGCGGGAGCAAATTGCTACGCACTTTCTGCCTCCGTCTGCTGCTGCCGGTCCGTCTGCTGCTGGTGTCGGTCCGTCTTCAACTGGTACCGGTCCGTCGACTGCTGCTCCCGGTCCTTCTTCCGTCGGTCATCTTTTTTTAACCCTACTGTCCCTCTGGTACCGCTTCCGACTGTGATGACACTCCTTGATCTCATGTCGCCAGAGCAGCTACGCCGACTTCCGAGCAGTGTCTACGACGACTTGCCGTCGTATCTAGTGGAGCAGTATATTCGTCGGTTGCAGCAGGGATTACCACCACCGGGCAATCGAATTCCTCCTCCTCCTTAAAGTATTGTAATTAAGAAAATTTGTAATATTTATAGGAATTTTAGAATATTTATGGGAATTTTGGATTATAACGACGGATATTAGTTTATGATTTCAGAATATTTGTGATAATTTTATATTGGTGTGCATTATATATTTGGTCTATGTGATTGTTGGATAATTGGTGTACGTTATATATTGGTTTGGTTTATGCTTATTTGTGTGAACAGGGAAAGCTCTGCATTTTTTTTTTCAAAAAAATCTCAGTTAGGTACGGACTAGTGACCGCTTAGCGACGGATGTTTCCAGTTTCCGAATACCTTTCGATGAAATATCCGTCGCTACCTGGAGATTTGAAACTGTTTCTAGTTAGCGATGGGTGGTCGACGGATTCGCGTCGGAAAATCCATCACCAAGGTTTTGGAAATACATAGTTCGACGGAATAGCGACGGAACATCCGTCGCCAAGGTTCTGGAAATGCATGACATTTCCAGAACAATGGCGACGGATTATCCGTCACAAGTCCGTCGCTTCGTCGACTGATGAGCGACGGAGTAGCGAAGACTTATCCGTCGCCATGGTTCTGGAAATGCCAAGCATTTCCAGAACATGGTCGACGAATTATCCGTCAGTATTCCGTCGCTAATCCGTTCTTTGTTAGCGATGGCAGTCGACGGAATAGCGACGGAACGATACCCTCTGATACGCTGTTACGACGGTTTACCGACGGACTATCCGTTGCTAGCTTCTACACAGTTCAGTATTTAATACTTGAAATCGATGAAAGATCGTTGGAAAGTCATCGCTAATGCATCATATTGTGACGACGAAAAGCCGTCGCTATTCCGTCGCTTGACGACTACTTAGCGACGGATCTTTATTAGCGACGAGCTGATTGTCGACGGATTATTTTGACCAAGATCCGTCAGTGACTGGTCGCTAATACAAATTTCCGACGGATGGGCGACGGATCTGGCCGTCGCTAAATCGACATATTTTGGTAGTGTAGATCTGACTCATCTTTAACTGGCACCTTCTTTCCGAGACAACGTCGGATGGGTGCAACATATTGCAGTCGCTGGAACACAGACTGCCTGGTTAATGGAGCCGTTATTTTATAATAGCAGTAGTTGATGGTGACCATGGCACAAGTGTACCCCACGAGGGCTGCATCGTGCTTAATGGTCAGCTCTCCTGATCTACATTTGTGAGTGGTCACATTGCACAAATCATGAGGGGAGAGTTTCACTTTCATACCCTCTTCAGGCGAATAACAAGGCCAAGTGCCGGGGTGGTCATGTGAATGCTGCGTCCCCTGTTCCAGTTCCAGCACATGAGATACGCTCTGATCATTGGTGGGGGAGCAACATGTACTGCAACTTGAATCCACTTCATGCGCACAACCAACGTGGACGCATGGGTTCAAAGTCACAAGTTTTGCCTCGCACGACTTGGTTTCAAGCACAGAAGATGCGCCCAAGCGAAATGGAAACTTTGAGAGTCGGTTCGTATCTGGTACAAACGCACCCGAGTCGACTCTGTACTATTTACCAACGGCAGTGTGCATGATTTTGAGCGTGCATCTTCGGTTCACTGTAGGCATAGCACATTTGGGGTGCATGGCCTGTGCTGCCTTGGATTTCTTGGTACCAGCCTGCGAAGGCGCATAGTACTCAGAATTAAACTCATCCTCGCCATGACAATGAGTGATTCTATCAAAGACAGAGTCCTCTCCTGCACGCCAGAGTACATGCGGGGGAAGTTGGATGAGCCTTTGTTTCGTCGGTACATCTTCTTCGACTGAAAAGAGGACAACTGGGGAATGCAGTCAATACTGCATTTTCCTTGCAGATGCGCTGCGCTGGCGGGTGCATCTTGCTTGCTGAGAACGTCGGTAGGATGGATGGGTTGCGGTGGCGTGTCCCCTTCTGTGGTGGTGCTCGACGCATCTCCTTTGGGCACCAAGACTTGAAGAGTCTTCTTTGGTTTTGGCATCCACTTTGAAGGACTTGTGCTGCCTTTAGAGATGAACTCCTCATACGTCTGTTGATTGAGGTGCACCACGAGTGTCTTATAGGAGGATACAAGCTTGATATCGTCAGATGGCAACACAACTTTCTCGTCAGAAGAGAAAGATGTCCCCAGCAGAGTCGCCAGCTTGTTCGCCGTCAAAAATACGACAAGGTCTTTTTGATTGATAAACCTTGGTATTTCAATTACAAACAGAACAATATACAATATAGAACTTTGACGTAGTCCTAGGAGTACACTTTTGTTTTTATCTGAGAACTGTATCGATGGAGCGAGTGGTAATGCATTGACGATCTGATGACCATCTTGGACTCTCTGAAGGTCTGGGTTGATCTGGATGCCGATACGTTTTGAGGAGAATGAGACGTTAAGTGTCTCTCTTCTCGTTTCTGTCTGTAGATATGATCTTCTATTTTTTTCTCTGTGTCTCTGTGGATGAAGGAATGGTCCTTCTATTTATAGGTAACAGACTGGTCTGCTCATGGCACATATGTAGGATGTGCCTATACGTGGGAACGCCACGTGGCTGATGCTGTGGGGCGCATGGACGATGCGTCATGAGTCAGAGCTGAATTTGCTGAACTGCTTAGTTGGGCTACGGTAGAGATGACACATGGCAGTCGCAAAGATTCATCTGTTGCTGAGATCTTGGGTGGTTAGCACCCATTCTTGAGCAGAACTGAGTCAAAAGACACGTGGCACATGTCTGTGGCTGAAAGATCTCAGATTTTGTGGAGGAAATAATCTGTCAGGATGCACCTAGGATCTGGCGTATGGAGCGACTCGATTTATGACTTTTAGTAGTTACAAACAAGTCTGGACACATGGCTTCTGAGGCGCATACAGAGCTTTGGATGCATGGCTGTAGAGGTACATGCAGAGACTTGGCTTCTGTCTTTTAGGATCAGGAGTAAGTCGGGGGCGCATGGCTTTTGAGGCGCATAATGCAAATGATCGGTTGGCCACGTGGCAATAACAGCTATAGCCGACAAAATGTAATGATAAAGATAATGTTGGCAGCTCTTCATTTTTTGTAAAAAGCTGTCAACTGTTCAGTCTTTGGAAAGTGTGCTGTCGACTCTGTCACATAGCATTAAATGCTTGATGGGTGATGAGTTAAAATGGGCACATCAGTTTGTGTCCCACTAGGCACATGAGTCTATGACCCATTGGGCGCATCGGTATGGAGCGCATGGTGCTGACGGCACATCTGTCGCACGGCGTACCTGTATTGGCCCGTCTGTTGAGTTCTTCGAGGCGTTAATGGCTGTTTTGACTTGGTTGAATACGAAAATGCAGATTCATCATCATAAATGCAAATTCATCGCACAGAATACGAGGAGACTGCCACTTGGCGCATGAGCGAGGGTTGTCCTGGCCTATAAATAGCTTTGTGAAGAGTTGTGTTTCTCATTTTACTAAGCTTTCCTTCATGGAGATGAACTCAATCGGTCCCCCGCCTTGGCGAGTTGATGATGAACTCCTTTCGAAGATGAAGATGTGTCGAGTTGGTATTTTTACCATCAGCCATGTGAAAGTTCTTGTTGCATCTAAATATCGAGATCGTCGTGTCCCGACATTGGTTGTAGGTGCTTGTTGCATCCAAAGATCGGGGCGGTCGTGCCTCGACTTTTGTTATGCTGGAAGAGCCGCAGGTCGGGGCTATCGTGCCCCGATTTGGTTGGCCTAGAAGTGCCACTCCTCCTTCTAGAGTGCCCGCATGCTGACGAGTAAGTGACTCGCTTTGACTATGCACAGTGATGCGCATACGCTGAGATACTGGAATGATGCGCCTGGCTGTAGTACTTGAGTGATGCGCCTGGCTGCAGCACTGCGCCTGACTGTAGCCTTTAGAATTTTCTTTCACTTTTGTAAAAGAATTTTCCTTTGTAAAAGACATGTAATAGACTTTCATATAAAATAAAAGCCCCATTTATGTCTCTACTTCTTTGCTTTTTTTGCTGTACAAAGTATTCTGTTGAGTTTTCTGGCACATGTTGATTTTGGGGTACATGAGAGTTAGGACGCATAGGAATTCTGGCATGAGATGTGCCTAAAATTCCTTGCTTCTACAACATTAAAATTAATATTAAAAATTAAATTAATATTAAATTAACATAATAATTGACATTAAGATTAACCTTAACATTAAAATTAACATTAATATTAGAATTAATATTAACACTAAAATTAATATTAACTTTAATATTAACATTAACATTAACATTAATATTAACATTAACATTAACATTAACATTAACATTAACATTAACATTAACATTAACATTAACATTAAAAAATTGGATAATTAATTTTTTGAGTTAAAATTTGCCATGTCAACAGTTATGTTAGCTGCTATATCAGATGCCACATAATGGGAGATGATATCACCCAAATATTTTGGAAGCCAAGTAGCATAATTAAAAATAGCATTTTATTCGGCTGCAAACAGAGAATGTGCATGACTATAATTTTGGTTTATATTAAAAATCTTTTGAAGGAAAAATCAAAAAAAAACTTTATCGAAGAAAAGAGTACAATGCACAAAGACATGTTTCAAGATGTCTTCATTAGCATGTTCAGGGTGTTTGCATCTACAGGATGCCCCCCCCATAAAAAAATATTACATCCCATAAATTCAAATAAAAATCAACCCCCAATTACATTTGAATATTATATCTCACCCCATTACTCTATTTGACTATACATTTGTATGTATTACACTCACATCCTTATATCCATATAAAGAGTTTGTAGGCTTTATTTGTGATACTGGAAGCTCACAACTCCCCTGATATGTTGAAATGTTTGTTAGAGTCCAGTCTGAATTTGGTAACAACATATTTGTGGAATCCAAATCTAGCTAAATATTTGATTTAATTAGATTTGGATGTCCATAATTGGTGTTGTGCTATTTTAGATATAATAGGATTCTTATTTTAGGAAATCCTATTATGATCTAAAATAGAATATTGATAGGATATTTTTAGGCATAATAGGATTCCTATTTAGGAAATCATATTATGACTAGAATATGATTTTTTCATCCTATATATGGGGTGAGGGTGGAGGCATAAAGCACATCACAAAGTGGAGACTCGGGGTGCTCGTCCATAATGAAATCTATAAAAAAAAGTTCATACTTTCCTCTTAGGACTTTTCTATCCAAGACAAAAGGAAGAAGAAGATCTAATCGAGGAGTCGTCAATTTCGGTTAGGAAGATTGATCCGGGTTAATGAGTGATCTCAATTGTAATCTTTTTTCTTCTTCTTGCGAGTGGTGAGGGGATTGAACCTATTAGGGCAAAGGTTCAACGTGAGTTCTGTCAATCATGTAATTTTATCTAAGTTATTAAATATTAGAATTTGTCCAGGTGACGTATGTCATCACCATACACTTGTCTTCCTCTTGTGCTTGGTGTACTTTAGACGGAGGTTGATTTTGATCAGGTGGATTGGCAAATGCTTCTGTACGCGTCCAACAATTGGTATAAGATCTTTGGGGGTTCTGACAACCATGTCTATGAAGCAGATGAACACTCGTATGATCACCCTCACAGGGAAGAACTGGACGATTTGGAAGCCAAGAATGGAGAATCTATCTGGTGCAAGGACTTGCATGGTTCGTTGGAGGACGACATCGCAAAGCCACCGGATAAAGTTGCTGAAGACTGGAAATGACTAGACCGGAAGGCCATTGGATTCATCCGCCAATGGCTGGACGGCTTGTTGTTTCAGCACATTTTCATGGAGACTTCGACAAAAGTATTGTGGGAGAAGCTGCATTCGATGTACGAAAGGAAGACGACTGGCAACAAAGTATTTCTTATTCGCCAACTCGTTAACTCGAAGTACATAGAGGGTGCCTCGGTAGCACAACATCTGAATGAGGTTCATGGTATCATCAATCAGTTGCCTGCGATGAAGATGGTGATTGATAATGAGCTTCAGGCCCTACTGCTTTTGAGTTCTCTGCTGGAAAGCTGAAAGACGTTGGTGGTGTCGGTAAGCAACTCCGCGCCTGATAGAGTTGTCACGATAGAGGAAGTCACAAGTAGTTTTTTGAATAAGGAGGTCCGACGCAAGCAAGTGGAATCATCGCCGGAGTCCGCTCTGGTGGCTTCTTATAGGAAGGAAAGATCAAAGTTACAGGCGAGGACATGGGGGACTTCTCATGATCTTGCAATTGTGGGCCGCAAGGAGGGATGCTATCACTATAGCAAAAAGGGTCATATCAAGAGGAACTACAAGAAGCTCAAAGCTGAGAAGGCCAAAGGCAAGGATGATCAGGAGGATCTCACGACATTCAGAGATATCATTATTGCACCGATCGACACAGAGAAACCTTGTGGTATATGTCATGATGGCGACTGGATCATGGATACAGGGCCGTTGTATCATGCTACTCTACATAGGAGCTTCTTTTCGTCATACTACGACGACAGATTTAGAAGTGTGAAGATAGACGACAAAGGACGGCTGCAGTTGTAGCAACGGTGATGTGCACTTGACGATGGAGTTTGTTGACAAGCTCGTCCTCAGGGGTGGGCTACATGTACCAAGTTTTTACTATAACTTGGTTTCGGTAGAAAGGTTGGCAGATGATGGCTGTCATAGTCTGTTTGGGGACAAAGATTGGATGCTTCCGAAGGGTACCTAATAGCTGGCCCGGGTAGATTTGTGCTGTGATATGTATAAGCTTATGCTACTGAACTGTACAGGTAGACCACAGACATTTGATAGAGGCTCGGAGGGTATTTGACATGAGGTGGATCATCGAGAACTTATTGAGGAGGGGATTCTAGATGCTTTGAGGGATACGAAGGATTCAGTTTGTCGAAACAAAGGGACAGATGGTTATGTGTCAAAGATTGAGGGTCAGTTTGTCGGTTCCATGAAAGTCGGTCTCCAGGTAGGGGTTGCTCTACGGATCCAATTTTGGCGACAGGTGGTTGGCCAAGGCTTCATGGAGCGACATCGGTTTTAACAGTTTGATACTATTTGCCATTAAAATCTTTTGATGTAATTTTAATACAAACAGAATAGTATTACAATGTAGGACTTAGATGTAGTCCTAGAAGTACACTTTTGTTTATCTGGGTCCCTTGTGCCGATGGAGCGAGTGGTAATGCGTTGACTCCGTTGACGATCTGACGACGGTTCTCGGTTCTCTGAATATCTGGTTTGCTCTAGGTACAGGAGCTTGCGAAAAAGAAGAAGACATTGAGTGTCTGTATCTACCTCTCTCTATATGTTGTTGATGATTGTACGACGTGTCTCTGTCTGTGTGTGTGTGTTGGAAGGAGATGATCCCTCTATTTATATCTTTGCAGGCTGGCTGCTCATGCGCGCATGTAGGATGCGCCTGTACGCGGGGACGCCACGTGGTGGTTGCTGATGGAGGCGCATGGATGATGCACCCTGATTGAGGAGTTGAACTTTTCTCGTTGCTGTCGTGGGCTGCGGCAGAGCTGACACATAGCAACGGAGAAGATCTTTCAGTTGCTGAGATCTTGGGTGATTAGCACCCCTTCATAGGCTGAATCAAGTCAAAGGACGCGTGTCGTAGGTCCATGGCTCGAAGATCTCGGATTTGGTGGAGAGTGATCTGATAGGATACGCCTGGAATTGGGCGCATGAGGAGGCTTTGGCTCGTAACCTTTAGGAGTCACGAACTAGTCGGGACGCATGGCTTTTGAGGCACATGCGGGGCTTCAGTAGTGACTTTACTTCTATCTTTAGGGATCAGAGAAAAAGTCTGAGGTGCACGGCTTTTGAGGCACATGCAGAGATTTAGGCGCATGGCTGCGGAGGCGCATACGAAATGGTTGGGCGACCACGTGTCTTATAACCGTCGGAAGGGAGTAATGATGGTGCTGACGTTGGCGACGCTTCATTTTCTGAAAAAGCTGTCAACTGTTCAGTCCTTGGGGGACGTGCTGCAAACTCTGTCAGACTTCAGCATTTAATGTTCTTTGACATGTGATAGGTTGTTGAGTGGGCCCATCGATCGGCGTTCCACTAGGCGTATGGGGACGCATGGGGGCACATCTTTATGAGGCTGATGGAAGCTGGGCGCGTCAGTACGATGTGCGATCTGGCCGACGCATCCACTTTGCATGACACGTCTTTATGGGCCCGACTGTTACGTTCTTCGAGTGCTTTAAATAGCCATTCTTGACTCGGCTGAATTCGAAGCGTCAGGTTCATCACCATTAATGCAAATTCATTGTACGGGATTCGGAGAGCCAGCCACTTGGCGTATGGGTTTGATTTTCCTGGCCTATAAATAGTAGCATAGAGAGGGTTTGCTTCTCGTTCTCTCACGTCCTCCCGAAATGAACTTGTTTACTCGAGCATATTCTGTTGATGAGATGCTCCCGAGGGTGAAGATACGACGCATGGTTCATTGATGCACTTGAAGGTGACTGTTACATCCAAAAGTCGGAGTCGAGGGCTTCTAAGGCAGGCGGAAGGTGCCTGTTGCATCCAAAGATCGGGATGCTCGAGCCTCATCTCCGTTATGCTGGAAGAATCGCAGATCTAAATTACGGTGCTGCGGCTTTGGAGGGTCTTTCTTCTGTCAGAGTGGGTGTTGCCCACTCTGGTTGTGTTAAAAGCCTTCTTTTGTCGCGGATCAATTGCGGAGAGCTCTTCCTCCAGCTAGAGGGCTGATTGCCCACCCTCGTTCTGCTCAATAAATGCTTCATTAATCGAAGCATTTGATGACGCATATGCTGAGACTTCACGATGCGCCTTTGGGGCGCTGAAGGGCGGCATATAACTGAGCTGCTGAAGGGATGCACATAACTGAGCTGCTGAAGGGATGCACATAACTGAGCTGCTGAAGAGATACACATAACTGAGCTGCTGAAGGGATGCGCCTGGCTGGGGAGCGCATGGCGGGATGCGCCTGTTTGAGGGCGCATGGTGGTTGCTCCGCCTAGCTGTAGACTTAGGGTCTTTTCTTTGTAGAAATTTTCCTTTGTACAGCTCTTTTTAAGACATGTAACAAACTTTTATATGAAAATAAAAGTCTTCTTCTAATGTCTATGCTTTGCTGTGCCAAGTACTTTATCTGAGCTCCCTGGCACATATGATGTTAGGCGCATAGGATTTCTGATCCTGAAATTCCATGCTTCTACAAGACCCCCTTCAATGTTTTCAAAACTTTTTTTGTCAAGTTTTGGAATACTTTGAATAAGAAGCATGGTGGCGTCTTCTACGGGGCGCATGACTGTTCAGGCGCATGATTACTCTGCGCATTAGTGATGGGGCGCATGCTCCTTTCAGTAAATGATGACGCTTCGATAACCAAGAAGATTAATGATAATCTTTTTGGATTTATTTGCAGTTATCTCCTAACAGTACCCGAAGCGGCAGCTGCGGTCACACTTCATCGATTCACGCATGCGACTGGGCCTATAAATAGGCATGAGGTGTAGAGAGAGAATTCTTCCTCTCTTTGCTTTCTTTCTTTTTAGAGTTCTTCTTTTAAAAAACCCTAACTTCCTTCTTTCAAGAAATGGCTCCCAAAACTCCTCGCGGCGGTGCTGGCCGAGGATGAAGCAAAGGGAAAGAGCCTGTAGAGGCTGTCGTAGGTGATATCCCCCGGCCGCCCATCGATGTTCGGCCGGCGGTGATTGGTAGGTTTCATCATTACCATCATTTTTAGAACTCGCGTACGCCGACGCGCATGGACCTTGAGTCCTGAGGATGTACTGAGGTTTTTTTTGCCGACGCGCATGGGTTTAGACCTTGATGATGCACCGAAGCTCCACTGCCGACGCACATGGGTTTAAACCCTGATGATGCGTCGAAGCTCCACTGCTGATTCGCATGGGTTTAAACCCTGATGATGTGTCGAAGCTCCACTGCTGACGCGAATAGGTTTAGACCCTGATGATGTGCTGAAGCTTCTTTTCAGATGTGCCTGAGCCTTATGCACTTTTGATGAGAACGTGGCTCAGATTCTCTTGTTGTTTCTAACATCTCTGAATCTTTGCCTTCTTTTGTTGACCCCCAGTGTCGATGACTGTCCCGCTCTTGAATGAAGTGCTTCTGGATGCTGCCCTCTGTCAAATGGGGGTGGATTATAAGGAAGAGGTGGTAAACCCTGCCCAAGCTTCCATTATGCTGGATCAGCCTTCCGAAAGAATGACTCAAATCCGGGAACAACAGCACGGGTTCCTTAAACGGATGATGGAGCGTGGCATTTTAAAATCTGCCACTTCTGATAACGTGACTTTCTTTAAGCCTGAGTTCCTGTTCGGGGACCGCCTTGCTTCTATTGAAGCAAAGGTGT
Source organism: Iris pallida (assembly GCA_029216955.1). NCBI lineage: Eukaryota > Viridiplantae > Streptophyta > Magnoliopsida > Asparagales > Iridaceae > Iris > Iris pallida. Next base: position 49,233,413 of record JANAVB010025196.1, read on the forward strand.
TGAAGGTCAAGAAAGATTGGTTCTTTACAGTAAGAGGAGTGCATATGACGATTAAGCAACTTGAGCGTCAATGGCCTTTGATGGCTTTCTGCCGTCTTGCTTCCAAGAGGAGGATGTCTTGGGAGCTAACCCCGTCTCAGGGGGGAGCGGTGGCAGGCGCCATCAAGGTCGACACTACCTCCAACCAGAGAGAAACTTTGGCCGTCGTGCGGTCTGGGCCTTCTTTTACCTGGCGGACTCTACGTCCTGGGAGCATTTCTAGTGACATTCCCATCAATACATTTGCGTTTGGCGCTTCGACTTTTGTGAACCGCATGCTTTTGTTGGAGCGATCGTACCCGAAAGGTGAATTTCGGGTAGAGGGTTGGTGTCATTATGTTTTCAAATGGGACAAGCTGACACTCTGGATTCTGTCGCGGTTTTAAACCGAACTCCGAGAGATTGGGCTGACTGCCGTAATCTGTGCTACTCAGGCAGGTGTTGACATCAACCGACATATGTTCTTCGCACTTCTGGAGATGTTTAACACCCAGATCGGAACTTTTTTCACCCCGGTGGGGGAGCTGGGACTCACACTTCATGAAATGTACGAAGTGTCAAAGCTCCCTTGGGTATCAAAGCCTTATGAGGAATATTTCTCGACCAACGAGGAGTTCCAAGTCCTGGGGGATAAAGCCGAGGAGATGATGGCCATCTTCAAGGAAGTGGCGAGTCATCATTTTTATATGCAGAAGAGGGATAAGGGCGGGTCACAGCCTCATGTGCCCGCTTGGAGAGATTACATCTTTAAGCAAGACAAGGAGGATCCCTCTCAGTTTACCACTCCCCCAGCGCTTTCCAGTAGCGTGGTGCTCTCCGAAATGAGCAGGTTAGGTGAGAAGAATCCCCGAGAAAATGAGGACCGGCAGTCGGATGAGCGCTCCTATAGCTGTTTCTGGCACTTACTCATTGGATGTCGTCAAAAGCAGTGTTAGCTGCGTATCTGATGATTTGGCTTCGAGATTATGTCTTCTCGGGCGGGTCAGGCTCCGTGGAGAGGGTGACCCAGAATCTAATCCTGCCAGCTGTGAAGTTGGTTTTTGGCCGACGCCTGGCTCTTCTCCCCGCCATGGTGTGCAACCTGCTGCGAGGTTTACGAGAATTTGTAGGAAATGTGGTTCATGAACGAGGTAGGAATGACAACTTCTTCCGTGTCGAACTGCCATTTCATTATCTGATGGGGTGGTTAATTTTACACCATCCCAATGTGATGAGTTCGGGCTCGGAAGAAGACCACAGGGTCGGGGATGCATTCATCCGCCGTTTCTACCAGAGGAGCTGGTTGCATGCTGGGGTTCCTGTTTGCAGAAAAGTTTTATCCCACCTTCAGGGGTGGGAGATCACTAAAGTTGGTCCTGTCTTTTTCAGGTTTTGAGGCCAACGAAGACTTAGTGGATTCGGGTGAAGATGCCACCACTCTGCCTCCATGGGGATTTCGCTGGTTTCAAAGTATCCGGCCGTCCCATCTGGTGTACCGGAATAGGAACCAGCGTTACCTGGAACCGTATTTGCTGAGCCATTTTGCACGACAATTCGGCTATGCTCAGTTGATGTTGGACAACCCCAGTATTAACCTGGGGTATATTGGAAGTTTGTTGGATGGTGCACGAGCTTGGCATTACTACAATGTCGGATGTACCGGAGCTCGCTTTACGCTGCCCGTCCAGAATCCGCGGTCGTCGATTCTTTTCTCGGCCGCCAAATTTTATTGTGTTATGAATGCCGTGCCCTCCAGATATGATAGGGAGACCAGTCTCATTGTCGGACTCAGTTAGCGGTGACCGAGAACAGGGGGTCAGGGAGAGCCCGTCCAGAATCTACGGCCAAAGGTGGGTTATCGAGGTACCCCTGCCGTATCCACAGGGGGTCAGGGAGAGCCTTCGATCGATCAACCGAAAAGACGTGCTGACACAAAGACTGGCTCTTCCACGCCAAAGAGGCATAAGAAGGCATTGTCACCGACAGTGTCATCGGATTCAGCACCTGCAGAGGTAAGGATGTCCCATATAGTCTGGTTAGGTTCAATATTTCTTGTGACCTATGTTTTCTTTTTGTAGGAGCCGCTAAAAAAGAGACCCCGTACTCCAAAATCTGGTGGCAGCAGACCAAGAGAGGTGGCGGGCTCATCGGAAGAGCGCGTTTTACCGATTGTGATGTCTCCCGAGGAGGAAAACCTAGATGATGTCGTTGTTGTGGAGACTCCAGTATCTCCAGATTATGTAGAAAGGGAAGCTGAGGTTGAAGCAGTTTCCGGAGTGGTGAAAGCCGCCGTGGGGGCCTTGGACGTTGAGGGTCCAGTAGACACGGGGCTTCCAGATGAAGAAGTGGAGTGGAGTTCGTCGTCTTCAGATGACGTTTCTCCAGAGATGCGTGAATCTGTTGCAGGAGCAACAGACGTGATTGAAACATAGGAGAGGGTTGATTCCCCTCCTTGTCATGATGAGGGGAGGTCGGCTGTAGCGTTGTCGAGCCCTACCCCAGGCTCAACAATGGAGGCTGAGGTGGCTGCCGACCGGAAGGTAGCGACAGATTCGGTCCCCGTAGAGGGATTCGATGATGAGGGGGAGACTCGTCTGCCGAGCCCGACCCTAGAAGACGTGTCCCGCCAGGAAACGGAAGCTGATCCAGTTAGCATGCCAGAGGAAGGATCCGCGCTGGTTACAGGTCGCGCCTCGGTGGTAGAGGAGGCAACTCCGGATGTTGATAGTCCCTTTGAGACGGAAAGGGGCAAGGGCTTGCTGGTGCAGGAGCCCTCTGTTGCTTCTTTGACTTGGAAGACGATATCGATACCCCACCCAACTCCTTCTGCTCTCTTGGCATCTGGAGCTGGTAGCAGAATTCAAGTTCCTGGTCCGGGAGTGTCTGCTGTAGTCGACATTCAAGCCTCATAGATTGAGGTCGGCGGGTCCTCTTCAGGTCCGCCATCTAGGGCAGCTCCTCCAACTCCTGCCATGACACCACAAGTGCTGGCGGATGCGTACGTAAAATTCATCGTTGAGGCAGTGTACAAGATGCTGCAGAAGGGTGTATCGACAGTGATGAACGCCAATGGGAGTTTCACGATGGCAAAATCTAAGGTGCTTCCACACATCGGTCTGATACGTCTCCACCAGGGCCATGATCATATGGCCAAGATTCTGGAGGCCTCGGTGACTGAGCTGGACCAGCTGCTTTCCGAGTTTCAGCATATCCAGCAAAATGATCTCTCCGCCCTGATAGATACGAAAAAGGAGAAGCTGATTGCTGAGATTGAGTCCCCTTATCAGGCCACCGTGGGTGTCTGGGAACGCGAGGTGGCTGAAACTGAGGCTGCGATGGAGAGGCTATCTCAGTCCACACAGGAGAAGGTGGAGTTGCGGGTCGCGTTGGATGCTAGTATAGCGGAGGTTGATGCCAAGATTCACCTCCTTTAAGACCAGCGGGCCCAACTCTTATTAGATGCTGAACGAATCCAAGCTGAACATGTAGCATCTAAGGAGGTGGAAGCAGCTTTCACGTACCGGGCTCTTACCCTGGCTCAGCAGCGGCAGCAGTTGGACGAGAAGCATGAGGATGACACTTCTCCTGAGGCCATAGAAACGATGCGTCAAGAAGCCGAACGCCGGGTCCTGGCGACTGTAGAGACTCGGGCAGCAAGCTTGAAGCATCGGATTGAAGAGCTTTCGGCCAACCCCGGGGATGTTTAGGAATTATAATCTCTTCTTTTTTTTGGGTGTAATTTGCAACTCTTGCTGGGGGTATAATCCTTTATTTTTGAATAAAGAATACAGAGTTTTTTGTGGTGTGTTTATTTTTGCTTGTCATAAACTTGACGATTTGTGTGGACCTATTATCTTTTGCGCACCTTGGTTTTTAGGTACAGATAATAAGTTCGAGAGAACCGACATGTTTGCTCAGAGGTGATGTGGACGTGGCAAATACGGGATTCAAATGATAGAATATTCCTACTCAGAGGTGTTATGGACGTGGTAGGAATGACTATGGGAGAATACGCGGAACTACTCAGAGGTAATATGGACGTGAAAGTTCTGCGATCAATGTACGACAACGCAGGGGTTGTCTGTACGGGATGTTTACTCAGAGGTAATGTGGACGTGGTAAACATGATTGGTAGCGTCGTCTTACGAAGCGTAAGATTCTGCTTTGTAGGGTGTAGGAGAACAACTCAGAGATAATGTGGACGTAGTTGTCCCTCTACTGGAAGATAGAACGCTATGGAACAGCTGGGTTCCAGAAGTGTAAGATTTTACAGGAGGTGTACGTGAGCCCTGATGATTGGGTCCAGAGACTCCCTTGTTGGGTAGAGATAGAAGTGCAAGTCTAAAGGATGTCAAAAGTAGTACTTCTTTAGGAACTTGCCATTGATGGGCATCATGAACAAGTCCCCATTGGATTTGGCGAGACGGTAGGCACTGTTTGAGTATACCGTCTCTATGATGAAAGGTCCTTCCCACTTGGGCTCGAACTTTTCTGATTTATTGTGAGTCAAAACCATTGGCCTTCTGACTGCCAGAACCAGGTCGCCTACTTGGAAAGTCCTCTGCTTGACCTTTTTGTTGAAAGCCTGTGATATACGGGCTTGATAGAGTTCGATGCGTTGTTGAACTAGGAGACGCTTTTCGTCAAGTGCCTCCAATTCCCGCAGACGGCGACGTTGATTGTCTTCTTCTGTGAGTTGATTTGTGATTGCTACACGGAGTGAGGGTATCTGGATTTCGAGAGACAGTACCGCTTCGCTCCCGTAGACCAGGAAGAATTGTGTGTTGCCCGTCGGAGTCTATACCGTTGTGCGGTAGGCCCAAAGGCATTCGCCGAGCTTTTTGTCCCAGTCGCATTTGTTGGATGACACGACCTTTTTGAGTAGCCTGATGATAGTCTTGTTAAACGCCTCGGCCAATCCCTTTGCTGCCGGATTGTAGGCGGTTGATGCCACGTTTTGAATGTGATTCTTGTCACAGAATCTGCTGAAAACATGGCTGATGAACTGAGGACCGTTATCGTGGATAATCCTCCGAGGTACCCCAAAACGGTAGATGACATGGTACTTGATGAAGCTGATCACCCTAGAGCTCTTCACTTCCGCCAGTGGAACTGCTTCTGCCTATTTGGAGAAGTAGTCGGTGATGGCTAGGGTGAAGCGGCGTTCCCTCGATGAAGGAGGGGTGATCGGTACTACAATGTCCATGCCCCAGGCTTCGAAGGGCCAGGAGGCGACCGTAGAATGTAGTGGTTCTGACGGCGTATGGATGAAGTCAGCGTGAAGCTGGCACGCATGGCACTTTTTAGCATAGTCGACAGCGTCGGCTGCCATGGTTGGCCAATAGTAGCCCATGCGTCGCAGTCGATCCTGCAACTTAGGTCCAGGTTGATGGGCCCCGCAGGTTCCATCGTGAGCTTCTCGAAGGGCTTCGGCTACTTCTTCGTTGGATAAACATCGAAGGAGAAGTCCATCGTAGGAGCGTCGGTACAGCATTTTAGTAGCCGTATCGTAATAGAATCGAAGGGAGCACCTCCTGACTAAGACGGCTTCTTTCGGGTCCTCCGGGAGAATTTCGTAGACAGCGAAGTCGATGAACAGAAATCTCCAGTCTCGGACATTAATACCAGCGCTCATTGACACGGCATGTGCAATTTGTGGGCATAGGTTGTTCTTAGGACAGACCAAGTCTCGACCAACTACCGTTACGTAGTGTTGAGTCCCGAGGGGTGCTGCCAATGAGGATGCGAGGCCAGCTAGAGCGTCAGCCTCCAGATTTGTAAAAGAGGTACATGTTCGATGAAAAACTTGGTGAAGGTTGAAATGATGTTCAATACAACCTCATGGTAAGGAATCAGATCTTCATGACGAGCTTCGTATTGCCCTCTGACCTGATTAACGATGAGTTTTGAGTCACCGTAGCTTCCAGATGATCCACCTCCTGCTGTTGCGCCAGCTAGAGTCCCATGATGAGCACGTTGTACTCGACAACATTGTTGGAGCACGGCTTCGAAAGGGAGTAGGCGCGCTGGATGACCAGCTGATCGGGGGAGACTAAGACTACCCCTACTCCTGCGATGACTTGGCCTTTGGGGCCTGTTCTTGAAGTGCCATCGAAAAAACATCCGCTAGACGGAGCTTTCTTCAGTGACGTTTGATTCTTGGACCTCATCCGGGATGTCTTCTTAGAGTCTGGAGGACTCTGGGATGGGGTGTGCAGCTAAAAAGTCGGCCAGAGCCTGATCCTTGACGGCTTTTTGTGGAACGAACACCATGTTGTATGGCGTTAACAGGATTGCCCACGAAGCTAGCTGGGAGTTTAATGACCCTGGTTTCGTCATGAGAACTCTGAGTGGATTGACTCGGGAGATGACATGAATTGTTTGTCCTGAGACATAATGGCGAGTCTTCTGGATGGCAAATACCAAAGCCAAACACTCTTTTTCAACGGGTTGTACCGGTGTTCGGCCCCGATCAGTGTTCTACTGAGGTAGTAGATAGCTTGCTCATAGCCTGTATCGCTGTTCTGAGCAAGCAGAGCGCCGAGGGAATGATCTATGGCACGGACGTAGAGGAGAAATGGTTTGTCGGCGATAGGTGCCACCAGGACTGGCGGGCTCGTCAAGTAAGCTTTGATGTCGTCGAAAGCTTTTTGGCATTCCTCTGTCCAGACATAAGAGACTCCCTTCTTCATGAGTTGGGTGAAGGGTTGATATTTTCTGGAAAGCTTCGCTATAAACCTACGGATGTATGCCAGGCGCCCCTGCAGGCCTCGAAGTTCTCGGAGGTTCTTCGGAGGGTCCATGTCAAGGATAGCCTTGGTCTTCTCGGGATCGACATGAATGCCTTTCGCCGTGATAATAAAACCCAAGAACTTTCTGCTAGAAACCCCAAGGAAGGATTTAGCGGGGTTCATCTTGAGTTGATGCGCTCGCATGAGATCGAAGACTGTCTTAAGGTCTTGTAGGTGATCTCCTTTGAGACGGCTCTTGACTACGATGTCATCAACAAAGCATTCGACTGTCTTGCAAAGATGCTGACGGAAGATGGTGCTCATAGCTCGCTAGTATATTGTACCAGCGTTCTTCAAGCCGAAGGACATCACTGTGTAGCAGAAGACCCCTTTCGGAGTCCTGAATGACGTGTGTTTTGCGTCATCAGGGAACATCTTGATCTGGTTGTAGCCCAAATACCCGTCCATAAAGGACATGCGTTCGAAGCCACATGTGTTGTCGATCATCACGTCGGTGATTGGTAGTGGGAATTCGTCCTTCGAACAAGCAGTGTTAAGATTCCTGAAGTCGATGCAGACTCGTATCTTCCCATTCTTCTTGGTGACAGGGACGACATTGGCCACCCAGTCCGGGTGTTGTTCTTCACGAATGAATCTGCTGGTTAGGAGTTTGTCTACTTCCTGATCGATAGCGTTCATGATGTCAGGACGAAAACATCGCCATTGTTGCTTTATAGGCTTGGCATCAGGTAAGATGTTAAGCCTATGCATCGCAATTTGGGGATCAAGTCCCGGCATATCTTCGTAGCTCCAAGCAAAGACATCGATATACTCTTTAGCCACCTGGATTAAAGATTCCCGATCTTCTCCTATTAGGCTTTTGCTGATGAAGATGGGTTTAGAAGAAGATCCATCCCCAAGGTCGATCTGCTCGACTTCGTCTTTGGTAGGGGGTTCGCGTAATTCAAAACGAGACTCCCACTGTTCTCGTAGGCGTTGAGCCCAGGGTTCTTCTTCGAAGAATTCTGGCGTTTGGTCTTCGCCTTCATCTTTTTGAGATTGTACATATGTCATGTTGGCTGATAGAACTTTCTTGAAGACTGATCCGATACTGGTATCGGAATCCCAAGTTGATGCTTCGGACGAGTGAGAATGTTCTGCTTCTTCTGCCTCCGAATTTTTTGGAGTTGACGGCGGCGTGACATAGCCCACCCCCCGTCGAGTTCGATGATAGTAGTCCTGCGACTTTCCCTTAGGTGTTGGAAGCCGGAGAGGAAAATGTCGACCCTTGCCGTAGTTCAGGCCGTTGTTGCTTTTTAGGACGTAACCCATCTTTTGGATGAGGTACTTTGCCTTGTCTGTGTACCGATAGGCTTGTATTCTGCCGATATCTGGTTCTGGCTCGAGTGGCGGGAGGTCTTGATGACGCTCGACTTTGCCGAAGATGATGGATTCTTCGTCTCGATTCCGTGGGGGGACTACAAAACAGACCCCTTGGGACAGGACTACTCGATTTACATGATAGATGGTCGTTATTTGTGTTTGTAACGACCGTAGAGCGTTATCTAATGTATACATGGCATTCCAATATGGAAGACTAGAATAATTAAAAGACACTCTATTATTGATGAAATACGAGATTTTGTCTTGTAGGATTACATTGTCCAGAGAGGGTGCATCTACATCAGCAGAGATATATTCCCCTAGCTCTTCATCTGTGAGTACCGGGGTTGGATCGGAAGAGTCCACCACAGTTTTGATCTTGGGGTCCGAGAGGGCTATGTCGGCCTTCTTCGGCAGCTTGGATGAGACGGACGATTGCGGAGGCTTGCCTTTAAGATGCACCTTCAGAGATGCCTCAACTGCGCCTTCAGTGGCTGGTGCTGTAATGCCTGTGGTTCGTATTACGTTTCTTGGTATATGTATACGTAATTTGACCCATATTGCATGTCTCCCTAATTAATTTATTCTAGCATTTTATTGATTGGTTTATTCTTGGGTTGGTTCGGCTTGGCTTGGTTTGCTTTGGTTCATCATGAACCAAAGGTGAACCCTCCTACATACCACCACCCTCCTTATTTATAACCCCTTCCTTTTCTCTCTCATCATTATTTTTCCTTCCTTCTTCATTTACTCTCCACCATTACTTCTTCAACCACCAGGAGGGAGAGAGAGAGAGAGCTTAGGCAAGTGCAAACTTGCTTCATGATGGATCTCAAGTTTTATTGATCTATTCTTTTCCTTACTTGATTCTAAGCCTCTTTAGAACTTGACAATTTTGGATTCGATGGATGGATTCTTGTAGATCTAAGTTTGTAATTTTTCGGTTTTCTTGGTTTTGATCTCTAAAACTTAGTTATTTTCGAAAACTAATGGTTCTATGTTGTAGAGAATTCAATTTCATGCAGTTTTGGCCTTTGTTTCGCTTGATTTCGACTTCAGATGAGTAAGTTATGGCCATTACAAGTTTTCGGAGCTTTTATGGCTGAACTTACTGATTGGGGACGACGACCCCCATGCGCCTGGGAGGCCATGCGCCGGGAGGCCATGCGCTATGAAGTCCCGGCAACGCATTCCTTAACTCCGAGCGTGTCATGCGCGTAGGTTCCCTACGCGCATGTACTGAAGACGCAACATGAGAATCCCACGCGCCGATTGGTGTAGGAATCCCACACACCGATTGGTGTAGGAATCCCACACACCGATTGGTGCAGGAATCCTACGTGCCGATTGTGCAAGAATCCCACGCGCCGATTGGTGCAGAAATCCCATGCACCGATTGGTGCTGGAATCCTACGCGCCGATTGGTGCTGGAATCCCACGCGCCGATTGTGCAGGAATCCCACGCGCCGATTGTGCAGGAATCCCACGCGCCGATTGGTGCAGGAATCCCACGCGCCGATTGTGCAGGAATCCCATGCGCCGATTGTGCAGGAATCCCACGCGCCGATTGTGCAGGAATCCCACGTGCCGATTGTGCAGGAATCCCACGCGCCGATTGTGCAGGAATCCCACGCGCCGATTGGTGCAGGAATCCCACGCGCCGATTGTACAGGAATCCCACGCGCCGATTGGATCAGGAATCCCATGCGCCGATTGGTGCAGGAATCACATGCACCGATTGTGCAGGAATCCTACGCGCCGATTGGTGCAGGAATCCCACGCGCCGATTATGCAGGAATCCCATGCGCCGAAATTGCCCTATTTTGCTGTTTTTGCCTGTTTAAGTTGTTTTGTAGCTAGAATCTTGAAAAAACTCAAAACATAAAAGTTGTAGATCTTTTTCTCGGCTTCAAGAATATATCACTAGTTATTTTATGAAAGTTTCTCTCCTTCATGATAAGGCAAGAATAGAACACGATAATGGCCCATTGTGGCGCACTCTTGGCAAGCAAACTGACATGATATATCATGACATGCTGTCACGACAGCTAGTCTGACATGACAAGTATGAAAGACCTGGACACCATGGACGATTGTATTTGTACAAATAAATTGGTATTGTCTTGCATCATGTCTAGGATGGGGATCCTTGAGTACCACGATCAAGGGTGTAGAAGCATAGAATTTCAGGACCAGAAATCCTATGCGCCAAACACTACATACGCCAGAGAGCTCCGACAAAGTACTTCACACAGCAAAAACAACAAATATAGATATTGAAAGAGGACTTTTTTATTATATATAAAAGTCTATTACATGTCTAGAAAAGGTTGTACAAAGGAGAACTTCTACAAAAAGAAAAGACCCTAAGTCTACAGCTAGGCGCGGCGATGATCATGCGCTTTCAGTCAGGCGCATCCCAACACGCGCCCTCAGCGGGGTGCATCCTTTCAGCAGCTCAGTTATGTGCATCCTCAGTTATGTGCATCCCTTCAGCAGCCCGGTTATGTGCCACTCTTCCAGCCAGGCTCACCGTCGTCTAAATGCTTCGACTAATGAAGCATTTATTGAGCAGAATGAGGGTGGCAATCAACCCTCTAGCTGGAGGAAGAGCTCCCCAAACCGAGGAAGAGAAGAGCACCGCAAGCCAACCTGTAGCCAGGGAAGGCTTCGAAAGAACCTCCAAAGGCGAAGGAAGACCGTAATCGAAACCGCGGCCAAAGGAGCAGCGTTCAACACAACCAGAATAGGCAACACCCATTTTGAAGGAAGAAAGAGCCCCCAATGCCGCAGCACCGCAATTCCAATCTGCGGCTCTTCCCACATGACGGAGACGAGGCTCATGCATCCCTATCTTTGGATGCAACATGCACCTTCTGCCTGCCTCAGAAGCCCTCGACTCCGACTTTTGGATGTAACAGTCACCTTCAAGTGCATCAAGGAAGACATTGCGTCGCATCTTCACCCTCGGGAGCATCTCATCAACAGAATGCATCCGAGCAAACAAGTTTATTTCGGGAGGACGTGAGAGAACGAGAAACAAACTCTCTTCATGGCACTATTTATAGGCCGGGCAAATCAAACCCATGCGCTAAGTGGATGGCTCTCCGAATCCCATGCAATGAATTTGCATTAAATGGATGAACCTGACGCTTCAAATTCAGCCAAGTCAAAAACGGCTATTTAAAGCACTCAAAAGACTGAACAGTCATACCAGTAAACACGTGTCACGAAGCGGATGCGCCGGCCAGACAACGTATCACACAGACGCGCCCTTCAAACATCAAAGCGCATCACACTGACGCGCCCTTCAGCACCAAAGCGCCTCACAAGGATGTGCCCCCATGCATCCCCATACGCCTAGTGGAGCGCCGATCGATGCGCCCACTCAGCTGTCCATCAAATATCAAAAACATAAAATGCTGAAGTCTGACAGAGTTGGCAGCACGCTTCCCGAAGACTGAACAGTTGACAGCTTTTTCAGAAAATAAAGCGTCGCCAACGTCAGCATCATCATTAGTTTCCTTTGACGGTTACTGCCACAAGGCCGCCCAATCATCTCGTACGCGCCTACGCAGCCATGCGCCTAAATCTGCATGCGCCTCAAAAGCCATGTGTCCCAGACTTCTCTCTGATCCCAAAAGACAGAAGTAAAAGTCACTACTGGAGCCTCGTATGCGACTCAAGAGCCATGCGCTCTGAATGGTTCGTGACTCCCAAAAGTTACGAGCCAAAGTCTCCTCATGCGCCAGGCACATCCTACCAGATCATTCTCCATCAAATCCGAGATCTTCGAGCCATGGGCCGATGACACGTGTCCTTTGACTCGATTCACCCAAGATCTCAGCAACAGAAAGATCTTCTTTCCTGCTACGTGTCGGCTCACAACAGCAGCATGAAGAATTCAAACCCTCAATCAGGGCGCATCGACTATGCGCCTCCATCGGCAATCACTACGTGGCATCTCTGCGTCCAGGCGTATCCTACATATGCACGCATGAGCAGCTAGCCTGCAAAGCTATAAATAGAGGGATCATTTCCTTCTCACCGACGGACACACACAGAGGCAAACATACATCGACAGACAGAGACTTCGCACCACCAGAGAGGCAGATACAGACACTCAACGTCTTCCTCCTCTCAGTAAGCTCCAGCACCCAGAGCAATCCAAACCTTCTAAGAATCGATAACCATCGTCAGATCGTCAACGGTGTCAACGCATTACCACTCCCTCCAACGGCACAAGGGACCCAGATAAACAAAAGTGTACTCCTAGGACTACATCTAAGTCCTATATTGTAACACTGTTCTGTTTGTATTAAAATTTGCAATCAAAAGATTTTAATGGAAAACAAGCTGGCGACTCTGCTGGGGACCTCTTTCTCCTCCACCAAAAAAGCCGTGTCGCAATCCGACGATGTAAAGGTGGGCTCCTTCCACAAGACGCTGGTCGTACGCCTCAATCAACAGGCGTATGAGAAGTTCATCTCTGAAGGAAGTGCGAGTCCTTCGAAGCGGCTACCAAAGCCGAAGAAGATCCGCCGAGTCTGGGTGCGCAAGGTCGACGCCTCTGGCACCACCACCGAAGAGGATGCGCTGATCCAGCCTTCTCTTCTTGCTGACGTCCTCAGCAACCAAGATGCGCCCACCGGTACAGCGTATCTCTTGGAGAAACATGCTGCTGACCACATTCCCCAGCCATCTCTCTCTTAGGCGAGGAAAATGCGTCGACGGAGCAGGGGCGCAGCTAATGCCCCGTAGATCACCTCCGATGTGCCACAGAAGGTCTCTGTCTTTGACAGACTCACTCGCTGTAGTGGCAAAGAGAATTTGGATTCTGAGTACTACGCGTCCCAGCGGACTGGTACGAAGAAGTCCAAGGCAGCACGGGCCATGCGCCCCAAACGTGCTATGCCAGCAACAAGTCAGAAGCATACGCTCACAATCATGTGCGCTGCTGATGGTAAGCTGTATAAGGTCGACTTAGGTGCTTCTATGCCAGAAACGAACCGACCTTCAAAGTCCTTGTCTCACTGGGGCGCATCTACTGTATGCAAAACTAAGTCGAGTAAGGCAAATCCAGTGGTCTTGAACATCCGTGCCTCCTCTGGTTGTGCGTCTGAGGTCCGTTCAAGTCACTTCAAATGTTGTTCCCCCATTACTGATCGGGACGCTTGTTTGGTGTTAGATCAGGGGACGCAGCATTCACTTGACCACCCCGGCGCTTGGCCTTGCCATGCGCCTGAAGGGGGTACGAAGGTGGTACTCTCCTCTAACGATCTGTGCAACGTGATCACTCACAAGCGCCGATCAGGAGATTCGACTGACAAGCACGATGCGCCCCTCGTAGGGCACACTTGTGCTGTGATCACCATCAATTACTGTTGCAAGACGGCAGTCCCACCAAGGCAGTCAGTGTTCCAGCGGCTGTAATCATCGACACCCCTCCGACGTCGCCTTGGAAAGAAGGTGTCAACAAAAGAAGAGCCAAGGGTTGCTTCATGCAACGTGATCTCTAACTCCTCGTCAGTCCGAAAGACGACTGGCAATTCCTCGTCCTCGTCCAAGAACCAGCCGAGGAAAACCAAGGCAAGTGTCTCATCCTCCGGAGTGTTCGAAGGCACTCGGGGGAGAAAGAAGCTCTTGGAGGAAACTGGGGGTAGTCAGACCCTTGTCGAGCCTCCTTTCGAAGACGAAGCTGTCTTCCAAAGTACAGCTGGGGCCGATCTTCTCGAAGTCAACCTCCCGGACATGGCTGGGGGTCATCTAGCCCATGTCCTTTAAGACGAAGGTGTCCCCCAAAACATAGCCGGGGGTAGTCTAGCCCCCACGGATCTGAGTCTCGGAGACGAAGAAGCCCTTCAAGACGGAACCAAGGGTAATCAGGCCCTTGCAGATGCTCCCATCGAGAATGTTTCCCAGAACATAGCCGGGGGTGGCCAGGACGAAGCTGCAGGAGAGGCAACTCCCCTACAAGAGAGTGAAGCCGAGAGTGAAGCCTCAACTGATCCATCCACTTCTAGCCGTATTATGACAGTATACATGGCTGGGGATGATTTCGAGTCTGATGCACCGCCACCAGACCTCGTCCAGTGCATGGACACATTAGAGGGAGGACTCAAAACCCTCTCTGCCTCCATGCAAACACTGACTTAAGCAGTGTTTGAGATACGGTCAGCTTTGGCCAGGACACCTTCTACCGGTCCAGACCCAGGGGCCAATGGAGAATCAAGCGTACCCCTTCAACGGGTATCCTTGGATACGGATCGCCGAGAAGCACCTTGGACATCGGACCCCTCAAATGCTCAACTTCAGGTGGTACCACCTTCTCCGACTCCCAGCTCCACGGAAGACGTGGTCGAGATGATCAAGGACTTGCACGAGCGCTTTGAGTCTAAGACGAGACAAGAGGAGCGCCAAAAGATGGGGATTCCCCAACCTTATCCCCTCGAGTGGAACAAAGTGGTTTATCCTCCTAAGTATAAACCACAAACACTGACGCCATACGACGGAAAGGACTCTCCTCGTCGCTATCTGACGTACTTCCAGTCTCAGACGGGACATCTTCCGAAGGAGGACGCGCTATTCACCAGCATATTTGTCGGGGCACTGAAGGGAGTGGCGTACGACTGGTACTGCAGCCTCCCCGACAATTCCATATCCTCCTTCGACGACCTGACGCGCCTTTTTCTCGATCGTTTCTACGACGGCGGAAAGGACATGACAATGGCTTCCCTTATAGAGATACGCCAGAAGGAGAAGGAAACAGTTCGAGTGTTCATCGAACGCTTCCGACAGGCCTGCTTCAGACTGCCCCCAGGCATACCAGAACATGCACTTCTCTCTTCCTACAGCATGAACATGCTGCCTGCAGTCAAACTCTAGCTCAACTCTACTCCTCCTCCCGATTGGAGCTCCTTGATCATTGGAACGGAAGCCGCAGAAAAGAAGACGGCCAATGCTCGTCTTCTGGGAGTTATTTTTCCTGCCTTTGAGGACAAGGGAAAGCAACCTGCGGCCAACAACCACGGACGAGAGACGAAGGGAAAACAGGCATTGACTGTCAATGCCTCAAAAGGTGCATCAGCACCTACTCAGAAGCCTCCACTTGCACCAAGGCCAAATGAGGTGTACTCTTTCAACGAAGAAGACACCCTACAACTCTTTGAGATACTGAAGCTGGGTGACAAGATCAAGCTGCCGGACCCGAAGCGTCCCGATGAGGTTGGGAAAGTAGACAACCAGAGGTACTGTCACTACCATCGGTTTGTCCGACACCCAACCAAGGACTGCTATGTCCTCAAGAATTACATCCAGCGCATGATCAATACGGATGTAATCTCCGTCGACTACGAGGAGAAGACGGTGTCAGCCAACATGATATCACTCCAGTTCGGCACCCTGCCGCCAACTATAACACAAGATGGCGTCGTCCCTATCCCTAAGGCGACAATGGAGGTGGTTAACTTACCACCTACTCGTGACAACGTGAGTGGACTCATCCTACTCACCACATCTCGGGGAGAGATCCTATGGGTTCACCCTGATCTTGTCTCCGAAGTGACTCAACCGGAGGTACGCCCTACCTCCAAATCCAAAGGCAGGAAGATCAAGTCTTGCCGTATGGTCTCTTTCTCAGCGGAAGAGGCACTTCCTGTACAGACGCGTTCACAACAGAATGCCCAACCCGACGAAGCTGCCGTCGAGGTGGTGCCTCCTTGCACCGTCCTTGCTGTCCAGGAGGAGGGCCCATCTAAGCCTCCAGCAGCCAATAAGCAGAAGCAGATAGAAGCCCGCTTCGATCGGCCTCTGCAAAAGGAGAATGCTTCAGGGCTAGCCAAGCCCCACAACTTCGACATACTAGCACAACTGGCCAGTACTCCTGCCCGCCTATCTCTGTTTGAGCTCCTTCGTCTTTCCAAAGACACCCGAGAAGCTCTCTGCAAAGCTCTGAAAGATGCCGAATCCTTTCTCAGTCTGGTCAAGCAGCCTGAAGATCTCCCGACTGCATGCACGCACTACCACTGTGCGGATGAGATTATCCCCAATATAACCTTCACCCAACAGGACATGCTGCTCAAGCACAACTGACACAACAGGCCGCTGTATTATGCAGGGTATATCAGTTCTGTCAATGTGAAGCGGATTTAGATCGATCCGGGGTTTTCCTTCAGCATCATCCCGAAGATGCTGCTCTCAACAGTGGGGATCCCAATGTACCGACTGACGCCCTCCAACACAATAATCAGTGGCTTTAATGCTAGCAAAAGTGAGCCACTAGGCAAAATACGACTAAAGTGCCACATCGGTAATCTCAGAACCGAGGTTACTTGTTATGTCGTGGACGCCGAAGTCAACTACAACCTTCTGTTGGGTCGTCCATGGTTGCATGAGTACATGGTGGTGCCATCCACGCTCCACCAATGTATGAAGTACGTGTCCACCAACAACGTCATCCGGACGGAGTTTGCGGACATCGACCATTTCAAAGGGATTAAAGCCTACTTCACCGACTTTGACCTGTACAAGTCACCTGACGAGGAGGAAGCCAATGATGCTGACGATGAGGCAGAAACGGCAGCAGAGCCGAACATGGAGCCTGAGGTCACTCCCGATGCTCCTTTGAAGATCCAACTCAAAGGCAAACCACCTCAGAAGTTGCTTTCCATGAGCATTAAGCTGCCCAAAAAAGCAATAGCTGCTCCTGAAGCTCCCCTGAAGATACGGCTCAAGGGAAAGCCGCCTCAAACATCGGTTCCCCTTGTGGCAAAACTTCAGAGGAAGGCACCAATCACCGGAGGCACAGTGGAGGCATCTCTGAAGGTGCGTCTTAAGGGCAAGCCGCCACAATCCAAGCTGCCAGAGAAGGCCCACATAGCCCTCTCGGACCCGAAATCAAAGCTGTAGTGGACTCTCCCAATCCAATCCCAGTACTCACAGATGAAGAGCTAGGAGAATACATCTCTGCTGATGTAGACGCACCCTCTCTGGACAATATAATCCCGCAGGATAAAATCTCGTATTTCATCAATAAAAGAGTGTCTTTTAATTATTCTAGTCTTCCACATTGGAATGCCATGTATACATTAGATAACGCTCTACGGTCGTTGTAAACACAAATAATGATCGTCAATCATGTAAATTGAGTAGTCCTGTTCCAAGGGGTCTGTTCTGTAGTCCTACCGCGGAGTCGAGACGAAGAATCCATCATTTTCGGCAAAGTTGAGCGTCATCAAGACCTTCCGCCCCTCGAGCCAGAACCAGATACCGGCAGAATACAAGTCGGTACACGGACAAGGCAAAGTACCTCATCCAAAAGATGAATTATGACCTAAAAAGCAACAAAGGCCTGAACTACGGCAAGGGTCGACGTCTTCCTCTCCGACTTCCAACACCTAAAGGAAAGCCGCAGGACTACTATAATCGGACTCAACGGAGGATAGGCTATGTCACGCCGCCGTCAACTCCAGAGAGTTCGGAGGCAAAAAAAGCAGAACATTCTTATTCGTCTGAAACATCAACTTGGAATTTCGATACCAGTATCGGCTTAGTCTTCAAGAGAGTGCTGTCAGCCAACATGACATCCGCTCAACCTCAAGAAGATGAAGGCGAAGATCAAGCGCTGGAATTCTTCGAAGAAGAACCCTGGGCGCAACGCTTAGGAGAACAATGGGAGTCTCGTTTTGAGCTATGCGAACCCCCTACCGAAGATGAAGTCGAGCAGATCGACCTTGGGGATGGATCTTCTTCCAAACCCATCTTCATCAGCAAAAGCCTAAAAGGAGAAGACCGAGAGTATTTAATCCAACTGGCTAAAGAATATATTGATGTCTTCGCCTGGAACTACGAAGACATGTCGGGACTTGATCCTCAGATAGCGATACATAGGCTCAACATCTTGTCCGATGCCAAGCCTATCAAACAACAACAGCGACGCTTTCGTCCGGACATCCTGAACGCCATCGATCAGGAGGTGGACAAACTCTTGACCAGCGGCTTCATCTGTGAAGAACAACACCCGGATTGGGTGGCCAACATTGTCCCTGTCACCAAGAAGAATGGGAAGATTCGAGTCTGCATCGACTTCAGGGATCTCAACTCCGCTTGCCCAAAGGACGAATTATCGATTCCAATCACCGACGTGATGATCGACAACACATGTGGCTTCGAACGCATGTCTTTTATGGACGGATATTCGGGCTACAACCAGATCAAGTTGTTCGTCGATGATGCAAAACATATGTCATTCAGGACTCCAAAGGGCATTTTCTGTCACGACCCGCACCCGCTTTTCGAACGCGAACTCGTGAGCACGCCAGCTACATATCGAGCGGACTCCAGCCCGACTCGAGTACGTATAAGCTGTCCAGAGTAGGGTATCATGTCTAATCTAACCTATATCTTAATCCATAGGAAATAATATAACAAGAATGAACAAGTATGGGTTATGGTCTACAGTCCACTAGCATAAATGTCCGATAAGACTCTAAAGAAAATAATAAGTGTCTAAAACTGAATCAAGAAACAGGATATCTCATGATAAGGTATAAAAGCACGAGCGGATAATAAACATAATAACGATACCTGAATCCCGCAAGAATCGCAAATCCTTCGCCATCAAGAACTACTCGCTAACTCCATGCAATCGCTAAACCTGAGGAGATCATCAGGTCCTCAGAGGACATAGCAAGATACATAATATACATGCCTCTCTAATAATTTAATCATACGCACGAAAATAAGCAAGAAAGAACAAAAACAAGACAAATGACTACGAATACGAACACGAATACGAACACAGACACGAACACTAGAACAACTACGTATAAATGAACTGCCGGATGAACGATAATCACGAGATCAATGGAAGAAACCAAACCCTCATTCCGAGTGTGGACTCACGGGTTTGAACTAAATACTAACCCTCGTCCCGAGTGTGAACTCTCTGGTTAGTACTAACCCTCGTCCCGAGTGTGGACTCTCTGGTTAGTTCACGGCAAGGCACCCTCGTCCCAAGTGTGGACTCTCTGGTGCAAATACTACATCCTCATCCCGTGTGTGGACTCTCTGATGTAATTACCCTCGTCCCGAATGTGGACTCTCTGGTGCAAGTCAAGTCAAGTCTACACCCTCGTCCCGAGCGTAGACTCTCTAGTGCAAATAATCGACATCCTAGTCCCTAGCGTGGACTCACGGATGTAAACAGATCAAGGAAAACACCCTCGTCCCGAGAGTGGACTCTCTGGTTCCAAGGAAACAATGTCAAAGATTTAGCAGTTCACTTACACGTACTCGTTCTATGACACGACTCAAGCAAGGTACTGACGAGAACTCCAAATGTGAAACACAAGGCCAAAACATGAACATGGCTATAAACAATAAAAATAACTCCACAGAAAATAACACGAAAAGCACATGTCCATAAACAATCAAATGACTAAAAAAACGAAAGAAAATGTATATAAGTAAAACTGTAGAGGAAGGCAAGGTATACTTGTCTGGGGGTTGCACGAAGAACCAACAATGTAACTCCAATCAAAAAGTCAGAAAGTCCAAGTCCTCACAACTGTCTCCGAAAGCTAAAACAGACAATGCCAACAGTCTCAGAATAGTCCAATTAGCTAGGATTGCCTGTCCTTAAGTCTAATTTCGGACACAGGGGCAAAACGGTAATTTCAGGCAAAAACGATGTCCGCCGTTGGACCCGCTTTGCATCGAAAAGCGTGCCAAAATCAATGGTCTCTAAAGTCGTTAAACTACATGTTTATGGATCCAGTTTTTCGATACGAACCCAACGGTATGTCCAATTTTGGATTCCGGCAGGCCGTGCACAAAATTACCCGTTGAGTCGGACCGGGGGCCCGCGATACGGCAATTTTATCAACTGTCTCAGAATCGGACCAAACTTGGCATACAGGACCAGAAAAATGATACGGTCCTGCTGGTGCAAGTTTCGTCTCGATCTGACGAGTGTGCATAAATTAATTGAGAAATTTACAAAGTGCACGATACGGTAAATTTCGACGGATACGCATCAAATTCGTCGCGCACACGCGACCAATTTAAATTCTGTCAAAGTCCACACGACCACGAAACCGTTACGCAGCTTTCGATGCTTTCAGTTTGCGACCCCGTCGTCCGGAATGGCGGGACGCACGTCGTATCGAAGAAATTTCTAGTTTTGAAAACAAGTTTTTGTCAAAGTTTGGGATCCGATTTCTTTGCGTGTAGTCGATGTAATTGGGTTCTACGAATTGGGTCGTGAAGCCCTATATGTTTACTAGAAGTGTCTTCAATTAGATTTTTGAAAACCCTAATATGTTGTTCGAAATCTGGCTTCCAATATAGGAGATTGGACTGTTTTATACATCCTATTTTGACAGGTTTTTGGTCGACTTCGTATCGATCTCTTTGGCAGGTTAATCGACTTGATCCTAAGCTTTTTACTGATATGTCGAGGTGGTTATGTTGTCTTCTACTGGAAGTTTGTAGTTTCGAAAATAATTGAGTAAACATGGAGGAATTCAAATGGGAATATGGTACCTGAGGGGGTCGGCTCTGTGGTTGCTGTCGTGGTGCTGTGTCTGCACGCGGGTCTGTCGGTGGTTTGGCCGCATGCGGCGGCTCATGGCGGCGGCGGGCAGCGCGCCTAGGGTCGCCTTCGAGGTTGAAGGTCGAGTGGTCGCTGTGATGAAGAGTTTTTAGGGTTTCTCAATCCCTCGATCTTGTCATATATTCTTGCGTTCGCGAATAGGCTCGGGTTCATATGGGGGATGGGAAGCCTTTACGTACAGGCTCTGTTAAGAGATGGTTGGGGTGGGCCTGTGGCAGGCCGAGCCTTAGGGGGCTTAGGGCTCACTGCACAGATGGGGAATTGGCTGTGGGGAAAGGGTTCGTGGGCCTGTGTTGCTTTCTCTTATTTTTCTCTTTTCCTTTTTATCATAACTAATGTGCAATAAGTTTAAATACATACACACTTTATATATTTAGAATTTATATCTATATATCTATACTATATATCTATCCATACGTATATACGTATATTTATATATGAATCCATAATTAATAATTTATATAATAATTACATAATCACAAAGTCTAATAAATATTTAATTACAAACATTATAATTAATAACAATTATATATATATATATATATATTTACATAGAAAGAGTATTTATAAAATATTCCTGTGTACAGAAATATCATTTATATAAGATGTCTATATTTGCTAACCTTTCTAATTAATAATGAAATCATACGATCCATTAGAGAATATCCTTACATATGAATATACATATATATAATCTCCATAAACTTAAATAAATCCTAATAACATTTATTTGACTTAACTATATAACTAATACTAATACTATACAATAATCACCTCAATACTTTGATAATAAAATAATAATAATAATAATGAAATTCGATAAACCAATAATGGTGTATATACCCTTATGTACAACCTAATAATCCCAAAATATACAAGGACCTATTTATATACAATTATTATGGAATATCAATTTATAATAACGTTTATAATATATAATTAAAAATACTTAGAAAACATTCATTTGATCATTAAAACAAAATACGACACCATCATACCCAGAATACATCAACACGAATGTTATTGGACGTCCTGCATGACTACATAGGCTTGGGCCTGGTACGGGTATAAGCCCCCTAAATTTCTACTACGATTTTTTTTATAAAATTTTGTATTTATTTTGTTTTATTTCGTATCTATACGTGCACATGAGTCGCTTTGTCGTTTTTTTTGTAACGTGTGAAATTTGCGTTCGTAAATTCTCGACGAATGCGAATATGTGTCGAGGTACATATGTTAGAAAAATATTTTTATTTTATATATGAAAGTACATGAAAAAAATAATAATAATATGTGATAAATATTTTTTTATAAAAGAGTTATTTTAAAATAAGTAGTAGTTTAAAAATTTTGGTTTAAATGAATTGTTTCCAAATATTTTGCGAAATGTGTAATTTGCTTATCAAAATATTTTGTTGAATTAATATTTAAATATTTATGGTGGTTTTCAAAATTAATTAATACTATATTTTAATAATCATGAACAAGAGATTTAAAATTTTATTTTGTTTAATATTTAAATTAGTTTGATAATTTAAACTTGGAAAAGATTTCATTTTAAATTAAATTTAGCTATCTAGATTGATTGATTTAGATTGCTTAGATTTTAATTCGATTTAAATTAAAGGATGGAATTATCCATCGGGATTTAAACGAATACTAGTCCTTATCCAACTGGGTATTCCCACCTCCTATAAAAGGAGAGGTACTCCTCCAGCAATTTTTTTTTTCATCCACAACCAAAATCACAAGTGCATCGTGTCTATGCCTCATCTCCTCCACTATATATTTTTTCAATACAAATACATTAATTTCGGTTAGCCTATGGCCACCAATTCCCTCCGATTCTGACTCCGCCACGACCACAACAATCCCGTCCCCATCTCCAAACTGACACCACCCGCTGCCACCACCATCGCCACAACCATCCCACCGTCACCGCCACCCGTCACAAAATGATATTTCCGCAACCGATAGAACCATTACAGATAGCACCACCATCAGAGGAAAAGAAAAGGAAAAAATCAAAGTCTGCTCACCTTCGCCGTGTCCGGTGAACGCCGGAGCCATGCCCGGGATCCGCCTCCTCCGGCCGTACGGACGTAGCCCTCTCTTCCTTCGATTTTTCTGCCACCTTCACGAACGACCGGAATTGCCGCCGCCTCCACCTAGTAGTGGCGGACCCGTGTGTGCCACCTCCGGCGCCGAAGTCGCCCACAGCCTGGCCCGGCCATCCGCCCGAAACCCTCTCCAACCTCGAAGAAACCCCGTCTCCACCACCGCTTCAACCCGCCGTCGCCGCCATAGTGATTCTCGGCCGTGACCGACCGGCGCTTCTCTCCAGGCGCACGACCGCCTCTACTCCGCGACCATCCGCCGCAGATCCATCGCCCCTCACCTCTCCGACCGGCGCCAGCGCTCCGCCCGCGCGTCACCGCCGTCGCGCCCAGGCCGGAGCACCGTCCTGTAAGTCCCTTTCTCTTCACCCTCCTCTCTCTCATTCTCCAATCTCCCTCTCTCTTACTGAGAATTTGGGGGGGTAGAACAGTAGTATAAGTTGAGATATTTAAGAAATTTTTATTATTATTATTATTATCAATACTGTTATTAGTAAATAGTTTGTGACTATTAGTATTATGCTTATTAGTTTGTATTTTCCTTATTAGTATGATTGATTATTATCAAATTATTATCTTGATTATTATTTTTCAAACTATGAAATTTCAAAATTTTGATTTTGCCCTAAGATGCTTTTACTAGATTTTTATATATCCATTGGAAATATTGACTAACAAAATATTTTTAACTAAATTGTAGTTTACGAACCTAGAAGTTTTGAAGAAGAAGAGGTTTTAATATTTTAGTATTTATCTACAAGCTTCTTTACTAGTAAATATATTCTTCAAATATTATAAATAATTATCTAGATTTTATATACTTTTCTAAAAATATTTTCAAGTAAAGAAATATAGTTTCTATCAACCCATTTTTACAAACTTAGAGTATTGTGACCTAAAAATGATTTTTGTATTTTTATTAACCTAGAAAAATATTTATATCTTTACCAATAAAAAGTAGTTACCAAATTTATATAGTGATTTTCTGGTATATACAAATATTTACCAAAGTATTAACAAAAACTAGTTTCAAATAAATGCAAATATTTTAATTCTCCGCGAACTCACGTTGACTGTTAAAGTTAGTCGTGACTAATTCTTACTCCAAATTCCTTGCGACTTCAGACCTCTCCCCATCGACCATGGTTATTGGACACATCAGAACTTGTCGGACCATCGCACCACACCAGGCGACATAACAGGCAAGATACCTTCCATTAAACTGTTTATATTTAGTCTGCATTTATTTTATATATCACTGTTCTTTAATTCTGGTTCTTACAGTTCCTGATTTACTGCCTGTTCAGTGATTAATAATTTACTTTGTTAGTATCCTTTGATTGCATGTTGACCTAGAGTTAAGGGACTACCATTGTGGTGTATTGCATATACCTTGACACAGTTGTACCATAAGGATATGTGAGATGAGTATCATGTAGAGGTTCTTGCGTGTGGGCTGATCCCCCATGCGTATGCGTTAGGGCTAACTGCTAGTAGAGGCGTGTTAGGAGACTTAGCAGTTAGTAGAGGTACATAGTCGTGGATGTGACATGACAGGTACATTGGGTGGGGAGAACATTACCTGACGTATGGGCTTCTATGCACTTCCCTCATTACCTGTGCGCTCCGCCGAAGACGCAGGCTCCAGGTGCCCTCTGACGTTATCCAGAGCGTTATAGACGTAGCCCCTTGCACATGGTGCCCTCTGACGCTTCCCGAGCGTTATGGACGTAGGCCCCTGGTGCCCTATATGGGAACTATGTCGATCCTATTTACAGCCAGGGCTCATGCGTTGATGGTTTGTTCTTACTGCATAAACACATTAGATGGTTAGGTAACCCTCGTCAATGTCATATCACCCCGTTCTATTAGTAGCTTGGGACAATATCGCATCGCGGTATAGTGTACTACCCCTTGTCCTTGTTTGGTTGTAGGGGTAGTCCACTGTTTCGACGATGAGGTATTGGAACTTGTTACGAGTGTGACTATTTACTTTACTTATGATTTATGACATAGTATATATATTCAGTTATATGGCATGTTGATGTATCTTGTTACGTCCCTCTGAGGACCTGGTTATCTCGCCAGGTGTGTGTTTCATGATTTCTTGCAGGTGCTCTAGCTAAGGCCATTCCTTCCTTCGTGGTGATTACTCTTAGACTCGCCATTGCTCCCGCTTTGCTAAATTCTTTCATTGTATATTTTTCTATATTTAATTTGGTTGGTAGTGGACTTTGTCTCCGTCCAACTATTGTGTACATGACAAATTCAAAGTTACTTTTATATTATATTTATCTTTGTGGATGAGATTTAGTACCTTGGTTAATGTATTTTACAGCTTATGGATATATATGAAGGTCCATATACTTCGTATGTATACAGCTTGCATGATTACGTTCTAGTCCTACGTATTTTGGGACTGGGGCGTTACATGTATTTGTGGTGGCCCTTGCAGGTCTAGTTTGCCGTTTCAGTTACATGACTGTATCGAACGGGCCTGCAGTATAGGATTAGAGTTTAGAATCTCATCCACCCACTTGGCATCCTTCCTTGACTTCAAATTTCAAACTCTCGTTCGACCTCCTTGATTTGCATCTTGCTTGACTCCTTCTGCCGTAAATTCTTAGTTCGTGTTTAGTAAGATGACTAGACTAGTATATGTCCATAGGTTAAAACACATGGCTAGATGGATTGCCATTGGCAATTAATATGCATTAGAATTTTATTTGAGTTATAAAGGAATTTATTTTTTTCTAGAAAGTATGATTTTAAGGATTAGTAAATACCAAGTTGGGTAGTAGCATATTACCTCCTTCAATGGATAGTTGGAATTTTATTTCACTATTACAAGGTGGTATACACAAGAGGACAGCTAGATCGAGAAAACAAAATTCATGATTTATGATTTTTAGAAATTGCAAAATAGTTTATGATGTGAAACCGATTTGGGAAACATCTTTAAATTGTGACACATGATTTACGTTGAGTTCAAGTTTGGATTGTTAAAGTTTATCTTGAATTTATTAAAGTGTTTTAAATTATAAGTTATGATTTTGTAACGACTAGAGAGTACGAAGGGTTTATGATTTACAGGTTATTAGAGGGCTTGAGGATTTAAATTGATTCTACGATTTACGAATTATAGGTATTTAATTTTGAGCTTGAAGAGATAATGGTAAAAATTTTGTTTGAAATAATTTGGAAGATATGAAATCAACTTGAAGGAAAAATTCATATTTCAAATTGTCTTATGATCTATGATTTATAAGGTTATCTAAAATTTGAGTTTAAAAGCCTTGATTTTGGATATTTAAATTTTGGTGAGAAAAAAAAATATAATAATATTTTGAAGAGTAGTGGTGACTTATTGAAAGCTAGATATGCACATTGGAAGGATATAGAGTTAGATTCGGGAATTATTTAAATGTTTCATTTTGTAGTATGAATTTCGACAGATAAACTTATTAAATGTTGAGTTTAAGATTTGGAAAAAAAGGGGTTATTATTCGATTGCGATATACAAGGGTTGTTTCGAGATTTACTAGAGATTTAAAAATTGTGATTAAAGTTGACAGTCTAAGATAATTGAAAATTTTGACGAAGTATCTTGGAATTTATTGAGAAAATTTTTAGGAACTTGAAATTTTAGATTAAATCATATATTGGTAGAGGATTAAGAAGCAAATGAGGTCACCCTAGTAAGATAGAAGTATTCCACAATTGATTTCTATACCACCTATGATTATGCATATACACAAGTATAGTTAGTCATCGACCAAACCGATGAACATATCTTTGACTTACTCGACACTCCCTCAAATCTAGATCTTTAATCGTGACCATCTAGTTGTCTAAAATTTAGAAATGGGTAGAACCATCCCCTTGACCATACCCTTATATATTGGGACTATTTTTTCTCTAGAAACTGTGTCACTAACTTATCTTAACCAAATCTACGAGATTTTAATTTCGTGCTCTAGCCTTTTGTTTTTGAACATTAACTAGTACCTTAGGAAAATCCACTCTCTATTTTGTTCATTCGGCGCTCCCTATCGTGACTTTGATATTTGGAGCACAATACTAGACTTTTCCTTCCCACAAGTTTCATATACAAGGCCTAGACGAACTCACCTTCATGTAGGTATATCATGTCCCACTAAAACACGTCCCATTGTACTCTATTTTTATGATACGGCTTTCGGGCCATAAAGACTAACTATAACCTATACCATGGTACCGATATACTGTTGGCTATATATTTGGACTCAACCTTGACTCAAAACTTCGGCCCGATTGCGATCTACTAAATCCGTTAAAATGCTTAATCTTGTGTTTTATCTTGACTGCTTAACCCTTGTCATTTTTACTTTTTGTATTATCTTGGTTAACTAGACCCATAACACATTTTACTCTTCATGCAGTATTAGCAACACTTACTTTTCTCCCTTCCAAATAAATTGCTTTCTCATACTTCACTATGATTTCTCCGTTGTTTATGCCACCTTGTTCCTTGTTCCCATATGCGAAATAAAATTTGATCATGACAATCTTGAGTTAGTAAAAGCTAGATTGGAGAACCCCACAGCATGGATAAATAATGTAGTTGGTTAAGATAATTACGAGATTATGAGCTATAGGTGGGAAAAAAATGGAAATGTGCAATAAATCCGAATCAACGAAGTAAGGAATGATATATTATGTTTTGATGAAACACTCGAGGATAAATAGACTTCGCGACTTTCAAATTTGTTTTGAGGTAACTACATATCGAGGGAAATTTTTCTAAAGTATTGATGGTTTAAGAACCAAATATATATGAAATTATAGATGCAAATTTTTTGATAAAGACAATGTTGACGATACGACGATATTATTTTTTAGGATCACCAATTGTTGAAGAAAGAAACTGTTACACTTTGATTAAGTTCTAAAAAGATTATGAATATGAAGTTAAGATGAGTTTTTATCGAAAGAGGAGATTGTTGAATTCAAATTTCGAGAGAGACTAATGAATATTTTAGAAAATTTTCAAATACGATGATAAAAAAAAAATTTATGAAGGTATACTGCTAGTTTTCGAGATTATCGAACATTGAAGACGGACTTTATTTTTGATACCTATAGAGGCATCATACATGGACCAATAAAATTGTAAAGAGATTTTTCAATTCCTACTTGGGCCAATTGATTGAAGGTTTAGAATTTTAATAGAAAATTATAATTTGGGAAGATATCCATGAACTAGTATAATAGAAGATTACGGTATTCAAATTAAGACTATTCAAAATTCTGTGACGAAATAGAGGAAATTAGAGTACATTTATAACCATATTGATTTTTGGTTTAAGAGGACGTGGAACGGAAGTAATTCTTGGGAAGAATGATTTATGATAAATGAATATTGATGATATAAAAGAATTAAAGAGTTTATTACCAACTTGTGAGGTTGCCCCTTTTTGAGGTTAATGATGATGGAGCTTAGTCATTGATCGATTGTCATGTGCATGATCGTAATCTAAAACCATCAGAATTTTGTTCCAATCGATCAAATGACATATTGCCATTGAAATGTCGTTTCATTCTCGTTAAACAATTGATTGCCTTTTTGTTCAATATGAATCAAATTCTTATCAATTATACTGCTCCTATCTCCTTCACCCTACCTTCTTTATCTATTCCTAAATTTCGAGGACGAAATTCTTTTAAGTTGGGTAGGATGTAAGCCCCCTAAATTTCTACTACGATTTTTTTTTATAAAATTTCGTATTTATTTTGTATCTATACGTGCACATGAGTCGCTTTGTCGTTTTTTTTGTAATGTGTGAAATTTACGTTCGTAAATTCTCGACGAATGCGAATATGTGTCGAGGTACATATGTTAGAAAAATATTTTTATTTTATATATGAAAGTACATGAAAAAAAATATGTGATAAATATTTTTTTATAAAAGAGTTATTTTAAAATAAGTAGTAGTTTAAAAATTTTGGTTTAAATGAACTGTTTCCAAATATTTTGCGAAATGTGGAATTTGCTTATCAAAATATTTTGTTGAATTAATATTTAAATATTTATCATGATTTTCGAAATTAATTAATACTATATTTTAATAATCATGAACAAGAGATTTAAAATTTTGTTTTGTTTAATATTTAAATTAGTTTGATAATTTAAACTTGGAAAAGATTTCATTTTAAATTAAATTTAGCTATCTAGATTGATTGATTTAGATTGCTTAGATTTTAATTCGATTTAAATTAAAGGATGGAATTATCCATCGGGATTTAAACGAATACTAGTCCTTATCCAACTAGGTATTCCCACCTCCTATAAAAGGAGAGGTACTCCTCCAGCAATTTTTTTTCATCCACAACCAAAATCACAAGTGCATCGTGTCTGTGCCTCATCTCCTCCACTATATATTTTTTCCATACAAATACATTAATTTTGGTTAGCCTATGGCCACCAATTCCCTCCGATTCCGACTCCGCCACGACCACAACAATCCCGTCCCCATCTCCAAACCGACACCACCCGCTGCCACCACCATCGCCACAACCATCCCATCGTCACCGCCACCCGTCACAAATCGATATTTCTGCAACCGACAGAACCATCACAGATAGCACCACCATCAGAGGAAAAGGAAAAGGGAAAAATCAAAGTCTGCTCACCTTCGTCGTGTCCGGTGAACGCCGGGGCCATGCCCGGGATCCGCCTCCTCCGGCCGCACGGACGTAGCCCTCTCTTTCTCCGATTTTTCTGCCACCTTCATGAACGACCGAAATCGCCGCCGCCTCCGTCTGGCAGTGGCGGACCCGTGTGTGCCACCTCCGGCGCCGAAGCCGCCCACAGTCCGGCCCGGCCATCCGCCCGAAACCCTCTCAAACCACGGAGAAACCCCGTCCCCGCCACCGCTTCAACCCGCCGTCGCCGCCACAGTGATTCTCGGCCGCGACCGACCGGCGCTCCTCCCCAGGCGCACGACCGCCTCTACTCCGCGACCATCCGCCACAGTTCCACTCGCCCCTCACCTCTCCGACCGGCGCCAGCGCTTCGCCCGCGCGTCACCGCCGTCGCGCCCAGGCCGGAGCACCGTCCTGTAAGTCCCTTTCTCTTCACCCTCCTCTCTCTCATTCTCTAATCTCCCTCTCTCTTACTGAGAATTTTGGGGGGGGGGGGGGGGGTAGAACAGTAGTATAAGTTGAGATATTTAAGAAATTTTTATTATTATTATTATTATTATTATTATCAATACTATTATTAGTAAATAGTTTGTGACTATTAGTATTATGCTTATTAGTTTGTATTTTCCTTATTAGTATGATTGATTATTATCAAATTATTATCTTGATTATTATTTTTCAAACTATGAAATTTCAAAATTTTGATTTTGCCCTAAGATGCTTTTACTAGATTTTTATATATCCATTGGAAATAGTGACTAACAAAATATTTTAAACTAAATTCTAGTTTACGAACCTAGAAGTTTTGAAGAAGAAGAGGTTTTAATATTTTAGTATTTATCTACAAGCTTCTTTACTAGTAAATATATTCTTCAAATATTATAAATAATTATCTAGATTTTATATACTTTTCTAAAAATATTTTCAAGTAAAGAAATATAGTTTCTATCAACCCATTTTTACAAACTTAGAGTATTGTGACCTAAAAATGATTTTTGTATTTTTATTAACCTAGAAAAATATTTATATCTTTACCAATAAAAAGTAGTTACCAAATTTATATAGTGATTTTCTGGTATATACAAATATTTACCAAAGTATTAACAAAAACTAGTTTCAAATAAATGCAAATATTTTAATTCTTCGCGAACTCACGTTGACTGTTAAAGTTAGTCGTGACTAATTCTTACTCCTAATTCCTTGCGACTTCAGACCTCTCCCCATCGACCATGGTTATTGGACACATCGGAACTTGTCGGACCATCGTACCACACTAGGCGACATAACAGGCAAGATACCTTACCATTAAACTGTTTATATTCAGTCTGCATTTATTTTATATATCACTGTTCTTTAATTCCGGTTCTTACAGTTCCTGATTTACTGCCTGTTCAGTGATTAATAATTTACTTTGTTAGTATCCTTTGATTGCATGTTGACCTAGAGTTAAGGGACTACCATTGTGGTGTATTGCATATACCTTGACACAGTTGTACCACGAGGATATGTGAGATGAGTATCATGTAGAGGTTCTTGCGTGTGGGCTGATCCTCCATGCGCATGCGTTAGGGCTAACTGCTAGTAGAGGCGTGTTAGGAGACTTAGCAGTTAGTAGAGGTACATGGTCGTGGATGCGACATGACAGGTACATTGGGTGGGGAGAACATTACCTGACGTATGGGCTTCTATGCACTTCCCTCATTACCTGTGCGCTCCGTCGGAGACGCAGGCTCCAGGTGCCCTCTAACGTTATCCAGAGCGTTATGGACGTAGCCCCTTGCACATGGTGCCCTCTGACGCTTCCCGA
The DNA here is from genome assembly GCA_029216955.1 of Iris pallida. Classification (NCBI taxonomy): domain Eukaryota; kingdom Viridiplantae; phylum Streptophyta; class Magnoliopsida; order Asparagales; family Iridaceae; genus Iris; species Iris pallida. The sequence goes on from JANAVB010025196.1 coordinate 49,264,766, forward strand.
GCGTTATGGACGTAGGCCCCTGGTGCCTTATATGGGAACTATGCCGATCCTATTTACAGCCAGGGCTCATGCTTTGAAGGTTTGTTCTTACTGCATAAACACATTAGATGGTTAGGTAACCCTCGTCAATGTCATATCACCCCGTTCCATTAGTAGCTTGGGACAATATCGCATCGCGGTATAGTGTACTACCCCTTGTCCTTGTTTGGTTGTAGGGGTAGTCCACTGTTTCGACGATGAGGTATTAGAACTTGTTACGAGTGTGACTATTTACTTTACTTGTGATTTATGACATAGTATATATATTTAGTTATGTGGCATGTTGATGTATCTTGTTACGTCCCTCTGAGGACCTGGTTATCTCGCCAGGTGTATGTTTCGTGATTTCTTGCAGGTGCTCTAGCTAAGGTCATTTCTTCCTTCGTGGTGATTACTCTTAGACTCGCCATTGCGCCCGCTTTGCTAAATTCTTTCATTGTATATTTTTCCATATTTAATTTGGTTGGTAGTGGACTTTGTCTCCGCCCAACTATTGTGTACATGACAAATTCAAAGTTACTTTTATATCACATTTACCTTTGTGGATGAGATTTAGTACCTTGGTTACTGCATTTTACAGCTTATGTATATATATATGAAGGTCCATATACTTCGTATGTATACAGCTGTCATGATTACGTTAGTCCTACGTATTTTGGGACTGGGGCGTTACAACGGGTCTAGTTCGTGCTGGTTTGGTACAACCGGGTCTCCTAACGTCAAATAATATTAAATATAAATAATTAAACTATTTATAATGGTCATGTCACAACTTAGCCTGGTTTTTCTAGTTAGGGCATTACTATGACTTGGCCTTCCTTGGCATGGCTAAAACACTAGTCAAAGCACGTCACCGCACTATCCGTGCCATGGTTTCTAATCACCTGGTGCTTCAACACTTAACCATGACTAAAGCCACCTACCATAATAATTAACAAAATAATTATTCGTAAAATCTAAAAGTCATTATTTAAATCAATTAAATAATATAAAAAAATATTTTCAAAAATTTCGGGAAGGGAGGCTACAAATCTACCCACCTTAAAAATAATTTCGTCCTCGAAATTCTAATTCATAACTATGTCTTAAAATCAAAATCTAATATTACCTTAATCTCCTCAAATTTAATTTATCAAAATATTTTATGGCCTTCTCTAGTCATTTGGTATTTACGAAATCTCGAGGACTTCTACCCACCTTAGGTCACACTACTCACCCTGGAACACAAGTCACTAAAATCTTATAATCTTCTAACCAGTGACTCATAATTCTACCAAATATCTATGACATATGGTACCTATAATCCCTCATATATATAAACAACCAAATATTCAAAATCAAGCAATATTCTAATATAACTTAGGAATCTCTGATGAATCCTAGACAGCACGATCATTCGTCCCCTCGAAATAAAAGGGACGAGAATCAATGGTACGGAAAACAAGGAAGTATAATCGAGAGCAAATTTGGAGTTTTCAAGGACGTAGAGAATTTCTAGGAGAGTTTTTCAAGGCAGAGTGGATTGAGATTTCTAAGGTCTAGTCATATTCGCAGGCTCGTACCAGTACAGTTACGTAACCGGTACGATATGCTCTGACCTGCATGGGCCACCAAAAAAACTTGTCACGATCCGCACCCGTTTTTCGGACGCGAACTCGTGAGCAAGCCAGCTACGTATCGAGCGGACTCCAGCCCGACTCGAGTACGTATAAGCTGTCCAGAGTAGGGTATCATGTCTAATCTAACCTATATCTCAATCTACAGGAAATAATATAACAAGAATGAACAAGTATGGGTTATGGTCTGCAGCCCACTAGCATAAATGTTCGATAAGACTCTAAAGGAAATAACAAGAGTCTAAAACTGAATCAAGAAACAGGATATCTCATGATAAGGTATGAAAGCACGAGCGGATAATAAACACGATAACGATACCTGAATCCCGCAAGAATCGCAAATCCTCCGCCATCAAGAACTACTAGCTAACTCCATGCAATCGCTAAACCTGAGGAGATCATCAGGTCCTCAGAGGACATAGCAAGATACATAATATACATGCCTATCTAACAGTTTTATCATACACACGAAAATAAGCAAGAAAGAACAAGAACAAGACAAATGACTACGAACACGAACACGAATAGGAACACAGACACGAACACTAGAACAACTACGTATAAATGAATTGCCGGATGAACGATAATCACGAGATCAATAGAAGAAACCAAACCCTCATCCCGAGTGTGGACTCACGGGTTTGAACTAAACACTAACCCTGGTCCCGAGTGTGGACTCTCTGGTTAGTACTAACCCTCGTCCCGAGTGTGGACTCTCTGGTTAGTTCACGGCAAGACACCCTCGTCCCGAGTGTGGACTCTCTGGTATAAATACTACATCCTCGTCCCGTGTGTGGACTCTCTGATATAATCACCCTCGTCCCGAGCGTGGACTCTCTGGTGCAAGTCAAGTCAAGTCTATACCCTCGTCCCGAGCGTGGACTCTCTGGTGCAAATAATCGACATCCTAGTCCCTAGCGTGGACTCACGGATGTAAACAGATCAAGGAAATCACCCTCGTCCCGAGTGTGGACTCTCTGGTGCCAAGGAAACAATGTCAAAGATTTAGCAGTTCACTTACACGTACTCGTTCTACGACACGACTCAAGCAAGGTACTGACAAGAACTCCAAATGTGAAACACAAGGCCAAAACATGAACATGGCTATAAACAATAAAAACAACTCCACAGAAAATAACACGAAAAGCACATGTCCATAAACAATCAAATGACTGAAAAAAGAAAGAAAATGCATGTAAGTAAAACTGTAGAGGAAGGCAAGGTATACTTGCCTGGGGGTTGCACGAAGAACCAACAATGTAACTCCAATCAAAAAGTCAGAAAGTCCAAGTCATCACAACTGTCTCTGAAAGCTGAAACAGACAATGCCAACAGTCTCAGAATAGTCCAATTAGCTAGGATTGCCTGTCCTTAAGTCCAATTCTGGACACAGGGGCAAAACGGTAATTTCAGGCAAAAACGATGTCCGTCATTGGACCCACTTTGCACCGAAAAGCGTGCCAAAATTAATGGTCTCTAAAGTCGTCAAACTATATGTCTACGGATCTAGTTTTTAGATACGAACCCAACGGTATGTCCAATTTTGGATTCCGGCAGGCCGTGCACAAAATCACCCATTGAGTCGGACCGGAGGACCGCGATACGACGATTTTATCAACTGTCTCAGAATCGGACCAAACTTGGCATACAGGACCAGAAAAAAGATACGGTCCTGCTGGCGCAAGTTTCGTCTCGATTTGACGAGCGTGCACAAAGTAATTGAGAAATTTACAAAGTGCACGATACAGTGAATTTCGACGGATACGTATCAAATTTGTCGCGCACACGCGACCAATTTGAATTCCGTCAAAGCCCACACAACCACGAAACCGTTACGCAGCTTTCGATGCTTTCGGTTTGCGACCCCGTCGCCCGAAATGGCGGGACGCACGTCGTATCGAAGAAATTTCTAGTTTTGAAAACAAGTTTTTGTCAAAGTTTGGGATTCGATTTCTCTGCGTGTAGTCGATGTAATTGGGTTCTACGAATTGGGTCGTGAAGCCCTATATGTTTACTAAAAGTGTCTTCAATTAGATTTTTGAAAACCCTAATATGTTGTTCGAAATCTGGCTTCCAATATAGGAGATTAGACTGTTTTATGCATCCTGTTTTGACAGGTTTTTAGTCGACTTCGTGTCGATCTCTTTGGCAGGTTGATCGACTTGATCCAAAGCTTTTTACTGATATGTCGAGGTGGTTATGTTGTCTTCTACTGGGAGTTTGTAGTTTCGAAAATAATCGAGTAAACATGGAGGAATTTGAATGGGAATATGGTACCTGAGGGGGTCGGCTCTGTGGTTGCTGTCGTGGTGCTGTGTCTGCACGCGGGTCTGTCGGTGGTTTGGCCGCACACGGCGGCTCGTGGCGGCGGTGGGCAGCGCGCCTAGGGTCGCCCTCGAGGTTGAAGGTCGAGTGGTCGCTGTGATGAAGAGTTTTTAGGGTTTCTCAATCCCTCGATCTCGTCATATATTCCTGCGTTCGCATATAGGCTCGGGTTCATATGGGGGATGGGAAGCCTTTACGTGCAGGCTCTGTTAAGAGATGGTTGGGGTGGGCCTGTGGCAGGCCGAGCCTTAGGGGGCTTGGGGCTCACTGCACAGATGGGGAATTGGCTGTGGGGAAAGGGTTCGTGGGCCTGTGTTGCTTTCTCTTGTTTTTTCTCTTTTCCTTTTTATTATAACTAATGTGCAATAAGTTTAAATACATACACACTTTATATTTTTAGAATTTATATCTATATATCTATACTATATATCTATCCATACGTATATTTATATATATATATATTTACATAGAAAGAGTATTTATAAAATATTCCTGTGTACAGAAATATCATTTATATAAGATGTCTATATTTGCTAACCTTTCTAATTAATAATGAAATCATACGATCCATTAGAGAATATCCTTACAAATGAATATACATATATATATATATATATATATATATATATATAATCTCCATAAACTCAAATAAATCCTAATAACATTTATTTGACTTAACTATATAACTAATAATAATACTATACAATAATCACCTCAATACTTTGATAATAAAATAATAATAATAATAATGAAATTCAATAAACCAATAATGGTGTATATACCCTTATGTACAACCTAATAATCCCAAAATATACAAGGACCTATTTATATACAATTATTATGGAATATCAATTTATAATAACGTTTATAATATATAATTAAAAATACTTAGAAAATATTCATTTGATCATTAAAACGAAATACGACACCATCATACCCAGAATACATCAACACGAATGTTATTGGACGTCCTGCATGACTACATATGCTTGGGCCTGGTACGGGTCTAGTCCGTGCTGGTTTGGTACAACCGGGTCTCCTAACGTCAAATAATATTAAATATAAATAATTAAACTATTTATAATGGTCATGTCACAACTTAGCATGATTTTCCTAGTTAGGGCATTACTATGACTTGGCCTTCCTTGGCATGGCTAAAACACTAGTCAAAGCACGTCACTGCACTATCCGTGCCATGATTTCTAATCACCTGGTGCTTCAAAACTTAACCATGACTAAAGCCACCTACCGTAATAATTACCAAAATAATTATTCGTAAAATCTAAAAGTTATTATTTAAATCAATTAAATAATAAAAAAAATATTTTCAAAAATTCCGGGAAGGGAGGCTACATTTTCTGCTACACAGTGATGCCCTTTGGCTTGAAGAACGCTGGTGCTACATACCAACGAGCTATGAGTACCATCTTCCGTCAGCATCTTCGTAAGACAGTCGAATGCTATGTTGACGACATCGCAGTCAAAAGCCGTATCAAAGGAGATCGCCTACAAGACCTGAAGACAGTCTTCGATCTCATGCGGGCGCATTAACTCAAGATGAACCCCGCTAAATCATTCCTGGAGATTTCTAGCGAAAAGTTCCTAGGTTTATTATCACGACGAAAGGCATTCATGTCGATCCCGAGAAGACGAAAGCCATCCTCGACATGGACCCTCCGAAGAACCTTCGAGAACTTCGAGGCCTGTAGGGGCGTCTGGCATATATCCGGAGGTTCATAGCAAACCTTTCTGGAAAATGTCAACCCTTTACTCAACTCATGAAGAAGGGAGTCTCTTACGTCTGGACAGAGGAATGTCAAAAGGCTTTCGACGACATCAAGGCTTATCTGACGAGCCCGCCAGTCCTGGTGGCACCATTCGCCAGCAAACCATTTCTCCTCTACGTCCGTGCCATGGATCATTCCCTCGGTGCTCTGCTAGCTTAGAATAGTGATACAAGCTATGAGCAAGCAATCTACTACCTTAGTCGAACTCTGATCGGGACTGAACACCGGTATAACTCCGTTGAAAGTGAGTGCTTGGCTTTGGTATTTGCCATCCAAAAGACTCGTCATTATGTCTCGGGGCAGACAATTCATGTCATTTCTCGAGTCAATCCGCTCAGAGTCCTCATGACGAAGCCAGGATCATTAAACTTCCGACTTGCCACATGGGCGATCTTGCTAACACCATACAACATGGTGTTCGTCCCACAAAAAGCTGTTAAGGGTCAAGCTCTGGCTGACTTTTTAGCTGCATACCCCATCCCAGAGTTCTCAAGACTCTATGAAGACATCCCGGATGAGGTCCAAGAATCTAACGTCACTGAAGAAAGCTCCGTCTGGCGGATGTTTTTCGATGGCGCTTCAAAAACAGGCCCCAAAGGCTAAATTATCGCAGGAGTGGGGGTAGTCTTGGTCTCTCCCGATCAGCTGGTCATCCAGCGCGCTTACTCCCTTTCGAAGCTGTGCTCCAACAATGTTGCCGAGTACAATACGCTCATTATGGGACTCCAGCTGGCGCAACAGCTTGGGGTGGATCATCTGGAAGCCTACGGTGACTCAAACTCGTCGTAAACTAGATTAGAGGGCAATATGAGGTTCACCATGAAGATCTGATCCCTTACTATGAAGTTGCATTGAACATCATTTCAACCTTCACCGGGTTCTTCATCGAACACGTACCTCATCTACAAAATCTAGAGGCTGTTGCTCTGGCTGGCCTCGCAGCCTCCTTGGCAGCCCTCCTCGGGAGTCAACACTACGTCACGGTAGTTGGTCGAGACTTGGTCTGTCCTAAAAACAACCTGTGCTCACGAGTAGCCCATGCTATGTCAACAAGTGCTGGTATTAATGTCCGAGATTGGAGATTCTCGTTCATCGACTTCGCTGTCTACAGAATTCTCCCAGAGGTCCCGAAAGAAGCCGTCTCAGTCAGGAGATGCTCTCTTCGATTCTACTATGATACAGCCACTAAAATGCTGTACCGACGCTCCTACGATGGACTTTTCCTTCGATGGTTGTCCAACGAAGAAGCAGCCGAAGCCCTTCGAGAAGCTCACGATGGAACCTGCGGGGCCAATCAACCTGGCCCTAAGTTGCAGGACCGACTGCGACGTATGGGCTACTACTGGCCAACCATGGCCGCTGACGCTGTCGACTATGCTAAGAAGTGCCATGCGTGCCAGCTTCATACGGACTTCATCCATACACCATCAGAACCACTACATCCTACAGTCGCCTCCTGGCCCTTCGAAGCTTAGGGCATGGACATTGTGGGACCAATCACCCCTCCTTCATCGAGAGGACACCGCTTTATCCTAGCAATCACCGACTACTTCTCCAAATGGGCAGAAGCAGTTCCACTGGCAGAAGTGAAAAGCTCCAGGGTGATCAGCTTCATCAAACACCACGTTATCTACCGTTTCGGAGTACCCCGGAGGATCATCCACGACAATGGTCCTCAGTTCATAAGCCATGCTTTTAGCAGATTCTGTGACAAGAATCACATTCAAAACGTGGCATCAACCGCCTATAATCCGGCAGCAAACGGGTTGGCCGAGGCGTTCAACAAGACTATCGTCAGGCTACTCAAAAAGGTCGTGTCATCCAACAAACGCGACTGGGACAAAAAGCTCGGTGAATGCCTTTGGGCTTACCGCACAATGGTACGAACCCCGACAGGCAACACACCATTCTCCTTGGTCTACGGGAGCGAAGCGGTACTGCCTCTCGAGATCCAGATACCCTCACTCCGCGTAGCAATCACAAACCAACTCACAGAAGAGGACAATCAACATCGTCGTCTGCGGGAACTGGAGGCACTTGACGAAAAGCGTCTCCTAGCTCAACAACGCATCGAACTCTACCATGCCGGTATATCACAGGCTTTCAACAAAAAGGTCAAGCAGAGGACTTTTCAAGTAGGCGACCTGGTTCTGGCAGTCAGGAGGCCGATGGTGTTGACTCACAAAACACCAGGAAAGTTCGAACCCAAGTGGGAAGGACCATTCATCATAGAGACGGTATACTCAAACGGTGCTTACCGCCTCACCAAACCCAATGGGGACTTGTTCAAGATGACCATCAACGGCAAGTTCCTGAAGAAGTACTACTCTTGACATCTTTTAGACATGTACTTCCACAAGGGGATCTGTGGACCCAATTATCAGGGCTCACATACAATTCCCTTCCACAAAATCATACGCTTCTGGAATCCAGCTGTTCCGTGGCATCCTCCAGTAGAAGGACAACCACGTCCACATCACCTCTGAGTTGTCCCTCCTACATCCTACAAAGCAGAATCTTACATTCCATAAGACTACGCTACCCATCATATTTACCACGTCCACATTACCTCTGAGTAAACATCCCGTACAGACAACCCCTGCGTTGCCGTACATCAATCATAGAACTTCCACGTCCACATTACCTCTGAGTAGTTCTGCGTATCCTCTAGAGTCACTCCTACCATGTCCATAACACCTCTGAGTAGAAAGATTCTATCATTTTGAATTCCATATTTGCCATGTCCATATTACCTCTGACCAAACATGTTGATTCTCTCAAACTTATTATCTGTACCTAAAAACCAAGGTACGCAAAAGATAATAGGTCCACACAAACCATCAAGTTCATGACAGCAAAAATGAACACATCATAGAAAATTATATATTTCTGTATTTCTAAAAAAGAAGAGTAAAGGACTACACCATCCCCAGTAAGAGTTGCAAATACATAAAAAGAAGAGACTACAATCCCTAAACATCCCCAGGATTGGCTGAAAGCTCTTCAATCGGACGCCTCAAGTCTGCCGCCCGAGTCTCCACAGTCGCCAAGACTAGACATTCAGCTTCTTGACGCATCGCTTCAATGGCCTCAGGAGAAGTGTCCATCTCATACTTCTCATCCAACTGCTGTCGTTGCTGAGCCAAAGTAAGAGCCCGATGGGTGAAAGCTGCCTCATCCTTCTTGAATGTTACGGGTTCAGCTTGGACACGTTTGGCATCTAATAGAAGTCGGGCCCGTTGGCCCTCATGGCGGTGGATCTGGGCATCAATCTCCGTGATACTAGTATTCAACACAGCTCGTGCCTCCACCGTCTCCCATATAGACTGAGACAACCGCTCCACTGCAGCTTCAGTCTCAGCCACTTCGTGTTCCCAGACACTCACGGTGGCAAGGTAAGAAGACTCAGTCTCGACGACCAGCTTCTCCTTCTCCGCATCTATCAGGACGGAGAGGTCGTTTTGCTGGATGCACGCAATTCGGAAAGCCGCTGGTCCAACTCAACCACTGAGGCTTCTAGAATATCGGCCATATGATCATGGCCCTGATGAAGACGTACCAGGTTGATATGAGGCATTGCCAGAGTTCTTACCGCTGCAAAACTCCCATTGGCGTCCATCACGGCCGATACACCCCTCTGCAGCATTTTATACACTGCCTCGATGATGAATTTCACATATTCATCTGCATCCGCCAGCACCTGCGGCGTCATAGCAGGAGTCGGAGGAGCTGCTTTAGCAGACGGAACGTAAGAAGGCCTGCCTGCCTCAATCCGTGAGGCTGGACCCTCGGTATCGACAGGCTCTTCATCAACAGGGGCTTGACTACTAGCCCGAGGAGCCAAAGGAACAGAAGAAGCCGAGACAGGCGTCGAGATAGTATCCCAAGTGGAAGGAGCAACAGAGGGTTCCATCATATCTTTATCCCTCTCAAACTCGGAAGAACCACCGACGTCAGTGGCCACCTCATCAGCCCCCAACGTGCGATCAGCAGCCAGTACCTCCTCTGGCAGAACGGGGAGATCAACACTTGTCTCCTGACTCGCCCCTGAAGTCAGGACCGGCAGCCGAGTCTCACTTTCCTCATCAAATCCCTCTATAGGGACAGGATTTGTCGCTACCTCCTGATCGGTAGCCACCTCAGTTTTCGTTGCTGAGTCTGGGGTAGGGCTCGGCAATACTGCAGTCGACCTCCCCTCGTCATGACAAGGAGGGGAATCAACCCTCTCCTCCGTTCCAACCACATCTGTTGCCCCCACAACAGACTCTTGCAACTCTGGAGCGACGTCATCTGAAGACGACGAACTCCACTCCACTTCATCATTGCGAAGCCCCGTGTCTGCTGGACCCTCAACGTCCAAGGCCCCCACGGCAGCTGGCACCATCCCGGAAGTTGCTGCAACCTCTGTGTCTCTTTCAACAAAGTCTGGTGATACTAAAACCTCTGCAGGAACAATATCTTCAGGATTCTCCTCCATTGGAGACATTACCATCGGAGGAATGCGCTCGTCAGAAGAGCTTGCCACCTCCTTCGGTTTACTGGCACCCGGTTTTGAAACTCGGGTCTTCTTCCTCGACGATCCCTACAAGAATAAAAGCACAAGTTACCAAAATGACAAGATGAGCCAAAATTATGGAGGACTCTTTGCCTCAGCAGGAACTGGTTCCACTGGCGTTACAGACGACACTCATGTAGCCTTTGGAGTTATCGTTTTTCTCTGTCTTTTTGGTACAGACGAACCGGCTTCTGCGTCGGCCCGTCTCTTTCCAACATAGGGATCTCTCACTGATGCTGCAGCAGCAGCCCGATATCCCACCAATTCTGGTGGACGATATGACCGAGCCGCTATCAACATATTCGTCACGGCCTCCAGCTGAGTTCCAATGATGAAACAAGTCTCCATATCATAACCAGAAGACACGGTATTCATGGTACAATACAGCTTAACTGCCGAATACAGGATCTGTGGCCGAGGGTTACGAACTGGCGTAGTAAAATGAAGACCAGTGCACCCGGCATTGTAATATTGCCAGCCCCGGGCTCCATCCAGCAAACTCCCGATGAACCCCAGACTGTTACTGGAATTCCGTAACATTAGCTGGGTATAGCCAAGCTGGCGAGCGAACCGGCTGGGCAGATATGGCTCCAGATAACACCTATTTTGGTTGCGGTAGACCAAGTGAGAAGGCCGAATACTTTGCAACCAACGAAAACCCTATTTCGGCAGAGTCATCGCATCTTCACCTGAGTCGTCTAAATCTTGGTCAGCTTCGAAATCTTTAAAGATGGGGCCGACCTTGACAATCTCCCACCCCTGGAGGTAGGACAAAACTCTCCTGCAAACGGGGATGCCAGTGTGTAACCACTTCCTCTTGTAGAAGCGGCAGATGAAGGCATCACCTTCAACGTGATCCTCCTCCGGACCTGGACTCATCACGTTCGGATGATGCAGAATCAACCACCCCATAAGATAATGGAATGGTAGTTCGGCCCGAGAAAAATTGTCGTTTCTACCTCTCCTATGGATCACATCATTAGCAAAGGTCCTCAAACCCCGCAACAGGTTACACACCATCGCGGAGTGGAGAGCTAGAGGACGACCAAAGACCAATTTTACGACGGGCAAAATGAGGTTCCGGTGTACCCTCTCCACAGCACCAGATCCGCCCGTAAACACACAATCCCGGAGCCATATCATCAAGTATGCCGTTAACACCGCCTTAGACGAGAACCGGTGTGCACAGTGCCAGAAGCAGCTATACGCATTCTCGCCACTCTCATTTGAACGGGGGGCCCTCTCATCTAGCCGGCTCATCTTGGAAGTTACTTCCGCGGGTTTCAGCCCTTGCGGAGTCGTAAATCGGATCTTCGAGGAATCCGCCAGATCCTGCTTGAAGACGTAATCCCTCCAAGCAGTCACATGAGGCTGAGTCCTGCCTTTGTCTTTTTGTTGCATCAGATAATGATGGCTCGCCACCTCATTGAAAATAGCCATCATCTCTGGGTCCTTATTTTCCAGAACAAGGATCTCTTCATTCGATGGAAAATATTCCTCGTACGGTTCTGAGCCCCAAGAAAGCTTGGACACTTCGTACATCTCATGGAGGGCCAACCCTAACTCCCCCACCGGAGTAAAGAAGGTGCTAGTCTGGGCATTGAACAATTCCAAGAGTGCAAGGAACATAGGCTTATTGAGATCCACGCTAGCCTGTGTGGCACGGATAGCGGCCGTCAGCCCAATCTCCTTAAGCTCAGCCTTGAACTTCGAGAGCACCCAAATGGTCAACTCGTCCCACTTCAGTATGTGGTGACAGCAACCTTCAACCATAAAGCCACCTTTCGGATACATGACCCTTGATGTTAGCATCCGATTTGCAAAGGTCGAAGCACTGAAGGCAAAGGTGTCATTAGGGACCTCACTATAGAGGCTCCCAGGACGCAAAGTTCGGCAACTAAATGAGGGACCCGCTCGCGAAGCGGCCTAGGTATCCCTCTGATTCGAGATAGCATCAATTGAAAGAGTACCTCCCAACGCCCCGCCTTGAGAAGGAGTAAGTTCCCAGGGCATCCTTCTCTTGGAAGCTAAATGGTAGAAGGCCGTCAGCGACAACTGGCGGTCAAGTTGTCGTATGTACAGAACCATGCCTTTTGCAGAGAAAAATCAGTCTTCTTTGATCTTCAGTACCTTCTCCTCGGAAGAGATCAGTCGGTCATCGAACAAAAAGACAGGTTTTAAGAAAGTCACATCCTCGGATTCAGCAGATTTCAGTTTACCACTCTCCATCATACTCTGAAGAAAAATTGGCAACCGATTCTGGATCTACAGCATTCTCTCAGGATGTTGATTCTGTAAGATAGCATCCTTCGCAGGGTTGATATCCGCCTCGTCAAAATCAACTCCCATTTGACAAAGAAAAGCATCCAGAAGGACTTCATTCAGCAAAGGGATTGTCATTAACACTGATACAACAAAAACAAAAGTCAGGCAAAAAGCTGTAAGAAGACAAAGTGTGTCAAGCAACCAAGCACCTCATCAGGGGGAAAACCCATGCGTATCAGCTTCGACGCATCATCAGGGTAAAAACCCATGCGCGTCAGCAGAAGCTTCAGCGCATCATCAGGGTGTAAACCCATACGCATCAGCAGGAAGGCTTCAACGCATCATCTGGGCGTAAACCCATGCGCGTCAGCAGTTAAACCTCGGTGCATAAAAGAGGCCTAAACCCATACACGTCGGTGGGATAAAACCTCGGTGCATCATCAGGACAGAAGTCCATGCGCATCGGCAGCAGAAGAGTTAGGGCACGCCGTATAACCCAAAGCTCGTTTGAACGAAAAAATAGTAGAAAAGACGACACCCACCCGTCACCGCGGGCCGAACGTCAGCCGGAGTCACGATGGTAACAGAAGCATCTTCTTCGGCAAACTTCGCCGGCTCCTTTCCCTTGCCACCGCCGCGAGGAGTCTTGGAAGACATTGCTTGAGAGAAGAAAGTTAGGGTTTTTGTGAAGAAGAAACTCTAAAAGCAAAAGCAAGGAGAGGAAGAACTCTCTCTCTCCATCTCACGCCTATTTATAGGCACGGTCGCACGCGTGAATCGATGAAGTGTGACCTCAAACCGTTGTCTCGGGTTCTGTGAGGAGATAACTACAAATAAATCCAAAAAGATCATCATTAATCTTTTTGGTTATCGAGGCGTTATCATTTGCATTAACTGAGAGGAGTATGCGTCCCATCACTGATACGCGGATGCACCCGAACAGACATGCGCCCAACAGTCATGCGCCTCGACCGCCATGCTTCTTATTCAAAGTATTCCAAAACTTGTCCAAAAGTTTTGAAAACTTTGAAGGGGGTCTTGTAGAAGCATGGAATTTCAGGACCAGAAATCCTATACGCCAAACACTACATGTGCTAGAGAGCTCGGACAAAGTACTTCACACAACAAAAACAACAAATATAGACATTGAAAGAGGACTTTTTTATTACATATAAAAGTCTATTACATGTCTAGAAAAGGTTGTACAAAGGAGAACTTCTACAAAAAGAAAAGACCACAAGTCTACAGCCAGGCGCGGCGATCATCATGCACTTTCAGTCAGGCGCATCCCAACACGTGCCCTCAGCGGGGCACATCCTTTCAGCAGCTCAGTTATGTGTATCCTCAGTTATGTGCATCCCTTCAGCAGCCCAGTTATGTGCCACTCTTCGAACCAGGCTCACCGCCGTCTAAATGCTTCGACTAATGAAGCATTTATTGAGCAGAACGAGGGTGGCAACCAACCCTCTAGCTGGAGGAAGAGCTCTCCAAATCGAGAAAGAGAAGAGCACCGCAAGCCAACCTGTAGCCAGAGGAGGCTTCGAAAGAACCTCCAAAGGCGAAGGAAGACCATAATCGAAATCGCGGCTAAAGGAGCAGCTTTCAATCACAACCAGAATGGGTAACACCCATTTTGAAGAAAGAAAGAGCCCCCAAAGCTGCAGCACCGCAATTCCGATCTGCGACTCTTCCCACATGACGGAGACGAGGCTCGTGCATCCCTATCTTCGGATGCAACAGGCACCTTCTGCCTGCCTCAGAAGCCCACGACTCCGACTTTTGGATGTAACAGTCACCTTCGAGTACATCAATGAAGACATTGCGTCACATCTTCACCCTCGGGAGCATCTCATCAACAGAATGCATCCAAACAAACAAGTTTATTTCGGGAGGACGTGAGAGAACGAAAAACAAACTCTCTCTATGCCACTATTTATAGGCCGGGCAAATCAAATCCATGCACCAAGTAGATGGCTCTCCGAATCCCGTGCAATAAATTTGCATTAAATGGATGAACCTGACGCTTCGAATTCGGCCAAGTCAAAAACGGCTATTTAAAGCACTCGAAAGACTGAACAGTCACACCAGTAAAGACGTGTCACGAAGTGGATGCATCAACCAGACAGCGCATCACACAGACGCGCCCTTCAAACATCAAATCGCATCACACTGACGCGCCCTTCAGCACCAAAGCGCCTCACAGGGATGCGCCCACATGCGTCCCCATACGCCTAGTGGAGCGCCGATCGATGATCCACTCAGCTGTCCATCAAATATCAAAAATATTAAATACTAAAGTCTGACAGAGTTGGCAGCACGCTCCCCGAAGACTAAACAGTTGACAGCTTTTTCAGAAAATGAAGCGTCACCAACGTCAGCATCATCTTTACTTTCCTCTGACGGTTACTGCTACGTGGCCGCCTAATCATCTCGCATGCGCCTCCGCAGCCATGCGCCTAAATCTGTATGCGCCTCAAAAGCCATGCGTCCCAGACTTCTTTATGATCCCAAAAGACAGAAGTAAAAGTAACTACTGGAGCCTCGTATGCGCCTCAAAAGCCATACGCTCTGAATGGTTTGTGACTCCCAAAAGTTACGAGCCAAAGTCTCTTCATGCGCCAGGCGCATCCTACCAGATCATTCTCCATCAAATCCGAGATCTTCGAGCCATGGGCCGATGACACGTGTCCTTTGACTCGATTCACACAAGATCTCAGCAACAGAAAGATCTTCTTTTCTGCTACGTGTCGGCTCACAACAACAGCATAAAGAATTCAAACCCTCAATCAGGGCGCATCGACCATGTGCCTCCATCAGCAATCACTACGTGGCGTCCTCGCGTCCAGGCGCATCCTACATATGTGTGCATGAGCAGCCAGCCTGCAAAGCTATAAATAGAGGGATCATTTTTTTATCACCAATGGACACACACAGAGGCAAACATACATCGACAGACAGAGACTTTGCACCACCAGAGAGGCAGATACAGACACTCAACATCTTCCTCCTCTCAGCAAGCTCAAGCACCCAGAACAATCCAAACTTTCAGAGAACCGATAACCGTCGTCAGATCGTCAATGGAGTCAACGTATTACCACTCGCTCCATCGACACAAAGGACCCAGATAAACAAAAGTGTACTCCTAGGACTACATCTAAGTTCTATTTTGTAACACTGTTCTGTTTGTATTAAAATTTGCAATCAAAAGATTTTAATGGCAAACAAGGGGTACCTACTAAAATTGACTAAGGCAAATTAACTATCAGTAGTCATGAAGAGATTTTTTCAGCTACAGGCAATCCCGTTATCTGGGCACATTAAGTAGACTTGTAGCCTACCGACGAGTAGGGCACATTTCCAGCACACTGTCACGTGTTGCATCCTTCATAAATGGGCATTCGACTTGGATAACCTGGATGGTCTGCAGGACTTGTGGCTGTTGGAATAATCTCATTGCATCTTGCTAGTAACTAGGCCTGTGATAACCCTAGTTAGTTAAAGTATCAAGCCGTACTTATTACTTGGTCGTGATTGATTGGATGGAGTCCAGCCCAGTCTAGTTTGTCATGATTTTGTACAAGATTGTATCATGGCATGATTTTTTGTATCGATAAATGATGGAATACCAAGTTCTGTTCAGATGAAGGGTTACAGCCCCGATCCTTGTTTGGTTTAAGGGTTGTAACTTGGCTATCTGAATAGTTCCGTGGTTATCTTATCATATATCGTCATGATTATTGTGCCTGTCTTAACAATAAAGATCAAGGGTCAAGTTCTGTTCAGGTGAAGGGTTACAACCTCGGTCCTTGTTTGGTTTAAGGGTTGTAACCTGGCTCCCGGAGCAGTTCTGTGTCCTCTCTTCATTTATTGTCTTATTGTAACCCCAGACCATGCTCGTCATGTTTTACTTATTTCAGTGGTATGATTATTTATACTGGCCTTAGCAATAAAGATCAGGAGTCCAGTTCTGTTCAGGGGAAGGGTTACAACCCAGGTCCTTGTTTGGTTTAAGGGTTGTAACCTGGCTCCCGATGCAGTTTTGTGTCCTCTTTTCGTTTATTATCTTTACTGCACCAATAGTATTTGAGACGGGTCTCGATTCAGGTGAAGGGCTGCAACCCCGGTCCTTGTTTGGTTTATGGGTTGTGACCTGGCTACTTGAATGGTTTCCTCGTACTCAGTTTACTATTGTTATCTCTATTATTATCCATTTTTTATTTATTATCTTTAAATATTTTATTGTGATTTGCTGGTTTTAGTTCCTAAGTGAAGCCCCCTTTGTGGCACTTGCTCTTTCTGGGGTCTGATCCAGCTGGTTTTATATGGCCAGATATCGGAGCAGTAGCAGAGGATCTACCTACCTTTCAGCCAGATGGTGACCACCAGGCATAACCCTGGCAACGAGTGGGTTTCTTTTGTTCCCCTACTTTATTGTAAAATTTTTTTTTTGAGGCGTTTAGCCGACGAGCACTTGTTAGCTCGGTTGTACCTTTATTTTCTGTCTGCCTACGGGCTGTAACATGATTGACATATCCTAGGGTTGATCATGTATGACTGAACTCTTGCTAGTCCTGACATTTTATAACGACCAGCTTCATGATCAGCTAAATATGTAATGTTTGGGACGCCTTACTATTGTCTATTTGGTGGTTTTACATCTTGTAACATTTACTTACTTGCTTGTGATTGAGACAATAGGCTTGTTCACGACCATAGGAGACTGTTGGCTTGTAGTTAAACCCTCATGTATCTAGACAGCCGTGACCGTATAGCGAGGTGGGTTGTACTTCAATATACGTTGCTGGCTATGTACGTCTCCGCTCTCCAGTATTCTGGTTCTGGGGCGTTACATGGTTTTAGTGGTGGCCCATACAGGTCTTGTAAATCAAGATATGTGAGGATTTACCAAATAGATGTCTCAATCAGTACTTGCCCTTGATCTCTACTCATATCCTCTGAATCCCTGAGAATCTTGACCTGATCACATGCTTGTATCGTTGATCTGTCCTGGTCCTTCCTTATTGTTTCCTATGTCGTCTTCTTCAGTGGCATTGTTCGTGGACCTGCCGATCAGCATGGCGAAGCACCTCCCGCGGACCATCAGCAACCTGGAGATCAAGCCCAGCATTCAGGAGTAGCCTCCAGAGTCATGCCTACTGGAGGAGAGCCACCAGTTCAGTCCATCCAGCCTGCAGAGCCTGATAATGGCACTTTGGTGGGTCTCATCAGGTCACTATTAGCCTCTCCGGATCATCGAGGAGATGCCTTGCACCAGGCAGTGGCAGACGCTTTGACCAGAGGAGGTCATCAGGGTAATAGTGCGGCCAACAGCTTCAAGCGCTTGAACCCTCCATTCTTTGACGACAGTGAAGATGCGATCGCTGTAGATGCATTGCTTCAGGACACAGAGGTGATTCTAGAAGCAGCCAGGACTCCAGAAGATGAGAAGGTGGCGGTGGTGCGCCTGCAGTTGTTGGATCTTGCCTGCAGCTGGTGGGCGGCACAGGCCGTTGGATTAGTGGCACCCATTGCTTGGACAGTGTTCAGAGAGAAATTCCAGACCAAATATTTTGATGCTGTAGCTCGGTATGATCTACAGATAAGGTTCACCAATCTGAAGCAGATGGGCAGGACAGTCGACGGATATACGGCCAAGTTTTCGAGACTTAGTCGGTTTGCTCCTACCTTGGTGGCGATCGAGTTCGATAGATCCCAGCGATTCCAGCAGGGGCTTCATCTAGAGATTCTATTGGCAGCGGAGCAGTTTGAGCATCAGACTTTTGATGTAGTACTGAGGGCAGCTCGGAGGCACGAATAAACCTCTCAGAGGATCGTAGATAGGACCGGAGGTCCGAAGCGATCCTACGGTCAGTTGAATCAGTCATCAGCACCAGCCCCGGCAGCTAGGGCTTTGACCATTGGAGCTCCAAGGTGCGTGGCCTCAGTGACGTCGGTTCAACATTCCACCCCGACGCACCCTCAGTAGCAGAAGTAGAAGCAGTCTTCCGCAGTGGGATGTTCACACTGCGGGAAGCCAGGGCATGTGGTGTCAGAGTATCGCAGAGCACAGGATTTGTGCTTGGTTTGTGGTGCCTCGGACCGTAGGATTGGAAACTGCCCAAACAGGGGGAGTTCATCGGCCTTCTCTAGTCCTTCAGTTAGAGGACCAGCACCAGTCCAGCAGCAGCAGCAGCTGTAGTACCCGTTTCCTAGGCCATTGTTGACGCAGGCCTAGGCATTCCAGCAGCAGAGACTGCAGCAGTATGCTCAGGCCCAAGCCCTGATCCAGAGCAGGCAGAGGAATTTTCAGCAGAGGGGACCCGCACCCAGATGACATGGTCAAGTGCTGGCTTTGACCATGGGAGAGGAAGGAATAGCACCAGGTGAGGTAGTGGCAGGTACTATTCTCGTCAACACCTTTCTAGCTTCAGTATTATTTGACTCTGGTATATCGCATTTATTTATGTCTACACGATTCACGACATGGATAGGATTGGAGCCCGAGCCATTATCAGTAAGGCTCAATATACTTACTGGTAACAGACTTATGGGAGTAGATAGGGTATTTTCTTTGTGTCGGATCGTAGTTAGCGGTAGAGTGTTCCCCGCTAGATTGATAGAGTTCCCAATGGCCGATTATGATGTGGTCTTAGGGATGGATTGGTTGAGGGACCAGTATGCTAGGATAGACTACCATATCGGTAGGGTTATTTTTAGCATTCCAGGCGAGCCAGAGTTTTCTTCTCCCGAGGCGAAGTTAAACCTTCTCCTCCAGTGTTGCGGATGGCAGTAGCAGCAGTACAGTTACCTCGGATAGTTGATGAGTTTCCAGATGTTTTCCCCGAAGAGCTTCCAGGGATGCCGCCAGAGCGGAAGATTGAGTTCACCATCGACTTGATTCTCGGAACAGCCCCAGTGTAAGAGAGAGTCTACAGGATGGCGCCATCACAATTAGAGATATTGTACAAGATGATTGAAGAACTTAGAACCAAGGGATTCATTCATGCAAGTGGATCGCCTTGGGGAGCCTCGATGCTTCTTGTGAAAAAGAAGGATGGTACGTCCAGATTATGTGTTGACTATCGTACCTTGAACTCGGTGACAATCAAAAACAGATATCCTCTCCCAAGGATAGATGACTTGTTTGATCAACTCAAGGGGGCAGTAGTGTTCTCGAAGATTGACTTGCGGTCAGGATATCATCATATCAGAGTCAGAGAGCAGGACATCCCAAAGACTGCTTTCAGATCTAGGTATGGGCATTGGGAGTTCCTTGTTATGCCATTTGGAGCAACCAATGTGCCGGCCGTATTCATGGACCTCATGAATCGTATCTTTATTCCTTACTTGGATCAGTTCGTGATTGTGTTCTTAGACGACATCCTGGTCTACAGCAAAAGTAAGGCAGAGCATTAGCAGCATCTCAGAGTTGTTCTTCAGATTCTCAAAGAGTACCAGTTGTATGCCAAGTTTAGTAAATGCAACTTTGGCTCGATTGTATTTCATACTTGGGCCATATCATCACCAGAGGAGGAGTAAAAGTGGATCCCCAGAAGATTGTGGCCATTGAGACATGGCCAGTGCCCAGCACGGTTGTAGAAGTTCGATGTTTTCTTGGATTGGCCGGCTACTACCGACGATTTGTTTCAGACTTTGCTCGGATTTCATCGCCATTGACCTAGTTGACCCGTAAGGATGTGCAGTTTGCTTGGACAGCAGAATGTCCAGATTCTTTTGAGAAGTTGAAGTGAGGCTTGATGACGGCACCCATTCTCACGCTCCCAGATGGAACCGGAGGATTCTCAGTGTATTGTGATGCTTCAGACAGAGGCTTAGGATGTGTTCTAATGCAGCATGGAAAGGTAATAGCTTATGCGTCACGACAACTTCGTGATCATGAGAGAAATTACCCAACCCATGACTTAGAGTTGGCAGCAGTAGTGTTTGTACTTAAGTTATAGAGGCACTACTTGTACGGAGATAGGGTAGAGATTTTCACCGACCACAAGAGCCTGAAGTATGTGTTCACCCAGAAGGATCTTAATATGCGTCAGAGGAGGTGGCTAGAGCTACTTGTGGATTATGATGTCAACTTGCAGTATCATCCCGGGAAGGCCAACGTTGTAGCAGATGCATTGAGCAAGAGAGCCAGAGTTTATTTCCTAACAGCACAACCAGAGCTGTTAGCAGATCTTCAGAAGATGAATATAGAAGTTATCCTTCCTACCAGTGTGACATAGATGGCCAGCATGCAAGTTTAGTCCACTATAGTCGAGAGGATCCGGATGGCACAGTCAGCAGATTCCAAGCTTCAGCGACTCAGAGCAGAGTATGAGGCAGGACGAAGACCAGAGTTATGCATTCATGAAGACAGTACACTTAGGCATGGTAAGCGTCTTTGTGTACCCAGCGGAGATGTCAGACAGGAGATCATGACAGAGGCTCACAGTTCACAGTATTCAATTCATCCCGGCGGTACAAAGATGTACCGTGATATCCGTCAGCACTTTTGGTGGAATGGCATGAAGAGGGAGATAGCCCGGTTTGTCTCTCGATGTTTGGTTTGCCAACAAGTTAAAGCCGAACATCAGAGGCCAGCTGGACTTCTTCAGCCCTAGCTAATTTCAGAATGGAGTGGGAGCATATAACCATGGATTTCGTGATTGAATTACCTAGATCCCCAGCTGGTCGAGATGCTATTTGGGTTATTATAGACAGGCTCACGAAGGTGGCTCATTTTCTTCCGTTCAGAGTTGGTCAGCGACGGCTCAGCTAGCAGAGATGTACCTCAGGCAGATCGTCAAACTTCATGGTGTACCATTCAGTATCACCTTGGACCGAGATTTAAGGTTTACGTCGCACTTTTGGCGTAGCTTGCAAGAGAGTTTTGGAACTCACCTCCAGTTCAGCTCAGCTTATCACCCACAGACAGATGGGCAGTCGGAACGCACGATCCAGACTCTTAAAGATATGATACGGTCATGTACACTCGACTTCGGTGGTTCGTGGGAAGATCACCTGTACCTGGTAGAGTTCTCGTACAACAACAGTTTCTAAGCTAGTATCTAGATAGCACCGTTCGAGGCACTGTATGGTAGAAAGTACCGGTCCCCACTAGCATGGGATGATATCGGAGAGAGACATATGCTCGGTCCGAAAATGATTGCTCAGACCGTTGAAGTGGTCAGAAGAGTCAGAGATCATCTTCGAGTTGTCCAAGATCGCCAGCGTCATTGGGCCGATTCTTATCGGCGCCCTCTTGAGTTTTCTGTCGACGACTATGTATTCCTGAGGATTTTGCCTAACCATGGCGTCATTCATTTCGGCATACGGGGAAAGCTTAGTCCTAGGTATATAGGACCGTTCGATATTCTGGAGCAAGTAGGAGATGTATCATATTATCTTGCTCTTCCGCCGTCGCTACGTGAAGTGCATGACGTATTCCATGTATCCCAACTACGACGGTATATCCCGGACCCGAGCCACATCCTAGATCATTCGAAATTGGTTGTTGGTACCAACCTTTCGTATGAGGAGAGGCCCGCGTCTATATTGGACCGAAGAGAGAAGATACTCAAGAACAAGACTATTAATTTAGTCCGAGTTGCTTGGGGACATCACTCTTTGGGTGAGTCAACATGGAAGCGTGAGGATGATATCCGATCGCAATATCCCGACCTATTTGACTCTAAGGTATAATATCTTTCTTATGCCTTATGCCTTCAATTCCTTGCTTGCATGAATAATTATTTGATTGCTTAATTAGTATAGCTTGCCTATGAATAGTATAGCTTGTTCTTATCCCTCTAGCCTCTTAATTAAATTTCGAGGACGAAATTCTTTTAAGGTGGATAGAGTTGTAATGCCTGTGGTTTGTATTGCGTATCTTGGTATACGTATACGTAATTTGACCCGTATTGCATGTCTTCCTGTTTGATTTATTCTAGCATTTCATTGATTGGTTTATTCTTGGGTTGGTTCGGCTTGGCTTGGTTTGCTTTGGTTCATCATAAAACAAAGGTGAACCCTCCTACCTACCACCACCCTCCTTATTTATAACCCCTTCCTTTTCTCTCTCATCATTATTTTTCCTTCCTTCTTTATTTACTCTCCACCATTACTTCTTCAACCACCAGGTGTGAGAGAGAGAGAGCTTAGGCAAGTGCAAATATGCTTCATGATGGATAAGTTTTATTGATCCATTCTCTTTCTTACTTGATTCTAAGCCTCTTTAGAACTTGACATTTTTGAATTTGATGGATGGATTCTTGTAGATCTAAGTTTATAACTTTTTGATTTTCTAGGTTTTGATCTCTAAAACTTTGTTATTTTCGAAAACTAATGGTTCTATGTTGTAGAGAATTCAATTTTATGTAGTTTTGGCTTTTGTTTCGCTTGATTTCGACTTCGACTGAGTAAGTTATGGCCATTACAAGTTTTCGGAGCTTTTATGGCTGAACTTGCTGATTGGGGACGACTACCCCCATGCGCCCGGGAGGCCATGCGCCGGGAGGCCATGCGCTATGAAGTCCCGACAATACATCCCTTAACTCCGAGCGTGTCATGCGCGTAGGTTCCCTACGCGCATGTACTGAAGACGCAACGTGAGAATCCCACGCGCCGATTGGTGCAGCAATCCCACGCGCCGATTTTGCAGGAATCCCACACGTCGATTGGTGCAGGAATTCCATGCACCGATTGGTGCAGAAATCCCACGCGCCGATTGGTGCAGGAATCCCACGCGCCGATTGTGCAGGAATCCCATGCGCCGATTGGTGCAAGAATCCCACGTGCCGATTTGTGCAGGAATCCCACGCGCCGATTGGTGCAGGAATCCCACGCGCCAATTGTGCAGGAATCCCATGCGCCGATTCTGCAGGAATCCCATGTGCCGATTGGTACAGGAATCCCACGCGCCGATTGTTGCAGGAATCCCACGCGCCGATTGTGCAGGAATCCCACGCGCCGATTGGTGCAAGAATCCCACGTACAGATTGGTGTAGGAATCCCACGTGCCGATTGGTGCAGGAATCACATGCGCCGATTGTGCAGGAATCCCACTCGCCGATTGGTGCAGGAATTCCATGTGCCGATTGTGCAGGAATCCTATGCGCCAGAATTGCTCTATTTTGCTATTTTTGCCTGTTTAAGTTGTTTTGTAGCTAGAATCTTGAAAAACTCAAAACATGAAAGTTGTAGATCTTTTCCTTGGCTTCAAGAATATATCACTAGTTATTTTATAAAAGTTTCTCTCCTTCATGATAAGGTAAGAATAGAACACGATAATGGCCCGTTGTGGCGTACTCTTGGCAAGCAAACTTACATGATATATCATAACATGCTGTTACGATAGCTAGTCTGACATGACAAGTGTGAAATACCTGGACACCATGGACGATTATGTTTGTACAAATAAACTGGTACTGTCTTGCATCATGTCTAGGATGGGGATCCCTGAGTACCACAGTCAGGGGTACCTACTGAAATTGACTAAGGCTAATTAACTAGAATGATTCAGTAGTCATGAAGAGATTTTTCCAGCTACAGGCAATCCCGTTATCTGGGCGCATTAAGTGGACTTGTAGCCTACCGACGAGTAGGGCACATTTCCAGCACACTGTCACGTGTTGCATCCTTCATAAACGGACATTCGACTTGGATAACCTGGATGGTCTGTAGGGCTTGTGGCTGTTGGAATAATCTCATTGCATCTTGCTAGTAACTAAGCCTGTGATAACCCTAGTTAGTTAAAGTATAAAGCCGTACTTATTGCTTGGTCGTGATTGATTGGATGGAGTCCAGCCCAGTCTAGTTTGTCATGATTCTGTACAAGATTGTATCATGACATAATTTCTTGTATCGATAAATGATGGGATACCAAGTTCTGTTCAGATGAAGGGTTACAACCCTGGTCCTTATTTTGTTTAAGGGTTGTAACTTGGCTATCTGAATAGTTCCGTGGTTATCTTATCATATATCGTCATGCTTATTGTGTCTTCCTTAACAATAAAGATCAGGGGTCCAGTTCTGTTCAGGCGAAGGGTTACAACCCCGGTTCTTGTTTGGTTTAATGGTTGTAACCTAGCTTCCGGAGCAGTTCTGTGTCCTCTCTTCGTTTATTATCTTTACTGTACCAATAGTATTTGAGACGGGTCTCGATTCAGGTGAAGGGCTGCAACCCCGGTCCTTATTTGGTTTAAGGGTTGTGACCTGGCTACTTGAATGGTTTCCTCGTACTCAGTTTACTATTATTATCTCTATTATTATCCATTCTATATTTATTACCTTCAAATATTCTATTGTTATTTGCTGGTTTTAGTTCCTAAGTGAAGCCCCTTTTGTGGCACTTGATCTTTCTGGGGTCTGACCCAGCAGGTTTTGTATGGCCAGATATCGGAGCAGTAGTAGAGGATCTACCTACCTTCTAGCCAGATGGTGACCACCAGGCGTAACCCTGGCAACGAGTGGGTTTCTTTTGTTCCCCCACTTTATTATAAAAATATTCTTTTGAGGCGTTTAGCCAACGAGCACTTGTTAGCTCGGTTGTACCTTTATTTTCTATCTGCCTATGGGCTGTAACATAATTGAGAGATCCTAGGGTTGATCATGTATGACTGAACTCTTGCTAGTCCTGACATTTTGTAACGACTAGCTTCATGGTCAGCTAAATATGTAATATTTGGGACGCCTTACTATTGTATATTTGGTGGTCTTACATCTTGTAACATTTACTTACTTGCTTGTGATTAAGACAATAGGCTTGTTCACGACCATAGGAGACTGTTGGCTTGTAGTTAAACGCTCATGTATCTAGACAGCCGTGACCGTATAGCGAGGTGGGTTGCACTTTAATATACGTAGCTGGCTATGTACGCCCCCGCTCTCCAGTATTCTGGTTCTGGGGCGTTACAGATGCCTTCCCTTGTAGTTTTGCCACAAGGGGAGCCGATGTTTGAGGCGGTTTTCCCTTGAGCCGTATCTTCAAGGGAGCTTCAGTATGCGTTCTACCTGGAGCAGTTGGCACTTTTTCGGGTAGCTTGATGTTCATGGGAGGCAACGTCTGAGGCGGCTTCCCTTTGAGTCAAATTTTTAAAGGAGCGTCAGGAATCATCTCGGGCTCCATGTCGGGCTCTGCTGTCGTTTCTGCTTCATCGTTAGCATCATTGGCTTCCTCCTCGTCAGGTGACTTGTACAAGTTAGAATCAGTGAAGTAGGCTTCAACCCCCTTAAAAGGGTCGATGTCTGCGAACTCCGTCCGGATGATGTCATTGGTGGACACATATTTTATACATTGGTGGAGTGTGGAAGGTTCCACCATGTACTCATACAGCCACGGACGTCCCAGTAGGAGGTTGTAGTTGACATCGACGTCCACGACATAGCAAGTGACATCAGTTCTGAGGTTATCAATATGGCACTTCAGCCGTATTTTGCCCAGCGGCTCACTCTTGCCGGCATTGAAGCCACTGATTATTGTATTGGAAGGCGCCAATCGGTACATTGGGATCCCCAGTGTTGAGAGCAGCGTCTTCGGAATGAAGCTGAGGGAAGACCCTGGATCGATCTGAATCCGCTTCACCTTGACGGAATCGATATACCCTGTATAATACAGAGGCCTGTTGTGTCGGTTGTGCTTGAGCAGCATGTCTTGTTGGATGAAGGTTATGTTGGTGATAACTTCATCCACACAATGACAATGCGCACATGTAGTCAGGAGATCTTCAGGCTGCTTGACCTGACTGATGAAGGACTCAGCATCCTTCAGGGCTTCACAAAGAGCTTCACGAGTGTCCTTGGAAAGGCGAAGAAGCTCAAACAGAGATAGGCGGACAGGAGTACTGGCAAGTTGTGCCAGTATGTTGAAGTTGTGGGGCTTGGCTATCCCCAAAGCATTCTCCTTTCGCAGAGGCTTGTCAAAACGGACTTATATATGCTTCTGCTTATTGGCTGCTGGAGGCTTGGACGGACCCCCTTCTTCGGCAGCAGGGGCAGTGCAGGGAGGCACCACCTCGACGGCAGCTTCATCAGGTTGTGCGTTCTGATGCGAACGCATCTGTACAGGAAGTGTCTCTTCCGCAGAGAAAGAGACCATGCAGTAAGACTTGATCTTTCTGCCTTTGGTTTTGGAGGCAGAGCGTACCTCTGTTTGAGTAACCTCGGAGACAAGATCAGGGTGAACCCATAAGACCTCTCCCCGAGATGTGGCGAGTGGGATGAGTCCACTCATGTTGTCACGAGTAGGTGGTAGATTGACCACCTCAATTATCGCCTTAGGGATGGGGACGACGCCATCTTGTGTTGTGGTCGGCGACAAGATGCCAAATTGGAGTGACACCAGGTTGGCCGAGACCGTTTTCTCCTCGTAGTCGACGGAGATAACATCCGTATTGATTATGCACTGGATGTAGTTTTTGAGGACACAGCAGTCCTTAGTTGGATGTCCGACAAACTGATTGTAGTGACAGTACCTCGGATTGTCCACTTTTCCAACCTCGGATTGTTACCCTGCTTTAGTATCTCAAAGAGTTGCAGGGTGTCTTCATCGTTGAAAGAATAAACCTCCTTTGGCCTTGGTGCAAGTGGAGGCTTTTGAGTGGGTGCTGATGCACCTTTGGAAGTATTGACAGTCAACGCCTGTTTCCCCTTCGTCTCTCGTCCAGGGTTGTTGGCTGCAGGCCATTTTTCTTTGTCCTCAAAGGCAAGGAAATTGACTCCCAGAAGGCGAGCATTGGACGCCTTCTTCTCTGCTGCTTCGACTTTGATGATCAAGGAACTCCAGTCGGGAGGAGGAGTGAAGTTGAGCCAGAGTTTGACTGCAGGTAGCATGTTCATGCTGCAGACAGCATGTTCATGCTGCAGGAGGAGAGGAGTGCGTGTTCTGGCATGCCCGGGGGCAGTTTGAAGTAGGCCTGTCGGAAGCGTTCGATGAATACTCGAACTGTTTCCTTCTCCTTCTGGCGTATCTCTATGAGGGACGCCATTGTCATGTCCTTTCCGCCGTCGTAGAAACGGTCGAGAAAGAAACGCGTCAAATCGTCGAAGGAAGATACAGAGTTATCGGGGAGGCTGCAGTACCAATCGTACGCCACTCCTTTTAGTGTCCCGACAAATATACTGGCAAGCAGTGCGTCCTCCTTCGGGAGATGTCCTGTTTGGGACTGGAAGTACATCAGATAGCGACGCGGAGAGTCCTTCCCATCGTACGACGTCAGAGTTTATGGTTTATATTTAGGAGGATAAACCACTTTATTCCATTCAAGGGAATACGGTTGGGGGATCCCCATCTTCTGGTGCTCCTCTTGCATGTTCTTGGACTCAAAGCGCTCGCACAAGTCCCTGATCATCTCCACCACGTCTTCCGTGGAGCTGGGAGTCGGTGAAGGTGGTATAGCCTGGAGTTGAGCATTTGATGGCTCCGACGTCCGAGGTGCTTCGCGGCGATCCGTATCCAAGGATACCCGTTAAAGGGGTACACATGATTCTCCATTGGCCCCTGGGTCCGGACCGGTAGAAGGTGCCTTGGACAAAGCTGACCGTATCTCAAACACCGCTTGAGTCAGTGTTTGCATGGAGACGGAGAGGGTTTTGAGTCCTCCCTCCAGGGTATCCATGCGCTGGACAAGGTCTATTGGCGGCGCATCAGGCTCGGTATCACCCCCAGTCATGTATACCGTCATGACATGGCTGAAGTCGGATGGATCAGTTGAGGCTTCACTCTCGGCCTTGCTCTGTTGTAGGGGAGTTGCCTCTCCTGGAGCTTTGTCCTGGCTACCCCAGCTATATTCTGGAGGACATCCTCGTCTTCGAGAGAAGTATCCATGAGGTCCTGATTACCCTCCGCTGTGTCCAGAAGGCTGACTTCTTCATCTTCGAGACGCAGGTCCGCAGGGGCCAGACTACCCCCAGCTGTGTCCGGGAGGCCGACTTTGTCTCCAGGATGAAGATCCACTCCAGCTGTGCTCTGGAGGGCATCTTCGTCTTCAGAAGGAGGATCGACAAGGGCCTGACTACCCCCAGCTTCCTTCAGGATCTTCTTTCTCCCCCGAGTGCCTTTGAACACTCCAGAGGATGGAACAGTTGTCTTGGTTCTCCTCGGCTGACTCTTGGACGAGGACGAGGAATGACCAGTCGCCTTTCGGATTGACGAGGAATTAGAGATCACGTTGCATGAAGCAACCTCTGGTTCCTCTTCAATTGACACCTTCTTCCCGAGGCGACGTCGGAGAGGTGTTGATGATTGCAGCCGTTGGAACACCGACTGCCTTGGTGGCGGGACTGCTGTTTTGCAACAACAGTTGATGGTGACTATAGCACAGGCGTGCCCTGTGAGGGGCGCATTATGCTTGTCAGTCGACTCTCCTGACCGGCGTTTGTGAGTGATCACGTTACGCAGATCGTTGGAGGAGAGTGCCACCTTCGTACCCCCATCAGGCGCATGACAAGGCCAAGCGCCGGGTGGTCAAGTGAATGCTACGACCCCTGATCCAACACCAAACAGGTGCTCAGATCAGTAGTGGGGGAACAACATTTACAGTAACTTGAACGAACCTCAAACGCACAACCAGAGGAGGCACGGGAGTTCAAGACCACAAGGTTTACCTTGCTCGACTCGGTTGCGAACGTAACAGATGCGCCCAAGTGAGACAAGGACTTTGAAGGTCGACTCTTTTCAGGCATAGAAGCACCCGAGTCGACCTTGTACAGCTTACCATCAGCAGCGTGCATGATTGTGAGCGCATGCTTCTGGTTTGCTGCCGGTATAGCACGTTTGAGACGCATGGCCCGTGCTGCCTTGGACTTCTTCGTACTAGCCCGTTGGGGCGCATAGTACTCATAGTCCAAATTCTTTTCGCCACTATAGCGAGTGAGTCTGTCAAAGATAGAGACCTTCTGTGGTGCATCATAAGTGATGCACGGGGCATTAGCTGCGCCCCTGCTCCGTCGACGCATCTTCCTCGCCTGAGAGGGAGATGGCTGGAGAATGTGGTCAGCCGTACATTTTTCCGAGAGATGCGATGCACCGGTGGACGCATCTTGGTTGCTGAGGACGTCAGCAGAAAGGGAAGGCTGCATTGGTGCATCCCCTTCGGTGGTGGTGCCAGAGGCGTCAACCTTGCGCACCCAGACTTGGCGAGTCTTCTTCGGCTTCGGCAGCCGCTTCGAAGGACTCGTACTGCCTTCAGAGATGAACTCCTCATACGCCTGTTGATTGAGGTGTACGACTAGCGTCTTATGGAAGGAGCCCACCTTCACGTCGTTGAATGTTGACACAGCTTTCTCGGTAGAGGAGAAAGAGGTCCCCTGCAGAGTCGCCAGCTTGTTTGCCATTAAAATCTTTTGATGTAATTTCAATACAAACAGAACATTGTTACAATATAGGACTTAGATGTAGTCATAGGAGTACACTTTTGTTTATCTGGGTCCCTTGTGTGGATGGAGCGAGTGGTAATACGTTGACTCCATTGACGATCTGACGACGGTTCTCGGTTCTCTAAAGATCTGGGTTGCTCTAGGTGTAGGAGCTTGCGGAGAGGAAGAAGACGTTGAGTGTCTGTATCTGCCTCTCTCTATATGTTACTGATGATTGTACGACGTGTCTCTGTCTGTGTGTGTGTGTTGGAAGAAGATGATCCCTCTATTTATAGCTTTACAGGCTGGCTGCTCATGCGCGCATGTAGGATGCGCCTGTATGTGGGGACGCTACGTGGTGGTTGCTGATGGAGGCGCATGGGTGATGCGCCCTGATTGAGGAGTTGAACTTTTCTCATTGCTGTCGTGGGCTGTGGCAGAGCTGACACGTAGCAACGGAGAAGATCTTTCAGTTGCTGAGATCTTGGGTGATTATTACCCCTTCATTGGCTGAATCAAGTCAAAGGATGCGTGTCGTAGGTCCATGGCTCGAAGATCTCGAATTTGGTGGGGAGTGATCTAATAGGATGCGCCTGGGATTGGGCGCATGAGGAGGCTTTGGCTTGTAACCTTTAGGAGTCACGAACTAGTCGGGGCGCATGGCTTTTGAGGTGCATGCAGGACTTCAGTAGTGACTTTACTTCTGTCTTTAGGGATCAGAGAAAAAGTCTGAGGCGTACGACTTTTGAGGCGCATGCAGAGATTTAGGCGCATGGCTGCGGAGGCACATGCGAAATGGTTGGGCGGCCACGTGGCTTGTAACCGCCGGAGGGGAGTAATGATGGTGCTGACGTTGCGACGCTTCATTTTCTGAAAAAGCTGTCAACTGTTCAGTCCTCGAGGGACGTGCTGCCAACTCTGTCAGACTTCAGCATTTAATGTTCTTTGACAGGTGATGGGTTGTTGAGTGGGCGCATCGATCGGCGTTCCACTAGGCGCATGGGTACGCATGGGGGTGCATCCTTATGAGGTTGATGGAAGATGGGCACGTCAGTACGATGCGCGGTTTGGCCGACGCATCTGCTTTACATGATACGTCTTTATGGGCCCGACTGTTACGTTCTTCGAGTGCTTTAAATAGCCGTTCTTGACTCGGCTGAATTCGAAGCGTCAGGTTCATCACCATTAATAGAAATTCATTGCACGGGATTCGGAGAGCCAGCCACTTGGCGCATGGGTTTGATTTGCCCGGCCTATAAATAGTGGCATGGAGAGGGTTTGCTTCTCGTTCTCTCACGTCCTCCCGAAATGAACTTGTTTACTCGAGCACATTCTGTTGATGAGATGCTCCCGAGGGTGAAGATGCGACACATGGTCTTCATTGATGCACTTGAAGGTGACTATTACATCCAAAAGTCGGAGTCGAGGGCTTCTGAGGCAGACGAAAGGTGCTTGTTGCATCCAAAGATCGGAATGCTCGAGCCTCGTCTCCGTTATGCTGGAAGAGCTGCAGATCAAAATTGCGGTGCTGTGGCTTTGGAGGCTCTTTCTTCTGTCAGAGTGGGTGTTGTACACTCTGGTTGTGTTGAAAGCCTTCTTTTGCCGTGAATCAATTACGGAGAGCTCTTCCTCCAGCTGGAGGGTTGATTGCCCACCCTCGTTCTGCTCAATAAATGCTTCATTAGTCGAAGCATTTGATGGCACATATGCTGAGACTTCACGATGCGCCTGTGGGGCGCTGAAGGACGGCACATAAGCGACACATAACTGAGCTGCTGAAGGGATGCACATAACTGAGCTGCTGAAGGGATGCACATAACTGAGCTGCTGAAGAGATGCACATAACTGAGCTGCTGAAGGGATGCGCCTGGCTGGGGAGCGCATGGCGGGATGCGCCTGTTTGAGGACGCATGGTGGTTGCTGCGCCTAGCTGTAGACTTAGGGTCTTTTTTTTGTAGAAATTTTCCTTTGTACAGCTCTTTTTAAGACATGTAACAAACTTTTATATGAAAATAAAAGTCTTCTGTTAATGTCTATGCTTTGCTGTGCCAAGTACTTTATCTGAGCTCCCTGGCGCATATGATGTTAGGCGCATCGGATTTCTGGTCCTGAAATTCCATGCTTCTACAGATACCAGGAAGGAGATCAAGGTTTGCAGCAAACTCAATCTGAGGCGAGAGCATCATCATTCACACAATTCAGTGGGAGCCGTGGGTCATCGACGACATGCATAGTACATGATGTTCTGTTCGAGGATGCAGGAATATGTGAGAACTTCAAGTTCCAACACAAAGGTGGGCAGTTCAGAAGTTCGAATCTCGTAAAAACTGTACCGTCCACTTGGTTGGGCCAGCCAAGGGTGAATAAGCTCGTCGAAAAGGTAGAACGTTTCGGTGGAAGACAAAAGTTGGGGACAGGCAGCCAAGGCTTACGGTGAGGTTGATCGTCAGGAACTTTGATCTTGGTCATTTTATATATATCGACAGGATCCCGGTAGTGTAGGAGGTGCTACGCAAGGCAGCTAGCATTGACGTAACGGTCGAGGAGCTGGGGATGAAGGAAGATGCAAAGTAACTTGAGGGATTGGAGATCAGTGGCATGGAAGAGCAGATATTCTGTCGTAGGACGACAGACATGGAGTCGAGTTGAGGAGCCATAGGGTTAAGACCCTCTCATCAGACTGGAGGGGAAGATTGTTGGAGTCCAGTTTAGATTTGATAACAAATTTTTTATACAATCAAAATCTAGTTAAATATTTGATTTGATAGTTGGTGTTGTGCTATTTTAAATATAATAAATTTTTTATTTTAGAAAATCCTATTATGATCTAAAATAAGATATTGATAGAATATTTTAGGCATAATAGGTTTTCTATTTAGGAAATTCTATTATGACTAGAAAATGATTTTCTCATCCTATATACATTGGGTGAGAGTGGAGGCACAAAGAACAACTGTCATGACCCGTACCCAGTGTAGGGACACGAGAAGTGGGTATGTCCAAGCTACGCTGCAGTGTCGACGATAGAACGCTATCCTAAGTCACATATATCTAACAAATATAAGGTACCTATACAGTATATACAATCCAAACGGAGGACAATACAGAAATGTACAGCTCAATCACAACTAAGGTAGAAGTACGATAAGATAGATAGATAATGAAAATCATCAAATAAAATACAAACATGAGAAGAAGTCTAAGTGTCTAAGGTAACATCTCCACAAAATCTAAAATAACAACAAGATCCCAAATATAACATAAATATATCCAAATGAGACAAGACATCAAAATAAGATAGAAGTCTAAGCTAACTAGCCTAAACTATAGGGGTGACATCCTCTACTGCTGATGGATCTTGCTGAAGGACCAAGTCGCAGGTGTTATCTATGGCAGCTCCATAATAGGTAGGGCAAAGGTCCTAGTCATCCTCTGTAATATTTTCAACAGGTCCAGTCAGGACAGGAACGAGCACATAATCTCAACAGTTCATATCAAGACAGGAATATAAAGCATGCAATAGAGTAAAATACATGAAACGCTGAGAAAAAGTATATATAGTAAAAGAGAGAGAACTGTAATGTAAATAGCTACTATAAGTAGAGAACTATCAGTGACTAGTGATGTAGAGTACAAGATAGACATATGAACGGCTTGAATTTGTACATGATTACACTAAAGAGTTTATACAATGACTACAATGAAATTGTTCACATGACTGCTTCTACTCTTCCGTACCCCAATCAATACACAAGGATCAAGACAAGTTATGTGATTGCAATATTTCACATGGGGGCCCATAAATGGGTGCACATGAAGGTATACATGAGGGATCTGTTAACATGAGAGTACATGAATCACAAGATTGTACATGAATAATGAAAGTACAAGAGTACATGATGAAAGTGAAACGCACATGACATGATGTATCTGATGCTCTCTAGTGGAATAACATCTCAATGTAAAGATCCATATAGTACTAATCTGTGTTAACAACGTGACAGCATCAAGTAAAGTAATCTAGAGCAAGAATATAAATCCTAGCAAGTATAAAATGATCAGAGAATGTACTCGCCTGTTATCCTGAGTATCTGGTAAGTGTAGATGTTCAGACAGAGTGAATGAGTCCTATTTAGAACAAAACAGGTCACAACATATCCAGAATGGTAATATTGAAGATTACCATGTATTCTATTGATTTCTAGGTCATCTAGGCCAAAGTTAACACTTGGTCAACTCTGGTCAACTTATAAAGTCAAACTGGGTCAACCAAGCTATTCTATGTCTAAACATAGTCTAACAAGTCATGCTAGACTAAAGTCAACCCTTGGTCAACTCTAGTCAACTACACTAGTCAAACTAGGTCAACTAGGTCAAGTCCTAGCCCAATCAAGTCTCACAAAGCCTAACCAAGTCTAGCCTAGCACTCACACACAATCACAAGGTCAACACCAACATCACACATACACAAATACATATACACATATATGTACATACACTATATATTTTCTTGTATACATATATATTTTCATTCATGCATTCATTTAATCATTCATTCATGTCATCCATTAATCTTGTATTTTTCATTGCATATATATCCATTCATAACATACATTATATATATATATATATATATATATATATATATATATATATATATATATATATATATATATATTATATATATATATATATATATATATATATATATATATATATATATATATAGGGTGAGTGTGTGTGTGTATACAGGTTATGAGTGATAGTAAAGGGTGTGCGTGTGTTCAGCTATGTGGACAGTAGATTATAGTGTGAGTGTGTGTGTACCGTGACAGAGAGTGATATGGTGAGGGTGTCTCATGAGTGGTGTGTGTGTTAGTGGCATGCTAAAGTGTTTTCAGGTTTCCTATTCTCAGGTAAATCAGAATATCAAAAATCACAACTCAAATCCAACAACGAAACCTCAGTTTTTCAAAAGCCCAAACTATGGCTTTTAAGTCCCAGTTTTCTCATTGTATTACTTAGTTAGCATTCATTCATAGGTTATTCGGAAACTCAGGTAATTCAAAGTATTCAATTTCAGGTTATACAAATATTTCGAAATCAAATCCACTGTTTTAATTTGAGACCAAAAATCTCAGTAAAACAAAACATAAAAATCAAGGCTAAAACTCGAATTTCGAAATCGGTGAGCAATTACATATATTAAACTTAAAACCAAAACCAAGATCAAGATCTCAATCAAAATCAAAAGATCAACTCCATGTTTCATTCGAAATGAAACTCAACATTCTTGAGTATCAGTGAACACATTCTCAGGTTGTTTAACATGCAACCCCAGTTTTCAATATCAGTACAACAGTATTAGAAATGCATTCGAACCTAATTTCCAATGAAAACCCAAAATCCTATTCTTAGTTACATTCAAATGAATCTCAGTTTATCATAAAGTTCATAGGTTTCATTTAAACCAAACCAATACTCAATATCTCTAGTATCAGTAGGCAACAATGAACATACCCGAGCTTAATATAAAAATCAGTTTTCAGTTTCATGAAGTATTAGTATTCGTTTGAAACAAATCGAAATCTCCAAATCACCTCGAATCCTAAAACCAAAACTCGAAATCAAACAAACCAACCTAAATACAACTAAAACCAGCTTAGTGAATCATAAACATATAATGTATCATAATCTAAATCCCAAAATAAACCCAGTTTTCTATTCGAAACAACTCAGTTAATACTCAGTATCAGATATACTCGAAAATATATCAAATTGAAACCCAATGCTTAGTTTAAATCCAAATCAGAGGTGCACATACGTTTCATACATGCATACGTATCAGGGGGAGGTGTCTTGTGTCTAAACGATTGGACACAAGATGTCCAAACTATTTTAAACACACACAGTCAAACACTGCACAGAGCAGTCTCATGCAGCGAGGACACGGGCTCGTGGACACGACACGGCTCACGTGGAGCCATATGGTTATGTCCACGTGTAGCCCACATGTATGGCTACACTTTCGATACAACACGAAGTGTCAGTGCGAACACGAGACCCGTATCATAAACAGATCTCGCGCGCGCGTGTCAGTACAAAATAGTGCACACTGGATTTCGTGTTCGACACTAATCCTTATGACACGAGGCTTGGGGGCTAACCTGTCAGTCATGGCCCCCACCTCCATGCCAAGTGCAGCTGCCCACGTGCCTGTACGAGGAGGAATCCCCCTCGAGCAGCAGGGCACTGCTCACAGTATGCTGCGAGCGTGTTCGTGTCTGATTTGGACACGGACACGACACGATATCCAGCTCAGTCCAAGGGAAAATGAAATCACACATATAGATCTACATTTTTGTAAAATTAGGTTTTAAAAACAGCAATAAAAACTTTATTGAGACATTTCAACAAACACCTAGACCTAGTGAATGATACGTGTCCGATACGGACACCAATTCAATTCTAATTCCTACAAAATTTCACCTACAGCTAGGGGACACCTAGATGGATGCATCTATGGAAAGAAATCAATATTTAGAGGTGATTTGAGGGGTTTACCTATAGAGAGCAAATCTCCAAGAAAAAGTCCCAAATAGTAAAATCTCCTTCCTCAAGCAAAGTCCAAATGAGCTTCTCTTCTTGCAAGCTAGCCTCCTTCTTCTTCTACTCCAGATTTGGATTCAAATGCAAAAGATTGGGATCAATTTGGTGGAGGAATGATGAAAGGGGGAAAAATTAGGGTTTCCTAAAGGGGAATTTCTATAAGAGGCAAGTGGTCATGAAGAGAGACTTTATAGGCTGAAATTAGGTCATTAGTGGGCTGTGGTGGCTGTCCAAATTAAGATCTAGGGTTAGGGTTTCATGTAAATGGGCTTTGAGCCAAGTTCATAAGCTAGCTAGCTCAACCCTTTAGCTATAAGTCCAAATACAAAACTCTTCCAATCCTCTCATGAACCCTAGTCACACTCAAGTCAACTAAGACCAACTTAAGTTAGATTGGGGTCCCACACCATGCTAACTAAGTCACCAAAGTCAAAGTCAACTCTAGGTTAGTCTCTTAAGTCACAACTAGCAAAAGTTAAAAATAACAACCATCAATCAAATAATTAACAAATAATTCCAAGAAACCAAAATGACCAAAATACCCCTAGGCCAAAAATGATAATTAATCATCCTAATCACATGGTTAGGCTCTAGGTCAAGTAGTCTCTAAGGTTACACTAGCAAAACACCAAAATCATAAATCACCAATAAAAATAGTTTTAAAATGATTAAAAATCACCAAAAATTATAACATGATTTAAATAACATTATTAAATGATTAAAAATACAAAAGTTTAAAATTATCCTCATTTAGAAAAGTGGGTGTTACAGGTCTACCCTCCTTAAAAGAATTTTGTCCTCGAAATTAAAGTCTCTAATCATACAATCCTTTAATCATATGTGTCTGTTCAAAATCATGAGACTCAGAATCTTCGTCATACTAGTAAGCAAGGCTACGATAATCATAGAGTCCCCAACTATGGTACATACCTCTAGAATTATGGTATTTAAAAATTTTGTATTGTCGCATGCTTGGCCGCGAAAACCTTAAATTCTCACGCCCAAGAAATACGTACAAAATCTGACTATATGTCCTCACTATGCTAGCTAATATGACTGTAGAAAATTCTAAATTCTATAACTGAGACAACCTAGCCCATACGACTTATATTGGAAAAAATCAAAATCAAATCAACACAGAATACTAAGAATCAAATTTATCGATGAATAAGGAGGTAGACAAAACTGTCGGAATTGAATTTCAAGATAGTTATTATAAGGCAAAAGTAAAAATGGAATCGAGAGGAACAGAACCTGTAAGTATCCCTCATACTGCCTGTGCATCCTCAACTGTCATGGCGATAGCTCGCCCCTGCTGGCCTCCTCCTCTGGCCTGATGCTGGTGCTGGTCAAACCTCTGCTGCCCTGTCGGAGTCCTAGCTCCTGCTGCTGCCTGAGTCAATGGTATCTGGTTCTTGGGGCACTCCCTACACTGATGCTACGCTGAACTACAAAGTAAACACCTGCCTAGTCTCTTTCTGCGGTCATTCCATCCATGACCCAACTTCTTATAGAAAGTACAATTAATGGGCTGTTGCTTGGGTGCTTGTTGGTAAAGTGTATGTCTCTGGTCCTAAAACTGCTGCTGAACAGGCCTCTGCTATTGAATCTGTACGTGAGGCCTCTTGGCCTGACCTCTGCTGCTGCTGGCTCCATGAGCGTCTCGTCCCCTCTTGAACTTCAGCTCAAGGTCAACCTCTGCTGCTAGGGTACCCACCAGGATCTCCTCAAAAGTGGCACTCCGGTCACTCTTGGTCAAGGACTTGACCTCCTTGATTAATCCCTTTCGAAACCTCCGAGCCTTCGCTGTCTCACTGAGTCCCTCAACAAATCTGTCCAGATGGCAGAACTCCCCTGCGTACTCCTCGACAGTTTGACTGTCCTGAACTAAGCTCTCAAACTGTGACTCCAGGACACCAAGAGCCGTGTCAGGGAAAAACTTCTCCTTGAACAGCTTCTTGAAGGCTGCCCAAGTCTGTCCCCTTGTACCAGCCCTCGGGTCCGTCTGGTACCAAGTACGAGCCAGGTCCTGCATCTGACAACCTGTCGCCTCAATCTGCAGTCGAACTGGTATCTTCGCCAGACGGAAGATCTTCTCGATATGCTCTATCTAGTCATCTGCATACAGAATCCCCTCTGTACCACGGAAGTCCCACGGACGTATCTTCAGGAACTTTTGGATCCCTGGTGTCTTCGACTGATACTGTTGTATCTGGGCTGCCTGGGGCTGCGTAATAACTCTTTCCACCGTCGTCAGGGCAAGCTGATGGGCATTCTCTATGCCATACTAAATATGAGCGGACTGCTGTCGCTGGCCTCCACCATCCTCTGAAAGAAGTCGAACAACTGTGCTGTGTCAACCGATCCCGAAGGCGGCTGCTGCTAGAAGAAATCAGGAATGATAGGGTAAGATCTCGGAACAGCCGGAGGTGTACCCCCGAATGCGGTAGAAACTTCGATATGAGAAGGTACCACGAGAGTTGCCTGACCGAGCTGAGCCGGACGAGAGGTGGTAGACCTCTAAGTAGTATCCCTCTGGCCGGAGCGATGGGATCGTGTCTACACCATCCTGGAGATAAATCAAACAAGAAGGCAATTACTGAGAATGAATCGATAACGTCAAAGGAGGATAGTTTATTTCAAAGGAAGATAATAAAGTAGCAAAAATTTTGATAATGGAATCAGATAAGAGTTTTTTCTAGGTGTGATTGAGTACCTTCAAAACTAAATTCTATATCCTACTGCAGGCTGTAGTGATACTCTAGTTTGAAAACCACTACATAGCTCTCGAGACCTGCATGGGCCACCACTACAAATGTGTCACGACCTGCACCCAGTGTAGGGGCACGAGAAGTGGGTACGTCCAGCCTACGTCGCAGTATCGGCGGTAGAACGCTGTCCTAGGTCACATACATCTAACAATTATAAGGTACCTGTACAGTATATACACTCCAAACGGAGGACAATACAGAAATATACAGCTCAATCACAACTAAGGTAGAAGTTCGATAAGATAGATAGATAATAAAAATCATCAAAAAAATACAAACAGGAAAAGAAGTCTAAGAGTCTAAGATAACATCTCCACAAAATCCAGAATAACAACAAGATCCCAAATATAACATAAATGTATCCAAATGAGACAAGACATCAAAATAAGATAGAAGTCTAAGCTAACTAGCCTAAACTATAGGGTGACATCCTCTTCTGCTGATAGATCCTACTGAAGGTCCTAGTCACATGTGTCATCTATGACAGCTCCATAATAGGTAGGACAAAGGTCCTCGTCATCCTCTGTAATATTTTTAACAGGTCCAGTCAGGACAGGAACGAGCACATAATCTCAACAGTTCATATCAAGAAAGGAATATAAAGCATACAATAGAGTAAAATATATGAAACGCTAAAAGAAAGTACATGTAGTAAAAGAGAGAGAACTATAATATAAATAGCTACTATAAGTAGAGAACTATCAGTGACTAGTGATGTAGAGTACAAGATAGACATATAAACGACTTGAATTTGCACATGATTACACTAAGGAGTTTATACAATGACTACAATAGAATTGTTCACATGACTGCTTCTACTCCCCCGTACCCAAATTAATATACAAGAATCCAGACAAGTTATATTATTATATAATATTTTACATGAGAGCCCATAAATGGGTGCACATGAAGGTATACATGAGGGCTCTGTGAACATGAGGGTACATGAATCACAAGAGTGTACATGAATAATAAAAGTACAAGAGTACATGATGAAAGTGAAACGCACATGACATGATGTATCTGATGCTTCCGAAGGAGATAACATCTTAATGTAAAGATTCATATAGTACTAATTCGTGTTAACAATGTGACAGCATCAAGTAAAGTAATCTAGAGCAAGAATATAAATCCTAGCAAGTATAAAATGATCAGAGAATGTACTCGTCTGATCCTGAGTATCTGGTAAGTGTAGATGTCCAGACAGAGTGGATGGGTCCTATTTAGACCAACATAGGTCACAACATATCCAGAATGGTAATATTGAAGATTACAATACCTTCTATATGATTTCTAGGTCATCTAGGCCAAAGTTAACTCTTGGTCAACTCTGGTCAACTTATAAAGTCAAACTAGGTCAACCAACCTATTCTAGGTCTAAACCTAGTCTAACAAGTCATTCTAGACTAAAGTCAATCCTTGGTCAACTCTAGTCAACTATACTGGTCAAACTAGGTCAACTAGGTCAAGTCCTAGCCCAATCAAGTCTCACTAAGCCTAACCAAGTCTAGCCTAGCACTCACACACAATCACAAGGTCAACACCAACATCACACATACACAAATACACATATACATATATCTACATACACTATATATCGGCATACCTATAGGCATATTACCTCCTTACATTGCTTACTTACTTGTATGCATATATTTTTTCATTCATGCATTCATTTAATCATTCATTCATGTCATCCATTATCTTGCATTTTTTATTGCATATATATCCATTCATAACATACATTATATACATATATATAGGATGAGTGTGTGTATGTGTGTTTGCACAGGTTATGAGTGATAGTGAGCTAGGGGTGTGTGTGTTCAGCTGTATGGACAGTAGATTAGAGTGTGAGTGTGTGTGTACAGTGACAGAGAGTGATATGGTGATGGTGTATCATGAGTGGCGTGTGTGTCAGTGGCATGCTAAAGTGTTTTCAGGTTTCCTATTCTCAGGTAAATCATAATATCAAACATCACAACTCAAACCCAACAACCAAACCTCAGTTTTTCAAAAGCCCAAACTCAGGCTTCTAAGTCCTAGTTTTCTTATTGCATTATCGTTAGTTAGCATTCATTCATAGGTTATTCGAAAACTCAGGTAATTCAAAGTATTCATTTTCAGGTTATCAAAACATTTCAAAGTCAAAACCACTGTTTTAATTTGAGACCAAAAATCTCAGTAAAACAAAACATAAAAATCAAAGCTAAGACTTAAATTTTGAAATCGGTGAGCAATTACAAATATTAAACTTAAAACCAAAACCAAGATCAAGATCACAATCAAAATTAAAATCAAAATCAAAATCAAAAGCTCAACTTCATGTTTCATTCGAAATCAAACTCAACATTCTCGAGTATCAGTGAACTCATTCTCAGGTTGTTTAACATGGAACCCCAGTTTTCAATATCAGTACAACAGTATTAGAAATGTATTCGAACCTAATTTCCAATAAAAACCCAAAATCCTATTTTTAGTAACATTTAAATGAATCTCAGTTTATCATTAAGTTCACAGGTTTCATTTAAACCAAACCAATAATCAATATCTCGAGTATCAGTAGGCAACAATGATCATACCCGAGCTTAATATAAAATTCAGTTTTCAGTTTCATGAAGTATCAGTATTCGTTTGAAACAAATCGAAATCTCCAAATCACCTCGAAACCCAAAACCAAAACTCGAAATCAAACAAACTATCCTAAATACAACTAAAACCAACTTAGTGAATCATAAACATACAATGTATCCTAATCAAAATCCCAAAATAAACCCAATTTTCTATTCGAAACAACTCAGTTAATACTCAGTATCAGACATACTCGAAAATATATCAAATTGAAACCCAATGCTTAGTTTAAATCCAAATCAGAGGTGCACATATGTGTCATATATGCATACTGTAACGCTCCAGTCCCAAAATAAGTAGGACTAAGTATGTAGACATGCCAGCTGTATACATACGAAGTACATGGGCCTTGTATGTATACAGAAGCTACAAAATGAAGTAAACCACAACGAACTAATCTAATCCACAAAATAAGGGAATAAAAGATATCATATAATAAATTGTCTTGGTACAATATGTTGGGTTGAGACACATCTACTACCAACCAAAAATAAAAGAAAAAAGTACATGATATATAAAAGGACTAAGTGGAAGTAGCAAGGAGGAACCAAGTCACGTCATCTTCGAATAAATGTAGAAGACCACAATCCCGGCTAGGATACCTGCGAAAGACATGAACACACACCTGGAGAGATCACCAGATCCTAAGAGGGACGTAACAAGATAAAGGAAGAACAAGCTAATGTGAACTGTCAAAATAATAATAATATGCAAGACTCTCATAGACACCAATATGCAAAAGGGAATGCTAACCAACTATTGTGCAATTTAGAGGACAACTTTCATGCGTATGGGTGGAATTTAGGCTACATGTACGTCACTGGCATCCAGTTATCCGTATCCGTCCGTAACGTCCAAAACGTTAGAAGGCATCTGCAACTATAAATCACCACAGTTCTATCCGGAGACCGCGGTTTACCTGTTTGGATTCCCATACGCACTAGTGACTATCCTCCTCCAATGTTTCCTACTGTCCAAGTCATGCCCATGGCTCGTCCAGTTTTGTAACTGCTTGAGTCTCTATACCCTATTCATAGAAGTTACGAACAACTACCGTCATACGACTTTAGAGATGGCCAGTCCGTAAGTCGTGCCCCAAGCAAAATGTCTCAAACCGTGTAGTGTGAGTGTCATGGCCCAAGGAGATATAAGGATATCCCCCAACAAGAAGGTAGTCCGCTACACTAAGTTAACATGCATATAGTAAAGTAAAACGACTAATAGAGTCGCTTGCACCCAAGTGTAGCTTGGACGCACAATTTATAACAAAAAAACTAACAATATCAAACAAAGTAAATAATACAAAAAATAAATAATATGACAGTAAATTAGCAAGGTATCTTGCCTGGTGTGTCGTCGAATGTGGTACGCTGATCTGAAAAGTTCCGATTGGTTAGACTAGCCAGGGTTGATGTGGAGAGTCCGGTTCCCCAAGGAAATATGAATATCGGATTAGTCATGTTCTAAGAGAATCTAATCTAAGGAGGAATATTTGATTTAGACGAAGGAATCCTTAATTTAGAAAATATTTATACACTTTTAAAAGAATATAGATATATTTTTATTGCTTAAAATATTTTAATACTCGAAAACTAGAAAAAAAAATATAACTTGGTTTTAGGAAATCGTTTTATTAATTGGAAACTATATTTTATTAGTCCAAAATATTTTCAGGCTAAAAATCTAAGTTGTAAAAATAGGATATTTAGATAGAAAGCTACATTTTTATTATTGAAAATATATTAGAAATCTAGAAAACTTTTAGGCAACTCTAAGTTATGTCAATTATACATATTTATTTTAAATAGATAAAAATAGAATATATTATCACAATATATTTTAGCTCATAAAAATAGTTATCTACTACATATACAATAATACTGAAGATAACAGTAGTAGTATTTAGGTATTTAACAGTAATTTATATCGATTAAATACATAGTATTTA
The DNA here is from genome assembly GCA_029216955.1 of Iris pallida. Classification (NCBI taxonomy): domain Eukaryota; kingdom Viridiplantae; phylum Streptophyta; class Magnoliopsida; order Asparagales; family Iridaceae; genus Iris; species Iris pallida. Next base: position 49,308,661 of record JANAVB010025196.1, read on the forward strand.
TATACTCTTACCCAATATAATCATAATATTAAGTAATTAATAAAATAGAACAAAACAAAAAAATAAAAAATAATAATATAATAAAAACTAAGAGGCAACCCAGCACCTCTGTTGTCCTCTCGAGAGTGAGAGGGGGTCAACGGAAGACTCAAAAGGATAGGAAAAAAAGGAAAGAGGAAGCAAGGGGGAGAGAAGATGGGAACGAGTGAGTTAGAGCCGGAGAGGAAGAAGGAGAAAGGGGGAAGGAGAGGCTCACAAGAGGGGGCCGACGGGAAGTCGGAGGGACCGGGACCGGGCTCAGCTGGCAGACGCGTCAGGCTGGTACGACGGCGTGTCACCGGAAGGATGTGGCACAGACTGATCCGGCGATGATCGAAAGCGACGAATTAGGTTGCGGTGGTGCAGAATTTTCGACGGAGGCGAGAGGAAGAAGGGGCACGAAACTCCTGCTGTTCGGCCGGAGGAAGCCGGAGGTGAGCCTCGGAGCGCGGTATGGTGCGACGGATCTGGGGGAGGCTCGGCATCGCTGGCGGCCAGGTGAGTTTAGGGTTAGGGTTTTGTCTTCTTCTTTGGTAATTTTGGTGGTGGCGGTGACTTGTTATCGGGATTGGGGGATGGCGAGGCTGTCGCCGGCCCAGGAAGTGGCTGGTCGAAGGAACCCGACTGGTGGTGATTATGTAGGTAGTAGTCGCAAACAATGGAGAACAACGCTGGGCGTCGGCCACGGCGATGGTGCACGAGGGAGGGGCTTGCACACGGGAATTTGGTGCTCGCACGACGGAGGACACCGACGGGCACGCTAGACCGGTGGGTCCAGGCAGCGGCAACCCGGCGCTGTGGGGCGAGGTGAGTCTTCGCTCAAGTATGGTGGTGGTGATGCTGACGAAGATGGTGGTGGTCTGGTTATGGCAGCAAGGAAAGGAGGAGATGGTGGCTTTGATAGGGCAGCAAAGCTCGACGGTGGGGTGAGCAAGGTCGAGGTTTGGGCGACCGCGGGGGTGGCTACGGATGGTACAAGTCGTGGGTGGCTGCTGGTCGGGAACGGTAGGGGCCGTCTGGGAGGCGGCAGTCAGGTTGTGATGGGGTTGGCTGGGAAAGCACGGGGCTTCAGGTTGAGGTTTTAGGTGAGTCCGTGTCGGGGAGTGTCCGACACGGTAGGGATAAGTTGATGGGGATATCGCATCCGGATTTATCGGACAAGAGGATGAACTTGTAATTATAAGGGGAGAAAATAGTGGATGAGAAGGCACAGACACGATGCACCACACGTTTTGGATGGAGAAATTTTGGATGTGGAATTAATGGAAGAGGTGCAAGGAGTCTCTCCTTATATAGGAGGTGGACTCCTAGTTTGATATGGATTGGAAAAATTCATTTTCCCTTTAAATCAATCTCAATCTAATCCAATTGAGATGTAATAAGTTCAAACCCAACTTAGATAAATAACATATTTAAATTAAACTATTTAAATTAAATAAATAAAATAAATTACCATTTAATTTATCACAATTAAATTCAAATTATCTTTTTATAATAATAATTAATAAATTTCGAAAATCATAATAAATATTTAAGTATTAATAGGAAATAATTTCAAACTACATTTTTAATTAAATAGCATAATAATTTCAAAAATGAGAATAAGTATTTTAAATAGTAATAGAAAATATCTTTAAAATACATTTTTAATAATTTAGATAAACAATTTCGAAAATAAACATAAATATTCAAATATTTAAAATACCTTCTTGCTAAATAATTTATTATAAATAATAAAAATAAATTTTAAAAATATACATGAAATAATTTTTTATGTGCTTTACATGAGTAGAATATTCACATAAATCTAGTTTTATAAATTACCACTATTAAAATAAGATAGCATTTTATAAATAATTAAAATAATAAGTTTTGCCAACCTCGACAGGTACTTTTCACAACTTTTAATAAAAATAAATATTATATATATTATTTTGAAACTATCCTTCATAAATAAATCTATAATCAAAATAGTTTTTCTAAAAATGTGTAGCTCGTGCATATTCGCACTCGACGTGCAATTACAAAACACGACGTACAATACGCAAAAATAAAAATCCAATCCAAAAAAAATATGTAGTAAAAATTAGGGAGTTTACATCCTACCCAACTTACAAGAATTTCGTCCTCGAAATTAAAAATAAGTGGGGGGTTTGAGAGGATAAATGGATCTCTCTTTGGAAAAACATAAACAAGGCATCTGACGGTCAATGAAATAGACAATTTAACAAGTCGTGATTTTGATATCGACGAAAATAAGTCAAGGATATGGTATTAAACGAGAATCGCTAGCTAAGGTATATAAATCATGATAACATAAAATCGAGTAGATCAAGAGAATAACTTAGGGACTTGGGAGAAATGGTTCTTCCGAGAAGGTTGCATGGTATATATCTAGGTTGAGGACACGAATAATTTTCAAGTGTCATAGAAGGTTGCGATAATAGATATAGAATCGACGAGTAGTTCAAAGCGAGGATATAGTCACCTTGGTTGGTCCATGGCTAATTATCTTGGCAATAGATGGTGGGACAACTAAAGGTGATACTTTGGGTCTATCTATCAAGTACGAGTCTTCATCTAAATAAGTGAAAGACGAAAACCAATATGAGTCCAAAGAAGTTATTTTCGAATACCAATATATGGTTCAAAGGCGAGTAAGTAATTCAAAAGAATTGCCAAGGCTGTCGCGGATGGGACTCTAGAGGACAAGTTTAACTATGTCCCTATCCACGTAGAACGATAGATAAAAGCAAACCAAAGTGCACTCAGTTGATCAGACCATCATGCACCGGTTCTGACTAGACAATATGTTAGTGAGCGCGCTCAATAGCATAAGTTATGAACAAGCTCGATAGATGGATAAGCTTACAAAACTATATTATAGTAGCAACATTAGTCAAGATGGTAAAAATATAGGCACGTGAGATTAAGATTGAAAGGAAGTAGAGTTTGGTCAAAGTCCTTAAAAATCTAGGTCATGTCCTATGTTGATACCTATACAGTCGTCCTACCGTCTACCGGTCTAAGACTTGGTTAAGGTCATAAAGAAGGTTAGGTCATAAGGCATTCTACCCAACTTACAAGAAGTAAACTAGTAGTGTGATGGGTCAAAGGAACATATCTATCTAGTATGGGTTACCTTCCTAAGCAATATCAAGCACGAAGGAAGGATAAGAATCACGAAAGAGTGGATCAAGCAAGGATGCAACTCGAAAAGTCAAGCGAGAAGACGGTCAAGTATGTGGATGATATCCTAGTCTCTAATCCTATACGCAGGCTTGCTTGGTACGATAAAGTAACCAAACTATTTATCTTGACCTGCATGGGCCACCACAAAAACATGTAACGCCCCAGTCCCAAAATACGTAGGACTAAGTACGTAGACATGCCAGCTGTATATATACGAAGTACATGGGCCTTGTATGTATACATAAGCTATAAAATACAGTAAACCACAACGAACTAATGTCATCCACAAAATAAGAAAATAAAAGATATCATATAATGAATTATCCTGGTACAATACGTTAGGTGGAGACACATCCACTACCAACCAAAAATAAAAGGAAGAAGTACATGATATATAAAAGGACTAAGTAGAAGTTGCAAGGAGGAACCAAGTCACGTCATCTTCGAATAAATGGAGAAGACCACGATCCCGGCTAGGATACCTGCGGAAGACATGAACACACACCTGGAGAGATCACCAGGTCCTCAGAGGGACGTTACAAGATACATGAAGAACAAGCTAATGTGAACTGTCAAAATAATAATAATATGTAAGACTCTCCTAGACACCAATATGCAAAAGGAAATGCTAACCACATATTGTACAATTTAGAGGACAACTTTCATGTGCTTGGGTGGGATTTAGGCTACATGTACGTAACTGGAATCCAGTCATCTGTATCCGTCCGTAACGTCCAAAATGTCAGAGGGCATCTGCAAATATAAATCGCCACAGTTCCATCCGGAGACTGTGGTTTACCTGTTTGGATTCCCATACGCACTAGGACTGTCCTCCTCCAATGTTCCCCACTGTGCAAGTTATGCCCATGGTTCGTCCAGTTTTGTAACTGCTTGAGTCTCTATACCCTATTCATAGTAGTTACGAACAACTACCGTCACACGACTTTAGAGATGGCCAGTACATAAGTCGTGCCCCTAGCAAAATATCTTAAACCGTGTAGTGTGAGTGTCATGGCCCAAGGAGATATAAGAATATCCCCCAACAAGAAGGTAGTCCGCTACACTAAGTTAACATGCATATAGTAAAGTAAAACGACTAATAGAGTCGCTTGCACCCAAGTGTGGCTTGGACGCACAATTTATAACAAAGAAAACTAACAATATGAAACAAAGTAAATAATATAAAAAATAAATAATATGACAGTAAATTAGCAATACTTGCCTGGTGTGTCACCGAATGTTGTGCGCTGATCTAAAAAGTTTCGATTGGTTAGACTAGCCAGGGTTGATGTGGAGAGTCCGGTTCCCCAAGGAAATATGAATATCGGATTAGTCATGTTCTAAGAGAATCTAATCTAAGGAGGAAAATTTGATTTAGACGAAGGAATCCTTAATTTAGAAAATATTTATATACTTTTAAAAGAATATAGATATATTTTTATTGCTTAAAATATTTCAATACTCGAAAACTAGAAAAAAAAATATAACTTGTTTTTAGGAAATCGTTTTATCAATTGGAAACTATATTTTATTAGTCCAAAATATTTTCAGGCTAAATATCTAAGTTGTAAAAATAGGATATTTAGATAGAAAGCTACGTTTTATTATTGAAAATATATTAGAAATCTAGAAAACTTTTAGGGCAACTCTAAGTTATGTCAATTATACATATTTATTTTAAATAGATAAAAATAGAAAATATTATGACAATATATTTTAGCTCATAAAAATAGGTATCTACTACATATATACAATAATACTGAAGATAACAGTAGTAGTATTTAGGTATTTAACAGTAATTTATATCGATTAAATACATAGTATTTATATACTCTTACCCAATATATTCATAATATTAAGTAATTATAAAATAAAACAAAACACAAAAAAATAAAATAAAAACTAAGAGGCAACCCAGCACCTCTATTGTCCTCTCGAGAGTGAGAGGGGGTCAACAGAAGACTCAAAAGGACAGAGAAAAAAAAGAAAAGAGGAAGCAAAGGAGAGAGAAGATGGAAACGAGTGAGTGAGAGCCGGAGAGGAAGAAGGAGCAAGGGGAAAGGAGAGGCTCACCAGAGGGGGTCGACGGGAAGTCGGAGGGACCGGGACCGGGCTCGGCTGGCAGACACGTCAGGCTGGTGCAGCGGTGCGGCGCTGGAAGGAGGTGGCACGGACTGATCCGGCGACAATCGGAAGCGACGAATTAGGTTGCGGTGGCGCAAAATTTTCGGCGAAGGCGGGTGGAAGAAGGGGCGCGGAACTCCTGATGTTCGGGCGGAGGAAGCCGGAGGCGAGCCCCGGAGCACGGTGTGGTGCGACAGATCTGGGGGATGCTCGACCTCGCCGTCGGCCAGGTGAGTTTAGGGTTAGGGTTTTGTCTTCTTCTTTGGTAATTTTGGTGGTGGCGGTGACTTGTTGTCGGGATGGGGGGATGGCGAGGCTGTCGCCGGCCCAGGAAGTAACTGGTCGGAGGAACCCGACTGGTGGTAATGATGTAGGTAGTAGTTGCAGACGATGGACAACAACGCTGGGCGTCGGCTACGGCGACGGTATGCAGGAAGGAACTTGCGTACGAGAATTTGGTGCTCGCACGACGGAGGACACCGAAGTGAACGCTGGACCGGTGGCTCCAGGCAGCGACGACCCGGCGCTGTGGGGCGAGGTGAGTCTTCGCTCAAGTATGGTGGTGGTGATGCTGACGAAGATGGTGGTGGTCTGGTTATGGCGGCAAAGAAAGAAGGAGATGGTGGCTTTGATGGGGGCAGCGAAGCTCGACGGTAGGGGTGAGCAAGACGAGGTTTGGTCGACCGCGGGTGTGGCTACGGATGGTACAAGTCGTGGGTGGCTGCTGGTCGGGAACGGTAGGGGCCGTCTAGGAGGCGACAGTCTGGTTGTGACGGGGTTGGATGGGACAGCACGGGGCTTCGGGTTGAGGTTTTAGGTGAGTCCGTGTCGGGGAGTGTCCGACACGGTAGGGATGAGTTGATGGGGATATCTCGTCCGGGTTTATCGGACACGAGGATGAACTTGTAATTGTAAGGGGAGAAGATAGTGGATGAGAAGGTACAGACACGATGCACCATACGTTTTGGATGGAGAAATTTTAGATGTAGAATTAATGGAAGAGGTGCAAGGAGTCTCTCCTTATGTAGGAGGTGGACTCCTAGTTTGATATGGATTAGAAAATTTTATTTCCCCTTTAAATCAATCTCAATCTAATCCAATTGAGATCTAATAAGTTCAAACCCAACTTAGACAAATCACATATTTAAATTAAACTATTTAAACTAAATAAATAAAATAAATCACCATTTAATTTATCACAATTAAATTCAAATTATCTTTTTATAATAATAATTAATAAATTACAAAAATCATAATAAATATTTAAGTATTAATAGGAAATAATTTCAAACTACATTTTTGATTAAATAGCATAATAATTTTGAAAATGAGAATAAGTATTTTAAATAGTAATAGTAAATATCTTTAAAATACATTTTTAATAATTTAGATAAACAATTTCGAAAATAAACATAAATATTCAAATATTTAAAATACCTTCTTGCTAAATAATTTACTATAAATAATAAAATAAAATTTAAAAATGTACATGAAATAATTTTTCATGTGCTTTACATGAGTAGAATATTCACATAAATCTAGTTTCCTAAATTACCACTATTTAAATAAGATAGTAATTTATAAATAATTAAAATAATAAGTTTTACCAACCTCGATAGATACTTTTCAAAACTTTTAATAAAAATAAATATTATATATATTATTTTGAAACCATCCTTCATAAATAAATCTATAATCAAAACTGTTTTTCTAAAAATGTGTAGCTCGCGCATATTCGCACTCGACGAGCAAGTACGAAACGCGACGTACAATACGCAAAAATAAAAATCCAATCCAAAAAAAAATATGTAGTAAAAATTAGGGGGTTTACACATACGTGTCAGGGGGAGGTGTCTTGTGTCCAAACGAGTGGACACGAGATGTCCAAACTATTTTAAACACACACTGTCACACACTACACAGAGCAGTCTCGTGCAGCGAGGACACGAGCTCGTGGACAGGACACGGCTCACGTGAAGCCACATGGTTATGTCCACATGTAGCCCACATGTAGGGCTACACTTTTGACACAACACGAAGTGTCCACGATGTGTCCTGTGCGGACACGAGACCCGTATCATAAGAAGATCTCGCACGCGCACGTGTCAGTACAAAACTGTGCAGACTGGATTTCGTGTCCGACACAAATCCTCATGACCCGAGGCTTGGGGGCTGACCTGTCAGTCATGGCCCCCACCTCCATGCCAAGTGGCAGCTGCCCACGTGGCCTGTACGAGGAGGAATCCCCCTCGAGCAGCAGGGCACTGCTCATATTGTGCTGCGAGCGTGTTCGTGTCTGATTTGGTCACGGATACGACACGATATCCAGCTCAGTCCAAGGGGAAATAAAATCACACATATAGATATACATTTTTGTAAAATTAGTTTTTGGAAACAGCAATAAAAACTTCATTGAGGTATTTCAACAAACACCTAGACCTAGTGAATGATACGTGTCCGATACAGATACCAAAACAATTCTAATTCCTACCAAACTTTACCTACAGCTAGGGGACACCTAGATGGATGCATCTATGGAAAGAAATCAAGATTTAGAGGTGATTTGAAGGGTTTACCTATAGAGAGCAAATCTCCAAGAAAAAGCCCCAAATAGTGAAGTCTCCTTCCTCAAGCGAAGTCCAAATAAGCTCCTCTCCTTGTAAGCTAGCCTCCTTCTTCTTCTACTCTAGATTTGGATTCAAATACAAAAGATTGGGATCAATTTGGTGGAGGAATGATGAAAGGGGGAAGAAATTAGGGTTTCCTAAAGGAGAATTTCTAAAAGAGGCAAGTGGTCATGAAGAGAGACTTTATAGGCTGAAATTAGGTCATTAGTGGGCTGTGGTGGCTGTCCAAATTAAGAGCTAGGGTTGGGGTTTCATGTAAATGGGCTTTGAGCCAAGTTCATAAGCTAGCTAGCTCAACCCCTTAGCTATAAGTCCAAATACAAAACTCTCCCAATCCTCTCATGAACCCTAGTCACACTCAAGTCAACTAAGACCAACTTAAGTTAGAATAGGGTCCCACACCATACTAACTAAGTCACCAAAGTCAAAGTCAACTCTAGGTTAGTCTCTTAAGTCACAACTAGCAAAAGTCAAAAATAACAACCATCAATCAAATAATTAACAACTAATTCCAAGAAACCAAAATGACCAAAATACTCCTAGGCCAAAAATGATAATTAATCATCCTAATCACATGGTTAGGCTCTAGGTCAAGTAGTCTCTAAGGTTACACTAGCAAAACACAAAAATCACAAATTACCAATAAAAATAGTTTTAAAATGATTAAAAATCACCAAAAATCATACATGATTTAAATAATATTATTAAATGATTAAAAATATGAAAGTTCAAAATTACTGTCATTTAGAAAAGTGGGTGTTACAACAACACATAGTAGAGATTCAGGATGCTCGTTCACATGAAAATCAAAGAGAAAGTCCATACTTTGCTCTTAGGACTTCATCATCCAAGAAAAAAGGAAGAAGAAGATCTAATCGAGGAGTTGTCAACTTCGGTTAGGGAGATTTCTATGGGTTAGTGAGTGATCTCAATTGTAATCTTCTTTTTTTCTTCTTGAAAGTGGTGAGAGAGTTGAACCTATTAGGACAAAGGGTTCAACGTGAGTTCTGTCAATCTTGTAATTTTATCTGAGTTGTTAAAGGTTAGAATATGTCCAGGTGACGTACGTTACCTCCATATACTTTTATCTATTTTGTGCTTGGTGTCTGTTAGACGGGGATTAGTTTTGATCAGGTAGTCTGGCAGACGCTTCCGCACGCGTCCAACACTGTTGAAATCATAATCGTGCACATTCGTTGTTTGCTTCATTAAGTGCAATAATGATTTGTCGAGATTGTCGCAGTAATTTGCTTTATCGATATCCGAAATATCTGCAGTACTATTTAGAAAGGGCTAATTAGAGTTCAGATCCTGGATTTTATACCAGCTTAGAGTTTAAGCCATGACTTATTCGACTAGAAAGTTTGGGCCCTACGTTTTTATTATTGTTTTATTTTTTCTGTTACACCCTCCCTCCCATACATGACAATGAAACATTCTTATTTTGAATAGGGAGGGTATAATGTGAAAAATATAATAAATAATAAAACTATAGGATCTAAACTATTTAATTGGACATGTCAGAATTTAAACTCTAAGATGGTATTCATTCTAGGGTCTAAACACTAGTTAGCACATTTAGAAAATATATATTGTTTTTCATATCCCTTAAGGGGGATCAAACAAATAACTTGCGTGTGCACATCACATGAGATCAACACAATCATATTAATTTAAATTAAGAATAATTTCTCTGCTTTATGTCATACTAGTGTCTATGTATGTTTATGTCCATATCAGTAGGTTCATATATATTGTGCTGAGTAGATAATAAATAATTAATAGTCATAATATGGTACTTCAGGACCCAGAACATGATCTTTTCTTCTCTGCCCCGAAATATGTCCCATTGACCTGACCACTTTATACTGAGTGGATAACAGATGCCCATATTAAATCATTTTGAAAGATTTTTTTCTTCCAGAGATCTCTTCTGGAGATTATCTCTTAAAAAGATTAATATTACCTCTTCAGGAGATAATCTCTTCGGTAGATCTTTTCTTCAGGAGATTCTTTCATATTTCCATTCTCTTTAGGATATGTTCTCTTTAGGAGATATTTCCAATCTATTCGAGAGACAATTTCTTCAAGAGATGCTTCTAATACCTTCAGGTTATACTGTCATGTCCATAGACGGTCGTTTTGACGAATCAAATTTTTTTCATAAATATGACTGGACATTTTTTATCATTACTATATTCTTTCCTAGACTGATACTCAATGAGCCTAAAATATAGCATTCTTTCGGATGGTTTTAATCACACTCTTCCGGACAGTTTTAGTCCAGATATGGTTTGTTTTGTAAATCCTACAAAAATATGCTAACAAGTTTGAATCCTTCAAAAATATATTGACAATTTATATCCTTCAAAATTTTTATGTATATCTTATCGTCTAGGTTATCATAATCAAGAAATATATATTTTTATATTCTATTCATGATCATTTAGAGTATCCTAGAGCTAACATTGCTCTATATAAACCTATTAAATTTATTTGTTACCTACCGGGTTTATTCCTTTTGGATTTTGTTTTATAAGTCCGAACGCTCTACGTTTTGCGAGAGGTATGACATTTCATTTTGGCCAATGTTATCTTTTTCAACATTAAAGGATTACTCGTGGTTTAGTGTTCATCCTTTATTTTTTTTTCATCATTTTTATTCTCATTTGCTAAAGTCATTTATGACATTTTTCTCGATTTTCAAATTTCTCCTGAATATATGTAAAACATATATTTTTGGGTAGTGGTAGCATTTTCTCAATCTCATCTGGAATCTGACGCATATCTTCGACTGGAGCAGTATACTTTGTTTTAGAAATGTCACGACCCGCACCCGGAGTAAGGGCATGAGTGCGTGACAGCGTCCCAGCCTACGCCACAGAAACGACGTAGAACGCTGTCTAGGTCTACTATCTAACAACAGTTATAATATCAAAACTTATCGAGAACGGTCAACTCTGAATGGAGGACAAGCAATGACAATATAATATACTCAATCATAAACTCTAAGAAATAAAGATGATACCAAAAGATAAAGACAACAAGATATGAAATATCATCCAGAAGATCCAATACAGAAATAATACAAGACCAAAGTCTCAGTATAATGCCCCAGTCCTAAAATACGTAGGACTAGGAACGTAGACATGCCAGCTATATCCATACGAAGTACACTCCAATATATGAAAACCTCGTATGAATACATAAGCTGTAAAATATAGTAGAACCATAACTAATCTCATCCACACAAAATAAATGAATAAAAGATATCATATAATTATAATGGATTATCTTGATACAATATATTGGGCGGAGACAAATCCACTACCAACAAGTAAAGGAAAAATATATGAGAAAAGAAATAATTTTTGGCGAGCGAAGTGAAGACGATCCAAGCACAATCATCCTCGAAGAAATGGAGATGGACACGGCTAGAGCTAAAGTACATGCGAAAGACAAGAGCACACACCTGGAGAGATAACCAGGTCCTCAGAGGGACGTTACAAGACACATAATATCATGCCATATAAACTGAATAAATATTACTCAAATAAATAAGTCAATTGAATTATAACATGGTCCAATACACACCTATTGAACTAGCTTACCATCCCCCCAACCAAACAAGGACAGAAGATGGTAAACTAATTCACAGTGACGTATCTTTTTATGCTATGAATCCAATATGGTATTCGGACCCCAACAAGGTTCAATACCTTCTCATCGAAGTAGTAAGTCACACCTACAACCAAACAAGGATAAGATGTGACTAACTAATCTGCGACATGTTATTGTTCCAAGCCACGGTCAGATACAAGTACCCAAACCAAGAGTACTCATACCTAACGGATAAGGGCACCTAATCAAATCTAAGTGAATACAGTTTTAAGAACAGTTCATGGTCGCATGACTACCGGGTCAAGTCAAGAAAAATACCAATACAGTACCTCAGTAGCGAGTCACAACACCATATACTATTCCTTAGTATCGAGCGAGTCTATAGCATATAGTCTATCTATTGTTCCTCAGTAGCGAGCGAGTCTACGATAGATAGGGTGGTAGTCAAGTTCCAATCATGTTCTTCCCGTCCAATGCCAACTCATAATTGCTAAGTCTTCTAGCATGCAATTCTATTAGCAGTTATTTCCTAACGCACGACTTATACGAACTGGTGGCCAGCCAATCACGCATGTCCGAGTCCTATATGTGACTCACAACAATGTGGTATAAATGTGTCAAGGACAATGAATGCAACACACAAGGTGGTCCCTTAAATCTAGGTTTAATATGTAAGAAAAATAATACATAACAGAAAATATAAATGAACAGTAAGTTCTAACAGTTTATGCCATGTATCACAGTTTATTTTGTATAAAAAAATAATAAATAATGCATAAAATATGAGCTAAATAAATAAACAGCAAATGGCAAGGTGTCTTGCCTGGTAGGACGCCTGGTGTGCTGCGATAATCAAGGTGGCATGAACTGCGACTTCGGTGTAACAACTACACAAGGGGAACTCTGTTGACGGCACGGATGGTTCCATCGAGTCCAGGACGGTCCAATTAGTTAGGGACGATATAAATAAGTTCGTGATTTGGAAGAAGATAGAAATATGGCTAGCAAGGGACAAGATTGGATATTCAAGAAAAATTGGCAGAAATAAGTAAATAAAAACTATTTGAGAAATATCTTTGAAATTAAGTTTTGGCTACTCAAAATATTATAAATAAATACGTGGAAAAATCCATAAATATCTTTTAGGCTAGAACTAAATTTGTAAAAATATAAGTTTTTGACCAAAACTATATTCTTAAAATAATATAAAGATAAGTTATATATATATATATAAATTTAATATTAAATACCAGTAAAACCAGACAGTAATATCAAATCCAAATAATCATAGAAGCCATAGGGAGTTCAAAGCCTAATACTATCATTTGTAAGCAATAATTGGAAAATATTACCATATATTTTAATAAGACAACTAATAACAATAATACATATTATAATATATTCCTAATAACATAATGTACGTCTAGCAATTAGTCACTACTGTATACAAAACAATCAACAGAGAGAAAAAAGAAAAGAAAAAAAATTAAATTAAACCAAAACCAAAAGAACAATGACAGTGCTGCTGCCATCTTGTATGGAAAAGGAAAGAGATTTAAGTCTTCTCTTCATTTTAGCAATTTGTTAATGCTAACATTATAATAAAATGATCTCTATTGAAGTAGGAAGGGAAATCCTTTGAAAAGAAGAAGTACAGCAGCAATTGTTGCTGTTCTCTCGAGAACAACCATACAACAATAAATATAAAAAAGGGAAATCAAAGAAAGAGAGAGAGTGAACCACTCTAAAAAAGAAAGGAACAGGGGAGAAGGAGCGTGAGAGAGAAAGAGGCGGAGAGGAGCGGAGGAGAGAGGAGCGATCGGGAGAGAGTGCGATCGGAGGGAGGCGGCTGGAGACGCTGGGAGGCGGTGCGGGAGTCGGGAGCTGCTCGACGCGGTGGACGCGGCGGAGCGCTACTCCGGCGGAGGGAAGACCAGGGAGGGAGGACGAGCGGCTCGCTCCGGGTTAGCCCATGCGAAGACGCGGAGGTACGACAACGAGGAGGAGGAAGATCGAGGGGGAGTTCGAGGGTTCCGGTGGGTGGATGGAGGCAGGGTCACCCGTGCGGCCGGCGGAGAGAGGCGAAGGAGGTTTACCGGACTTCGACGAAGGAAGGCGGCGGCTGTAGCGGAAGTCGAAGAAGAAGGAGCATGTGAGAGAGGTGGTGGAGCGCTGCTCCAACGAACAGCGGGAAGAGGGCGATGAATCTCGGCCGGGCGTCGACTAGAGGGGTTGCCGCACGCGCGGGGACGACTATGATCGTCTCCGGAGGAGGTCGGCGGCAGAGTGGCCTCGGCGACAAAAAATTAATGTGAGGGTTTCCAACTCTTTCTATTTTGGTGCCGGCGATGGTGATGCCCGTCGGGGAAGGTGGTTGGGTGTTTTCCGGTGGCGGTGTCCGGCCTTGGGGGTGGTAGCAAGGCTGGTGATGGAGTCGTGGCTGCGATCGCGGTGCTAGGGATTTGGTCGGGCGGTGGTGTGAGTTGGTGGTTGGCGTGGATGGGCTCGGGTGGTTGGGTGCAGCCGGGGCTATGAGGATGTTCGGTCGGTGTCGGCAACGGTGGTGGCGACGACGGATTTGGAGATGTCGGAGTGGGGTTCGGGTTGTGTGGGAGGTTCGATGATGTGGTGGTCATGGCGAAGCTTGCCAGGTTGTGGTCGAGATTAGGTCACGGCATGGATGTGGCAGCGGGGATGGTCCTGGTGCCTGGTGTATAGGCGGAGAGGAGACGGTTGTCTCGGTAGGAGAAGGAAGGCCTGTAAGAGGCTAGTTTAGGCGAGGTCGGAATCCGTCGGTGGCTAGGGATAGGATTGATGGTGTCGAGGGTGTGTCCGACACGAGACGTTAATGTATATGTAACTAGATGGAATAAGAATTAGATACGGACATGGTGCACACACTTATGGTGGAAATTTATGGAGAATAGAAATTTATGGATGAGTACCTGCCTTTTATAGGATGTGGGAATCCCCAGTTGGATAAGGATTAGGAGTAGTTTAAATCCCTGTCATATAATATGCTATTTATTTTAAGTCAAATTCAATAAATTTTAAATCCAAATCTAAATCAATTTAAATCTAATTAAAATTCACCATTTAGTTTAAAATCAAATAAGATAAATCAAATTTCAAATATAGATACCAATTTAACTATTTTAAATAAATCTATAAAATCAAATCAAGGTTTAAATTGCCACAATAATTTTAAAATATATTTTCCAAAAATACTTATAATAATAATTTCAAAAATTATATTATTATTTAAAAATAAACTAATAAAATATTTATAAAATATATGTATGTACGCAAAATATTATTTATTATTTATAACTGTATAAATGAAAGGCTTTCTATAAATAAATAAACTTGGAAATTTTGGAACGATAGCTAAAAATAATTATTATGTATATTATTTTGAAACAAAAAAATAGAGAAATGTCTTTCTAAAAATATGTACGCTCGCACATATTCGCATTCGTCGAGCAATTACGAAAAAAATGAAATTTCGCGCGCGACGTAAAATGCAACTACGTAACGTACAAATACAAAATAAAAATCAGTACCAAATTTATAAAAAATAAATAGTAAAAATTTAGGGGTTTTACACTCAGTGTCCACAACCTCAAACACAAGTGCTAATGAAATAATAACAAACCAAAAGTAATCTGGAGACAAAGTCCAATACTAAAATAAACCAGCTAAACTATACTAAGCCTCATCAGCTGGAGCTAACCCCTGTTGCACTAGGGTATCCAAGTCTATACCAACCACGTCATGAGGGCCGTAGTAGGTAGGACACTCGTCCTCGCCATAATCTATAAAATTTTGTCAACATATCCAGTCAGGATGGAACGAGCACAAATCTCAAATAATAGTTCTAGTTATACGATATTGAAAATATAGCAGTAAATAGAGAGAATATACAAGGTAAAGTAATGAGTACACGAATCATGGAGAGGCATACCAAGACTGTAAATGAATGCAAGAGCAGGAGAATAGTGTATATCATGTATAGGAATCAGGAACTACTATATATGTGAGTTTAGCACTAGTTTTAACATGTGATCGGCTTAGGAACATGATACAAGATTTGGCCTGGTTAATCATACGTGCTGTAGCCTCCCTTTCCGGAAATTGTTAAAATATTTTTTATTATTTATTTAATTTAAAATGGTAGTTTTTATTTTTTTATAAATAATTATTTAGTTAATTATTACGGTGGATGACTTTAGCCATGATGGAGTTTTGAAGTACCAGACGACTAGGAATCATGGCACAGATAGTGCAGTGACGTGCCGTGACTAGTGCATTAGCTCTGATAGGGAAGGCCGAGCAATAGTGATATTCTAACTAAGAAAACCTGGCCAAGTTGCGACTTAACCCTTACCGAAGTTTATTTATTATTATTTATATTATTGGGTTTTAGGGAAACCGGTTATATCATTTTAGCCCGGACTGGACCCGAACTGAGTCCAGGCCCATGTAGTCCTACGGTACGTCTAGTGACATTCGTGTTGATGCATGTTGGTATGATTGTGTGTCGTATTCCATTTTAGTGATCTAATGAGTATTCCTAAATATTATTAATTTAATATTATAAATATTGTTATTAGTTGGTATTCAATAATATTTGTATAAAATAGGCCTTGTGCATTTTTGGGATTATTAGAGGGTACAGAATGGTATATACATCATCTTTGGTTTATTAAAGTTTGTTATTATTATTATTTTATTGGGGTTGTTATTTAATATTATTATTTTATTGATTATAATTAATGGTTATATATAATTGTTATATTAAATTGTTAACATGTGATTTATAATTTATGCATAAATATAATATATTAAATATTGCGTATTGTGTATGTGTACGTATACTTTATAATATATAGGTATAGGTGAAGGTATTGCATATATATATATATATATATATATATATATATATATATATATATATATATATATTTTTATATATATATATATATATATATATATGGTATATGTGTATTTATATATAAATATATATTATATACTATATATACGTATAAATGTGTATATAGAGATATACGTGAAAATGTGTATATATGTGTATATATAAATATATATGGTAGTATAATATAGTATATACATATATATAGATATATATATAACTGATAATAAAAAGAAAATAGAAAAAGAATAGCAAATCCCCAACCAGTCCAGGCCCACGCACTGTGTAACCCGAGCCTAACTCCCAAAACTCACCAGGCCCACTCGGCCATTCCCCTCTCCCAGCCCAAGCTCAGCTCAAGCCCGAGCAGTCCCAAACCTGTGTATTCCGAGCGGCCGAGCCTCCCTTTCGTTTCCTGTGAATATATATACAGCACACGCGCACGAAACCGCAAGAAACACCAAAACCCTAACAACTCACCGCCGCGGCCCCGACCCTGTGCTACCGGATGACCCCCAGACCCAGGCGCCCCGCTTCGACCACCTGCAGGCCGCACTCAGTCACCGGAGCACCACCACGCCGGCCGAACCCGACAGAAGAGAGCCATCTCTGTTTGAACGACCAGTTCAGGTACCTATGTTCCGAGTTATTTTCTCCTCTGTTACTCGATGATTTTTCGATCCAATACTTCCTAGGTGCAGATCATATAACCCCCTTCGAACCCTTTCAGAAGGATTTTGTCGTAAACCCCTAGATAGACCACGGGATCGACTCAAAGTCGAGCACTTATCGCTCGAAAAACAGTACGATAGGGTTGTCCCAAACCCTAACTTGTAAGCCAATTTTAAAACTAGATATTAGAGTTTTCGAGAAAGAAATTTAATTCCTCTGTAGACAACATAATCGAGAGCAAAACCCTTTTTACGGAATTCGAATTCATCGACCAAGTGTCGAGAAATCTGCTTCCCAATTTCAACAAAAATCTGATTTTGAAATAGTAGAAAACGTGAAAAACCATCCGATACGACGTGCGTTCCGCCATCCCGGGCGACGTGGTCGCGAACCGAAAGCATCGAAAGCTGCATAACGGCTTCGTGGTCGTGTGGGCTTTGGCGGAATTCAAATTGGTCGCGTGTGCGCGACGGATTTGATGCGTATCCGTCGAAATTCACCGTATCGTGCACTTTGCAAATTTCTCAATTACTTTGTGCACGCTCGTCAGATCGAGACGAAACTTGTGCCAACAGGACCGTATCGTTTTTCTGGTCCTGCATGCCAAGTTTGGTCCAATTTTGAGACAGTTGAATCGTACGTCGTTTTGTGGGCCCTACGGTCCCACTCAATGGACGATTTTGTGCACGGCCCGCCGAAATCCAACTTTGGACATACGATTGGGTTCGTATCAAAAAAAAACCAGATCCGTAGACATGTAGTTTAACGACTTTAGAGACTATTGACTCTGGCACGCTTTTCGGTACAAAGCGGGTCCAACGACGGACATCATTTTTGCCCGAAATTACCGTTTTGCCCCTGTGTCCAGAATTGGACTTAAGGACAGGCAATCCTAGCTAATTTGACTATTCTGAGAATGTTGGTAACGTTTATTTCAGCTTTTGGAGACGGTTGTGATGACTTGGACTTTCTGACTTGTTGATTGGCGATACATTGTTGGTTCTCCGTGCAACCCCCAGGCAAGTATACCTTGCCCACTGTACAGTATTTTATACATTTTTTAGATTGTTGTTTCTTTTCTGTCATATTTGGTTCTTGCTTCTCTTGTTCGTGCCATTACTATTTTTCTCGCTTTATGTGCACATACGTTATTTCTTTCCTTCTGTATATCACTTTAATTCATGTATAGGTCCTGATAGTATTGCCTCGTCGCGAGTCATATTTACTTGATATGTCTTGACATGTTAGTTATACTTGACTCCATTCGACTTGACTGGACACCTGTATAGTTCCTTGTAACATAGAGGACATTACTAGACATGCGGGCTATATGATAGTTTCTGTTGGCCATTAGTTCGGATGAGCTTCAGTTGTATTAATTATTCTGTTGGCCGTTAGTTTCGTGCTACGGTTGTGATATTCTGTTGGTCGTTATCTTCGAAGGAGATGCGATTGTGATTATTCTGTTGGTCGTTAGTTTTGGATGAGCTACGATTGTCATGGTACCCCTGTCTGTTAGCCCAAATGTTGAACTTTGTCTTTGATGTTGCACTCTCATGTATTTCGGGTAGATGTACATTGTCCTATTTCTGTTATTTTCTTTATGCATGTTATTTACTGTCATAGTGGCATGTTTTATGTATCTTTCTAGTCCTCTGAGGACCTGATGATCTCTTCAGGTAGCTGATTGCACGGAGTTAGTTAGCTGAGCTTGTGGTAGTTGATTTCAGTCGCATGATTCAGGTATATAGTTAGTGTCATTGATTTACTATATTTCTCGTACTTTATATTCCATATCATGATATACTTTGCTTAGTTTATAGACTCATATCATTCTTAGAGTCTAATCGGACAATATGCTAATGGGCTGCAGACCATGACTCATACTTGTTCATTCTTGTTTATATAACTCTTGTGGATTGAGATATAGTTTAGATTAGACATGATACCCATGACCTTGACAGCTTATACGTACTCGAGTCGGGCTGGAGTCCGCTCGATACGTAGCTGGCTTGCTCACGAGCCCGCGTCCGAAAAGCGGGTGCGGGTCGTGACAAGTTTTTGTGGTGGCCCATGCAGGTCAGAACATATCGTACTGGTTACGTAATTGTACTGGTACGAGCCTGCGACCTTGACTAGACCTTAGAACTCTCAATCCACTCTGCCTTGAAAATTCTTCTAGAAATTCTCTACGTCCTTGAAAACTCCATATTTGCTCCCGATTATACTTCCTTGCTTCCTGTGCCATTGATTCTCGTCCCTTTTATTTTGAGGCGACGAATGATCGTGCTATCTAGGATCTATCAGAAATTCTTAATTTATAGTATGATATTGCTTGACTATTGAATATTTGGTTGTCTGATAGACATGTGGGGATTGTAGAAGCCATATGTCTTAGATATCTAAGGATAATGACTCTAGCGACTTGAAGGAAGGTTATAAGTTTTAGTGACATACCTTTGAAGGAGTAGTATGACCAACGGTGGGTAGTAGTCCTCAAGTATTCGAGGTTATAAAATATTTTGAGGGATTAAATTGAGGAGATTAAAATTAGGGTAGACTTTCTTTTGAAGAATAGCTATGAATTAGAATTTCGAGGACGAAATTATTTTTAAGGTGGGTAGATTTGTAGCCTCCCTTTCCGGAAATTGTTAAAATATTTTTTATTATTTATTTAATTTAAAATGGTGGTTTTTATTTTTTTATAAATAATTATTTAGTTAATTATTACGGTGGATGACTTTAGCCATGATGGAGTTTTGAAGTACCAGACGACTAGGAATCATGGCACGGATAGTGCAGTGACGTGCCTTGACTAGTGCATTAGCTCTGATAGGGAAGGCCGAGCAATAGTGATATTCTAACTAGAAAAACCAGGCCAAGTTGCGACTTAACCCTTACCGAAGTTTATTTATTAATATTTATATTATTGTGTTTTAGGGAAACCGGTTATATCATTTTAGCCCGGACTGGACCCGAACTGAGTCTAAGCCCATGTAGTCCTACGGTACGTCTAGTGACATTCGTGTTGATGCATGTTGGTATGATTATGTGTCGTATTCCATTTTAGTCATCTAATGAGTATTCCTAAATATTCTTAATTTAAAATTATAAATATTGTTATTAGTTGGTATTCAATAATATTTGTATAAAATAGGCCTTGTGCATTTTTGGGATTATTAGAGGTGCAGAATGGTATATACATCATCTTTGGTTTATTAAATTTTGTTATTATTATTATTATTATTTTATTAGGGTTGTTATTTAATATTATTATTATTGATTATAATTAATGGTTATATATAATTGTTATATTAAATTGTTAACATGTAATTTATAATTTATGCATAAATATAATATATTAAATATTGCGTATTGTGTTACGTATACTTTATAATATATAGGTATAGGTGAATGTATTGTATATATATATATATATATATATATATATATATATATTATATACAATATATATATACGTATAAATGCGTATATAGAGATTAACGTGAAAATGTGTATATATGTGTATATATAAATATATATGGTAGTATAATGTAGTATATACATATATATAGATATATATATATATATATATATATATATATATATATATATATATATATATATATATATATATATATATTTTATATATATATATATATATATATATATATATAACTGATAATAAAAAGAAAATAGAAAAAGAATAGCAAACCCCCAACCAGCTCAGGCCCACGTACTGTGCAACCCGAGCCCAACTCCCCAAACTCACCAGGCCCACTCGGCCGTTCTCCTCTCCCAGCCCAGGCTCAGCTCGAGCCCGAGCAGTCCCAAACCTGTGTATTCCGAGCGGCCGAGCCTCCCTTTCGTTTCCTGTGAATGTATATACAGCACACGCGCACGAAACTGCAAGAAACACCAAAACCCTAACAACTCACCCTCGCGGCCCCGACCCTGTGCTACCGGACGACCCCCAGACCCAGGCGCCCCGCCTCGACCACCTGCAAGCCGCACTCAGTCACCGGAGCACCACCACGCCGGCCGAACCCGACAGAAGAGAGCCATCTCTGTTTGAACGACTAGTTCAGGTACCTATGTTTCGAGTTATTTTCTCCTTTGTTACTCGATGATTTTTCGATCCAACGCTTCCTAGGTGCAGATCATATAACCCCCTTCGAACCCTTTCAGAAGGATTTCGTCGTAACCCCCTAGATAGACCATGGGATCGACTCAAAGTCGAGCACTTATCGCTCGAAAAACAGTACGATAGGGTTGTCCCAAACCCTAACTTGTAAGCCAGTTTTTGAACTAGATATTAGAGTTTTCGAGAAAGAAATTTAACACCTCTATAGACAACATAATCGAGAGTAAAACCCTTTTTACGGAATTCGAATTCATCGACCAAGTGTCGAGAAATCCGCTTCCCAATTTCAACAAAAATCTGATTTCGAAATAGTAGAAAACGTGAAAAACCATCCGATACGACGTACGTCCCGCCATTCCGGGCGACATGGTCGCGAACCAAAAGCATCAAAAGCTGCGTAACGGCTTCGTGGTCGTGCGGGCTTTGGCGGAATTCAAATTGGTCGCGTGTGCGCGACAGATTTGATGCGTATCCGTCGAAATTCACCTTATCGTGCACTTTGCAAATTTCTCAATTACTTTGTGCACGCTCGTCAGATTGAGAGGAAACTTGCGCCAACAGGACCGTATCATTTTTCTGGTCCTGCATGCCAAGTTTGGTCCAATTCTAAGACGGTTGAATCGTACGTCGTTTTGCGGGCCCCACGGTCCCACTCAACGGGCGATTTTGTGCACGGCCCGCCGAAATCCAACTTTGGACATACGGTTGGGTTCGTATCAAAAAACCAGATCCGTAGACATGTAGTTTGACGACTTTAGAGACCATTGACTCTGGCATGCATTTCGGTACAAAGCTGGTCCAACGGCGGACATCATTTTTGCCCGAAATTACCGTTTTGCCTCTGTGTCCAGAATTAGACTTAAGGACAGGAAATCCTAACTAATTTGACTATTCTGAGAATGTTGGTAACATTTATTTCAGCTTTTGGAGACGGTTGTGATGACTTGGACTTTCTGACTTGTTGATTGGCGATATATTGTTGGTTCTCCGTGCAACCCCCAGGCAAGTATACCTTGCCTACTGTACAGTATTTTATGCATTTTTTAGATTGTTGTTTCTTTTATGTCATATTTGGTTCTTGCTTCTCTTGTTCGTGCCATTACTATTTTTTTTGCTTTATGTACACATACGTTATTTCTTTCCTTCTGTATATCACTCTAATTCATGTATAGGTCCTGATAGTGTTGCCTTGTCGCGAGTCACATTCACTTGATATGTCTTGACCTGTTAGTTGTACTTGACTCCATTCGACTTGACTGGACACCTGTATAGTTCCTTGTGACATAGAGGACATTACTAGACATGCGGGCTATATGATAGTTTCTGTTGGCCGGTAGTTCGGATGAGCTTCGGTTGTATTGATTATTCTGTTGGCCGTTAGTTTCGTGCTACGGTTGTGATATTTTTTTGGTCGTTATCTTCGGAGGAGATACGATTGTGATTATTCTATTGGTCGTTAGTTTCGGATGAGCTACGATTGTCATGGTACCCCTGTCTGTTAGCCCAAATGTTGAACTTTGTCTTTGATGTTGCACTCTCATGTATTTTGTGTAGAAGTACATTATCCTATTTCTATCATTTTCTTTATGCATGTTATTTACTGTCATAGTGGCATGTTTTATGTATCTTGCTAGTCCTCTGAGGACCTGATGATCTCTTCAGGTAGCTGATTGCACGGAGTTAGTTAGCTGAGCTTGTGGTAGTTGATTTCAGTCGCATGATTCAGGTATATAGTTAGTGTCATTGATTTACTATCTTTTTCGTACTTTATATTCCATATCATGATATACTCTGCTTAGTTTATAGACTCATATCATTCTTAGAGTCTAATCGGACAATATGCTAATAGGCTGCAGACCATGACTCATACTTGTTCATTCTTGTTTATATAACTCCTGTGGATTGAGATATAGTTTAGATTAGACATGATACCCATGACCTTGACAGCTTATACGTACTCGAGTCGGGCTGGAGTCCGTTCGATACGTAGCTGGCTTGCTCACGAGCCCGCATCCGAAAAGCGGGTGCGGGTCTTGACACGTGCGGTGGATGATTAACACTATTCAAGGTTCAAGGCTTGATACAAGGCGGGTATTGATCACGCATCTACGGTAATACCCCCGCCCCTGACTAGTATAGTGGATCCAACCATGACACGTTATGACACGTATTCTCCGAAAAGGTTGCGAGCCTTCACAGGAATCGTGTCTACACAATGCACGAGAAACAATGAGTCTTGCATAAGGTATACCATGGAGTACAAGGAATAATGTTTCATGACGGAATCCAGACAAATACAATCCGTGTGAACAATATGTCAACAGAATAAGGATATCTACACTAAATATAAGAAACATAGACGATATCATAAAACAGAAATACTATTAGAGAATGTACTCGCCTGAGATCCGATAGGAATATGTCAACAGTGTAATCTGGCTCAGAGTGAAGTCACAGACCTAAAGATGCACTACCAAAATAAGTCATATCAGCGACGTATTTAGCGACTCCAAGGTAGAACGTCGCTATTTTTGGGGGTTTTAGCGACGTTTATCCAAGACGTCGCTGTTTGTCGCTAACAGCTACTAATAGCGACGTCTAGCGGCTGCAATTTGTTAAATAGGAATCTACATCGCACTTTCGTCGATACACGTTCTTGATGTAGCAACGTATAGCGACGCATTTTAAGCAGCATCGCTGTTTCATAAATATCAGCGATGTTTAGCGACGTCCTAAAAGAACGTCGCTAATCGTTTCATATAGCCGACAAGGGTTTCCTTTTCGATCTTTCACAAATTTTCCCTCCAATGTTTCGTGCGCTCCTCCTCCGCGACGCTCCTCCGGCGATTTCCCTCCTCCGGCCTCCTCCTCCGCGGCGCTCCTCCGGCGATCTCCCTCCTCCTTCTCCTCCTCCTCCTCCTTTCTCGGGTAGCTCCTCCTCAGGTAACTCTCCCCCCCCCCGCTTCCCAGTTTCTCCTCGTCTTCTAGCTCTCTCTCTCGCTTCTAGTTCGTGTCCACGAGAGCGTAGACTCGCTGTCGGGGACACGAGACTCACAGTGGACTCGCTGCGGGGGACACGAGAGCGTGGACTAGCTTCTAGTTCGTGTGACACCTATTTTGTTGGTTTGGACACGTCGTGTCCCACTGCGTGGACACGAGACTCACAGTGTGACTCCTATATACTGATACTGGGAGTTTTTTGGGCATATCAACTGTCAATATGATGTTTTGCTTGGATTCAAATTCTAATTTAGGGTTCGAGCCCTATTTACTAATACTGGGAGTTTTTTTGGGCATTTTTAGGGTTTTGAAATGATGAATAAATTGACTAATAATTATTATCGAGCTCTATAAAATTTCAGCTATGTCACGAAGGATGGATACTAATCCTGTGAATGAGTTTTCTCCTAAGTATTCTCGACAGTTGAGTATGATTTAGCTCACTGACATTACTGAAATATGGAATGATTAGTATAGGATATGTTGGTCAGGTTTTGGCAGTGTCAGCTATGTCACGAAGGATGGATACTAATCCTGAATACCATATTTTAAATCCTACAGCGCTGCTTAGTTGAAAGTCTTAATTAGACTTTCTGTTCAGTACCCTTTGACTGCTTAGTTGAAAGTCTTAATTAGACTTTCTGTTCAGTACCCTTTGACTAGTTTGATTTGTATAATTATCTGCCATTCGACTGGCGAGACAGAAATCTATGTATGACATTTGCTATAAGGAATTTGCATTAATCTTCGGTACGACATCGTGATCAGGACAGTCCCTGCAGCCATTCGACTGGCGAGGCAGAAACTATGTAGCAGTAGATAAAGTTGACTATCCTCCGACCCCCATCCCTTGGCAATGATGATACGACAACCTATCACTACATCTTTTAGTAGTAGATAATGTCTTAGTATTACATTATGTGGGTTCATCTTGATTCTGTTACATCCTTCAGATACTAGATTCGATAAGAACATATACTACACCATATGTACAGAACATAGATGATTCAAACTAATGTATGCTAGAATGCATTTTGGGTTATGTTCTGAGCCATTCGTCCCCACACTTGGTAATTATGCAGAACCGTTTGTGGATATACAATCGTCATCCTGGTAAATTATTATCTGTGTCAATCTTTGCAGAATTATCTTAAAATAGATATGAATTACTATCTGCAGAACCGTTTGTGGATGTACAATCGTCATCCTGATGACATGTACGGTGTGCGGGATGAATTTATACAGGGTGTGCAACAGTTCCTGCAGTTTGCCAAGGCGTTCCCTCAGTACATGGACCGTACAAAAATTAAGTGTCCATGTATGAGATGTCGTAACTTGAAATATCATTCGGAAGTGGATGTGACATATCATTTGTATTCGAGAGGTTTTATGCCAAATTATTATCAGTAGACCGCACACGGAGAACTTGTGTCTTTAGCCTCCGAGCCGGAGCCTTATGTGGAGCCTTATGTAGATGTCCACGAGCATGCTGATTACGACCAAGGAAGGACGAACATGGTTTTCGATGCTGTGGGGCCTAGTTTTGATCCGAACAATCAATATGCAGCTGAGGAGGCACCGAATGCCAATGCTGCAAAGTTCATGGAGTTGCTGGAGAATGCAAGGACTCCTTTATATACTGGTTGTGATGACCATTCACCATTAGAGGTGGTTACAAGATTGTTGAGCATAAAATCATATTTTAACATGTCTCAAGAATGCTACAACCAAATCCTGGAGTTAATTAAAGATATATTGCCGGAGGGTGGCAAGTTACCTAAAGACTTCTACCGATCCAAGAGAATGGTGAGATCGCTCTGGATGGGGTATAAAAAAATTGATGCATGTCGCAACGGATGCATGTTGTACTATAAGGACGACAAGGATGAAGACGCCTACAGATTTTGTGGTGCCGATCGCTTCAAGGCAACTAGTACAACAAGGACTTCTGGTGCACGCAAGCCAACAGATTCGATGCACTATTTGCCTTTGACGCCGCGGTTGCAGAGGTTGTTTATGGCAAAGGAGACAGCTGATAATATGAGTTGGCACAAGCGGGAACAAATAGATGGAGTACTGGATCATCCATCCGACGGGGAAGCATGGAAGCACTTTGATCGAGTGTATCCCGATTTTGCTTCGGAGCCGCGTAATGTCAGATTGGGGCTTTCCTCCGACGGTTTTACCCCATTTGGACTTTCGGGCGCACAATATTCTTGTTGGCCAGTGATTGTTACTCCGTACAACTTGCCGCCTTGGATATGTATGAAAACTCCTTACATGTTCCTAACTGTTATTATTCCAGGTCTGAAGAACCTGAAAAGGAACATCGATGTGTACTTACAGCCCTTGGTAGATGAGCTGAATCAGTTGTGGGAAGTAGGTGCAACCACATATGATGTTTCCAGAAAGCAGAACTTTCAGATGAGGGCCGTACTAATGTAGACCATCAATGATTTCCCGTCCTATGGAATATTATCGGGTTGGAGCACCCATGGTCGTCTCGCATGTCCGTATTGCATTGATCGTACTAAGGCTTTCCGTTTGAAACACGGAGGAAAATCGTGCTTCTTTGATTGTCATCGACAGTTCTTGCGAAAGGATCATCCGTACCGAAGGAACAGGAATGCTTTTCGTGCTGGCGTGGTAGAGAAGTCCAATCCACCGCCACGGTGGTCCGGGGATACGATATGGGAAGAAGTTAAAAAATTGTCAAGTGCTATTGAAGAGCCTACAGCGGGGTACAAGTGTGATGGATTTGGCCGCGCTCACAACTGGACAAAGAGGAGTATATTCTGGGACTTACCATATTGGAGTGACCATCTGCTCAGACATAACCTGGATGTCATCAATATCGAGAAGAATGTATTTGAAAATATAATAAATACTGTGATGGACGTAAAGGGGAAGACGAAAGATAATCCCAAGGCCAGGTTGGACTTAGAAGAAATATGCAGACGTCGAGAGTTGCATTTGATAAAGGAAAGCAGTGGGAAGTATAAGCAACCCAGGGCCATTTTCTCACTGGACAAGGAGGACAAAGGTAAACTTTGTAGGTGGATCCAGGGCCTAAAATTTCCAGATGGGTACGTATCGAATTTGAGAAGATGTGTTGACCCGAAGGAGAACAAACTACAGGGTATGAAGAGCCACGACTGTCACGTTTTTATGAAGAGGTTAATCCCGATTACATTTCGGGAATTCTTACCTCATGTCGTTTGGGATCCACTGACAGAGCTTAGCATATTCTTCAGAGATCTTTGTTCTACTAAGTTGCTCGTCGATCGGCT
The DNA here is from genome assembly GCA_029216955.1 of Iris pallida. Classification (NCBI taxonomy): domain Eukaryota; kingdom Viridiplantae; phylum Streptophyta; class Magnoliopsida; order Asparagales; family Iridaceae; genus Iris; species Iris pallida. Next base: position 49,336,300 of record JANAVB010025196.1, read on the forward strand.
TGAAAAGCAGGAGAAGGACATTGCAGTAACATTGTGTAAGCTTGAGAGGGTGTTCCCTCCTGGATTCTTCGACTCTATGGAGCATTTGCCAATTCATCTTTCATATGAGGCACGTGTTGGTGGGCCCGTCGGTTATCGGTGGATGTACCCGTTCGAGCGCCATCTAAACCACCTGAAGAGGAAGGTGAAAAATAAGGCACGAGTCGAGGGTTCTATTTGTGAAGCCTATGTCCTTGAGGAGATTACAAACTTTTGTTCAATGTATTTCAAGCCTCATATTGCTACAAATAGAACAAGAGCTCCGAGGAACGATGATGGAGATATATAATATAATGATGCATTATTGAAAGTCTTCAATGCTCTTGGAAAGCCTTCAGGAAAACTGAAAAAGAGATATTTGAATGATGAGGAACTAAAGGCTGCCCAGTTATATATATTACTCAACTGCGAGGAGGATGAAGTGGAAAAGCTAGAGTGGTAAGTGAAAATCTTCAACGTTCAAGTCATCTATTTATTGATTACGTTATTATAATTTAACGAGTATATTCTGATATTTATTGGTTTTCAGCAAATTTAATGATGAGGTGAGGTCAAGTAGACCATACATTGCAGATGAAGAAGTAGAAGAAGAAATGAGACTTCATTTTTCGTCTTGGTTGACTGCATATGTACGTAAGAAGCTAGTTAGAATCTTCCTTCATTCACAACTGCACAAAAAATAACTTAACATTAAACTTAATTTTGTATCTTTTCGTGTTTAGGTCGATCGTCCGGACGTCATTCTTGAGAATGAATCTATTAGAACTCTTGCCAAGGGACCAATTTATGCCGTCAAAGAATGGCCAAGTTATTGTGCGAATGGGTTTAAGTTCAAGTCAACAAATGCTCTCATCAGAGATAGCTTCCTGGATCTTGATTCCGCAAAAAATAGTTGCTTGTGTATCAAATCTACAAACTACAAAGATGTCACTCCAGGCAATGATTTCTATGGCATCTTACGGAAGATCGTAGAATTGACATACAACTATGGCTTAGAGTGTTGACACAAAGTCACAGTCAACCAAATATTGACTACATTGACTAAATAATGTCTGTATTAATTCAATACGACACACGACGTCTGCATTCCGTTCAAGACAGACGACAGCTCAGTCTCCGGTTCTCAGTGTGTTTTCGAGTCTGTATTTTATATTTTCATTGAGTCTAGACTTGTGTACTCTGAGTCATGCTGAGCTCTTGACACTTAGTCTACAGCCTACCAAAAATCCCAAGCTCCACTGAACCAAACACTGCCTAAAAATCCCCTTTGAACCACTCTGTGCTCTGGAGACAGAGTTCGGGCCGAACTCTGCCTCCACACAGAGTTCGGGCCGAACTCTGTCCCCTAGAAATCAGGAACCCTAATTTTAGGGTTAGCTGGTTGCTAGTTGTCCAACGGCCAAATATTTGAATTTTTCTACCCGAAATCTGGCCGAATTCTGCCTATAAAAACACTATAAATAGGGCATGAATTCTCTCATTCCAATCCATCCAATCTTCTCTTCTCTTCTCTCTTGTAGCTGAAATAAGCCATACCCTTCCCATCTACTAGCCACAAGCTTCCTAAGTCTCGAGTGCTCAGTATCTCTCAGTTAGGATTCTTGTGCAAGAGTCGAAGAAGTCGCTTGGACAATTCCAAGCAAATCGCCACTGCGATCCTCTGTTAGAAGTTTACGTGCTCTTCTGAAGTAAAGGCACGGTTGTAAACTACTATTTCACAAATAGTGGATTTGAATCCTGAGCTAGAGTTCTCAGGCCTAGACTAGTCCTCCACGAGAAAAACCAGGTTAAAATCGCTGTGTTTGCGTATGCTCTTTTGATCTCCTTTTATTTTCTGCACTTTACTCTGATTATTTATTATTGGTGAAAGAGTTATTTTAATTGGTCATTTTTCTATATATACTCTATTCACCCCCCTCTAGAGTTGCCAAACTGTTCTTCAATTGGTATCAGAGCTCTGTTCTCTTTATAAGGACTAACATCCTAAGAGCTGATCCATGGCAACCACACAATCCTTGATTTCCAATCATGGTGAAGGTCAGTCCACTCATAGGCCTCCCCTATTTGATGGAACTAACTATACATATTGGAAAACAAGGATGAGCTTCTATCTTAAGTCTCTAGACTTTGACCTGTGGACTGTCGTCACTGACGGTTACAAAAAGCCCGTTAGGATAGTTGTCGATGGTGACGTCATTGAGAAACCACACGACAAATATTCTGTCGAGGAGAAGAAACAGGTAAGTCTAGATGCTAGGGCTATTAATGCTTTATTCTGTGCTATAGACAGGAATGAATTCAATAGGGTCTCCACATGCACCACTGCTCATGAAGTATGGAGACTTCTAGAAGTGACGCATGAGGGAACCACACAAGTCAAGGAATCTAAAATAAGCCGTCTCACTCAAGAATACGAAGCCTTCAAGATGAAGCCAAATGAGACGATCACTCAAATGTTTACAAGATTCCTCGACATCATCAATCCTCTATCCTCGCTTGGTAAGCAGTACTCAAACCACGAGAAGATTCGTAAGTTACTCAGAGGGTTGCCAAAGATTTAGAACCCTAAGGTGACGGCCATCATAGAAGGAAACGATCTCACATCAATGTCAATGGAGACCTTGATGGGTAAGCTCATGACTCACGAGCTTGACCTCAAGGACTTCGAAGAGCCTGCTCCGAAGACCAGAGAGATCGCACTCAAAGCTCATCGACGAAGGGCTGATCACGATGAGACCGAAGACGATAACTCGGATGATGAAGACCAAGCTCTCATGGTTCGCAACTTCAGAAAATTCCTTCGCTTCAATCGAAGGAAGAAGGATTCACAAGAAGATGATGAAGAAGAGCCAACCTGTTACGGTTGCAAGAAGATTGGACATGTCTGAAAAGACTGCCCATTCTTGAAGAAGAGCAACCGCTATGAGAAGCCATACAAAAAGAATTCATCAAAGAAATATGCCAACACAGGAATTTGGCATGAAAGTGAAGCGAGTGACTCCAAGGAAGAAAAAGGCTCTCCTCAAGATACAGTAAATGTGTGCCTAATGGCAACTTCCAACAAGGTATCTAGCGAAACTCTAGATGACTTCTCTTTTGATGAACTTGGCGATGCTTTTACTGATTTACTCGATGATCACAAAAAGGTCATTGGTAAATACAAACATGCCAAGGACAAAATCAAAAGTCTGGAAGATGAGATACAAAGAATTTCTTTACTTCTTGATGATGTTAGAGACACGTCACCCACTGATGCCACTAATGAAGTATCCAAGCTTAAAATAAGCTTACATGATGCTGAAGCACGTATTGAGCAACAAGCTCAAGAAATCACTACTCTCAACACGTTGCTTGCTGAAGAAAAGAGTAGACACAAAATCTCCATGACTAAAATATATGGCTTGAATATTAAGGTTGATAAATTGCAAGATGCTTCTAAGAGATTAGAAACCAAATTGGATAAACAGGTGCTTCAACCTCAAACCCAATCACATGGGCACAACACCACTCATGCTAGTCAACCACGTCATTCTCATGCAGCACATAACCATGCATTTATATACACGAACTTTCACAAACCACGTGCACGTAAGAATAATTCTCATTCAATACACAATCATCATGTTGCACAAAGACACAATCAACATCACCCCATACATAGGAATCATCATGCCATGCCATATAGACAAGATCATCATCATCATATGCCATATAGACAAAATCATCATGCCATGCCATATAGACAATATCAGCATGTCACACATCATAGACAATACCATCATGATATGCCTCATAGACACCATCACCATGCCACTCATTCTATGCATAATCATCATCACCATGCTAACTCTTCACATCATGTTCATCCTCATCCTGTTGCTTACAGATATTACTCTTATGCTCCTAGTATAAATAAAAATGCTATCTGTACCTACTGTGGATCACATGGACACATCTCACCACAGTGCAGAGTTAGAAGACAGATAAAAAGATATATGCTTGGTTTCCAAAGACTAACTTTTCAGGACCCTCAAGAACTCGGGTACCAAAGGTAACATCTACTCTTGATGTAGGTGGACCTTCCCTCTTCAACTGAAAGTAAGTGGATTCTCGATAGTGGATGCTCGCGACATATGACGGGAGATGCAAATCTTTTTGCATCACTATCGATGAAGAGAGAAGGATATGTATCCTTCGGTAACAATCTCAAAGGGCACATAATAGGTAATGGTATCATTGGTCATCCTCCTTCTCCTGTAATAAAGGATGTCTGCCTAGTGACCGAGTTAAAGCATAACCTGCTCAGTATTAGTCATCTTGCTGATCATGGATATGATATTAACTTTGGACAAAACAGTTGCTACATCTATGATAGGTCAACAGGAGACATTGCTTTTGAAGGGAAAAGAGAGGACAACATATATATTTTCTATCTTTCTATAAATACTAACAATGCAGGTAGATGTTTATATGCCCACAAAGACGAACGACTACTTTGGCACCAGCGTCTTGGTCATGCCAACATAGATGCTATATCCAGGCTGTCTACCAAGAAGCTAGTGAGAGGATTGCCTGACATCACATTCAAAAAGGACACGGTATGTGCCGAATGTGAACTAAACAAGGCAACTAAATCCTCATTTCATTCCATCAACTCTGTAAGTACTACTAGACCCTTGCAACTACTTCATATGGATTTATTTGGTCCTAGTAGAATAGCCAGCCTTGGTGGCAAACTTTATGCATTTGTTATTGTTGATGATTTTTCGAGATTTACTTGGGTTTTCTTTCTCGCTAATAAGAGCGATGCTATTTCTGTTTTCAAAGTTTTTGTAAAGAAAGTTCAAAACGAAAAAGGCTACATGATTACTCGAATCCGAAGTGATCATGGAGGCGAATTCGTAAATTATGATTTTGAAAATTTTTGTAATGCAAATAGTTTTGATCATGAATTTTCTTGTCCTAGAACTCCTCAACAAAATGGTGTTATGGAGCGGAAGAATAGAACTCTCGGTGATATGGCCAGAGTCATGTTGAATAAATTTTCACTTCCGAAATACTTTTGGGCAGAAGCTGTCAGTACAGCATGCCACATTTTGAATAGGGTGCTGATTCGTCCCATTACGAAAAAAATACCCTATGAGCTTTGGTTTGGGAGAACCCCCAATGTTTCTTATTTTAAAGTTTTTGGTTGTAGATATTTTATCCTTAACACCAAAGACAACTTAGACAAATTTGATGCCAAAGCTGACGATGGTATCTTTTTTGGTTATGCCGCCAAGAGTAAGGGATATAGAGTTTTTAATAAACGCTCACTTATTGTGGAAGAGTCAACAAATGTGACTTTTGATGAAGATAACAGTGCAGTAAGTACTCTTGATGATGACGTTGAGCCATCAACTTCTACTCCAATGAATACTTCAACCGAAACTGATTCTCTGGAGGGTTTGCCTAAGAAATTCTCTTTCAAACCTTCTCATCCAGAAAATTTAGTAATAGGAGAAGTTTCACGTGGAGTAACTACTAGATCATCACTAAGAGACTCCGTTGCTAGCACTGCCTTCATTTCACAAGTAGAGCCTAAAAACATTTCTGAAGCCTTTAATGATGAATTTTGGATTTCTGCTATGCAAGAAGAACTCAACCAATTCGAGAGAAGCCAAGTATGGGAACTCCTTCCTAAACCGGTTAATCACTCGATAATTGGTACTAAATGGGTTTTTAGAAACAAAGTAAATGAAGATGGTTCAGTCACACGTAACAAAGCTCGTCTAGTAGCTCAAGGATACAACCAAGAGGAAGGTATCGACTACGATGAGACGTATGCTCCTGTTGCTAGACTAGAATCCATTCGGATGCTTTGTGCTTTTGCTAATTTTTAAAACTTTAAATTATTTCAAATGGATGTGAAAAGTGCTTTCTTGAATGGTTTTATTAAGGAGGAAGTTTATGTGAAACAACCTCCTGGCTTTAAAAATCATAAATTTCCCGACCACGTGTTCAAGCTAAAGAAAGCGCTTTATGGCCTCAAACAAGCCTCCAGAGCTTGGTATGAAAGGCTAAGTAGCTTCTTACTTGAGAAAGGTTTTTCAAAAGGGGAAATTGACACTACACTATTTATAAAATCTTTTAAAGACACTATTCTGTTGATTCAAATCTATGTTGATGATATCATTTTTGGGTCTACTAATGAAACCCTCTGTCAAGAATTTGCCAAGTGTATGCAGACGGAATTTGAGATGAGCATGATGGAAGAGCTCAACTACTTTCTTGGCCTGCAAGTGAAACAAATGGCTAATGGAACTTTCATCTGTCAATCGAAGTATACCAAGGACATGCTGAAGAAGTTCGATCTTGACAACGTCAAACCAATCAGCACTCCAATGGCTACTTCAACCAAACTCGAACCAGATGAGAGCGGCAAACCTGTTGATCAACGTAAGTATCGAGGTATGATAGGCAGCTTACTTTATTTAACTGCTAGTCGTCCCGATATCATGTTCAGTGTTTGCCTATGTGCGAGATATCAAGCTAATCCTAAAGAATCACACATGACCGCGGTTAAGCGTATCTTTCGATACCTTAAGGGTACGGTTACAGTGGGCCTATGGTATCCCAAGTCCATATCATTTGACCTTATTGGTTACTCTGATGCTGACTTCGCTGGATGCAAGGTCGACCGTAAAAGTACGAGCGGCACGTGTCATTTATTAGAAAAAGCTTTAGTCTCCTGGTTTAGCAAGAAGCAGAACTCTGTAGCACTATCCACAACAGAAGCTGAATACATAGCAGCTGGGCGTTGTTGTGCACAAATTTTGTGGATGAAGCAAACCCTTGAAGACTATAAGTTATCTTTCATGCATATTCCTATATTCTGTGACAACACTAGTACCATTAATTTGACTAAGAACCCTGTCTGTCACTCATGCACTAAACACATTGAGATCAGACACCACTTTTTGCGTGATCATCTACAAAATGGCACGATTAACTTAGAGTTTATTGACACTGATCATCAGCTAGCAGATTTCTTTACTAAGCCATTATCCGAAAAGTGCTTCAATTTCCTTTGTCGTGAACTCGGAATTTTGGATGAAGCAGTTATAAATTGAGACTCACCTGCGTAAATATCGAGTATATTTTGATTCTTTTACGACAAATTTGGTATGGGTATAAGCCGAAAGGGTCCTTCTGACAACAAGGCGTAAAAGCCTAAGCGACACGGTGCACTAGTCCTCAGGACTACCGCTAGCTGGGATCCGGCCCCTGCAGCTAACCCATGGCAAATTTGAAATATTGAATTACAATATATTTCCTTGTTTGTTATATGGTTTGTTTCGATTTAATATTGCCTAATTGATTTTTCTAAAGTTCATTCTGACTTTTGTGTACCTCTCTATGTACTTCAACGCATTCATCTTACTTTTATCCTCTCTTTTTTTTCTCTTCAATACTTAACCATTTTTTTCTTCCGCTTATTTTAAGTTCTGGACCACTAATCCAGAACTTGGGCCGAACTCTGCCCCTAACAGAGTTCGGGCCGAGTTCGGTCCCTATTGGTCCAGCGTCGGGATCAGCCTCTGCCGTTGGATCAGTTTAGATCATACGGTCAGAATTTCTTCCGACCAACGAAAACTCTCTCTTATATTTCGGGTTTTCATCTCTCTCCTTCACTATTACCTCCTTCCTCACCTCTCCAAACTCTTTCCTTCAAACCCTAACCCTAGTTTTTGATCTAGAAGGCTCTATTACTTCTCAAAATCAAGGGAAAGGGGTTTCTCATCATTCTCTTCCACTGTTTGTTGTTGATTTCAGGTATATCCCCTTCTTTCTCTCCATTTCAAGTTCTCTATTTTCTTGCAAATGGCTCCTCGCTTGCCCAATCGTGGGAAAAGGACTCGAACTGAGGGAGCTTCCTCTTCGAATCCTTCTCCTCCAATTGAGCAAGTAGTTGAACAACAACCCATTCATCCGTTGTTCAACCCGCCTCGTCCCCATGATCCGAATACATATGACGAGCGATTATTTGTGTCGCTAGACGCGTCTAATGCATGGTTTAGCGACTTTCGGACTCGTCCGGTGTTCGGGGGACATCCGATAAATTTTACAATCCTTTCTCAATATGAATCATTGTTTCGTGATCTATGTTTGGATGCGTTTGTTGCCTCAAACTTTGTCATTTACCGTAGCGCAATCCAAATATTTTATTGCAATTTAACTTTCGATGCAACCCACATCTATTTCCGGGTTGCCGGTATTGACATTGCTTTCAATGATTCTGAGTTGGGGGATTTTCTTGATCTTTTTAATCTCGATGCTTGGGATAAACTTGTGGAAGCTCGTCAACTTCAATTTGTTGGCGATACTTCTCTTGAAGGTTTCAAGGAGGAATTATGTGCTCCTAACATAAGTCCTCGCAAACTTATGGCCAAGCACCTCAACCCATATTTCTATGAACTTCATCGAATCATTTTTAATACTATCTTGCCAAAAGCTGGCTCCACTGATGAAGTTACCTACTTTGAGATATCTGCTTTGTATCACCTTCATTATCGTATCCCCTTCAATCTTTCTAGGACAATGATGGACTGGATGATAAATTGTAGGAAGAAACCAAGAGCATTGGTTTATCCTTTATATCTTCCTATGGTTTTTCGTGCGTTCATTATTCCTATTCATGACTATCAGTTCTTGCCTGCTCCTGCTTTCCTGTCCAAGGCACGACGTTCTCAGGCAGTCGTCGCCTCTCCTGAGACTTCTGAGCAGTCTGCTGATGAGGAGCCTGACGCCCCTCCACTCGGTCAGGATGCACCACTTCCACCTGCCACTCTTGAGTCTATTCAGACTATGCTCCGGGATCGTTTTACTCTTGAGGACGATCGCTGGACACAGCTGGACTATCGTACTACTCTGCAGATAAGTGCCCTCGGAAACTCTCTGCATGATATACGGTATTCCCTGTCTCGTCATCTGCACATTTCCATGGAGCGGGATCCTGAGCGCGCGGGCCATCGCATTGATGATCCATGGGTCATGCGTTACATGGATCAGGATGCTGCATTTTTGGACCCCCGTCGCTCCTTTCCCGGTCCTTTAGATGCTCCAGGACCTTCTCGTGCTCCGTGATGGAGATTGGCTCGATCTGCTGGTTTTATGTACTCAAAACTCTGGTTGTGTGTTTGACACTTGGTTTTGTGGATGACATTTTATGCTCATTATCATAGTTCTACTTTATGCTAGTGACTCATTTTGTTTAGTCATACACTGTTTCTTCTCTGCTTGGTGTGGTTGCATCACTCTTTATTGTCTATACTGCAGTTTATATGATCTTTCATTCATATGCAGTATATATTGCTAACTGCCAAAAGGGGGAGAACTATGTATATTTTCGTATATCTGTGCTTGTTTTTGCTTTTGGGAGATATTATCTATCAGGCCACAGGTTCTATGCATTATTTACGGGGGAGAGCTATTGCTTCTAGCTCGGCACCGTTCACTGATTACGGGGGAGCTATGGGAGCTATCTTCTTTTAGCTCGACATCGGTTATGGGGGAGCTGTGTTACAATCAACTGTGTCCAGGTATGAATATTGAAATATACATATATTATTTTGTCAATTATCAATATGGGAAGATTGTTGACACAAAGTCACAGTCAACCAAATATTGACTACATTGACTAAATAATGTCTGTATTAATTCAATACGACACACGACGTCTGCATTCCGTTCAAGACAGACGACAGCTCAGTCTCCGGTTCTCAGTGTGTTTTCGAGTCTGTATTTTATATTTTCATTGAGTCTAGACTTGTGTACTCTGAGTCATGCTGAGCTCTTGACACTTAGTCTACAGCCTACCAAAAATCCCAAGCTCCACTGAACCAAACACTGCCCAAAAATCCCCTTTGAACCACTCTGTGCTCTGGAGACAGAGTTCGGGCCGAACTCTGCCTCCACACAGAGTTCGGGCCGAACTCTGTCCCCTAGAAATCAGGAACCCTAATTTTAGGGTTAGCTGGTAGCTAGTTGTCCAACGGCCAAATATTTGAATTTTCCTACACGAATTCTGGCCGAATTCTGCCTATAAAAATACTATAAATAGGGCATGAATTCTCTTATTCCAATCCATCCAATCTTCTCTTCTCTTCTCTCTTGTAGCTGAAATAAGCCATACCCTTCCCATCTACTAGCCACAAGCTTCCTAAGTCTCGAGTGCTCAGCATCTCTCAGTTAGGATTCTTGTGCAAGAGTCGAAGAAGTCGCTTGGACAATTCCAAGCAAATTGCCACTGCGATCCTCTGTTAGAAGTTGACGTGCTCTTCTGAAGTAAAGGCACGGTTGTAAACTACTATTTCACAAATAGTGGATTTGAATCCTGAGCTAGAGTTCTCAGGCCTGGACTAGTCCTCCACGAGGGAAACCAGGTTAAAATCGCTGTGTTTGCGTATGCTCTTTTGATCTCCTTTTATTTTCCGCACTTTACTCTGATTATTTATTATTGGTGAAAGAGTTATTTTAATTGGTCATTTTTCTATTTATACTCTATTCACCCCCCTCTAGAGTTGCCAAACTGTTCTTCATAGAGCCTGCCAAGTTCGTGTTGTTCAAAGTTGATTGGTTCGATCCCATACAAGATCAAGGATGGAAAATTGACATGCATGGTCTTGTGGATATTAACTATCGTCGTCGATACCAAGGATACGAACCATTTATCCTAGCAAGTCAAGCTCAACTCATATATTTTATAACATATCCTAAACGGGGAACAATGAGGTACGAATGGTGGGCAGTATGCAAGACTAAAGCCAGAAATACCTACGACGTCGACGAAGTGGCTTATCAGGAGGACGAGCTGCCTCTTGTACCTAATACAGTTGGTGTCGACTCAGCAGAAGTTCCCCATTCAATATCTACTTGTGTAGAAGAGGTACAAGTATCCGAAGGGGAAGACGAAGGAGATGCTAGTGACGATGAGGAGGAAGAGGAAGAGGATGAGGAGGAGGAGAAGGCAAACGAAGAAGATGAATTTTCAAAGGATGGTTGAGAAACTGTGATTTTAATGTATTCATATTTCTGTAATCTTAAATTATGAACTATGATCATTTTTGAAAACTTAAATTATGAATTCCAATGTATGCAGATATTTCTAAACTGTCATTGTATTTATTTATATTTTCAATCATAAATTGTGATTTCGATGTATTCATATTTCTGTAGTCTTAAATTATGAACTCCAATGTTATTATCAGCATGGCAGGACGACGCGGAGGCACCTCAGGACGACGCAGAGATAGGCTAGGACGATCCGTGTCCTTAGGTGGGCAGAGAGCACCGTTACCAGAGGATGGCTCTGGACCATCGTCTGACCCGAGCACTCCATTGTACCATACGGTCTCAGGTCCGGGTGGCAGTGCACCTGCGACGAGCAGTTCCAGGCTTGTTGATCATATTACTTCTCCTAGCCTTCCTACCGCTGACAGCAGCATGGCGGGTGGGGAGCAGGTGGAGGAGGTAGTCCCTACTCCCGCCCGTTCCGCCCGGGCGGATCCATACCAGAGCGACCCTCCATGCGCACCTCAGGACGAGACAAGGATGGAGATTTGGGCCGACGGTCCTACGAAGTAAGTTAAATCAATATTTTATGCATGTCTGTATATTTATATATATTCATTAATACGTCGGTTATCGTTGTATACAGATATCGTCCCTCGTCGGTACAGAGAGCGTTGGGCACCTTTCTAAGGTCCAACTATGGGGGTCCGTGGATCAACTACTCGGATGCCTCGGAAGAGAGGAAGGCATTCTGGTTTGCCCACTTCAAGGTAACTAAAGATAGTTAATTTACTATGATTAATATAATTTTAAGAATTTTTTAGAACTTATTATTTTAATTTGTAATTCTTGTAGAGGACTTATTTTTATCCACCACACCGGGCTGAGCAGATTGAGAGGCAGTTTCCTGCCGTCGTCGCCAAGTTGATCCGTGATGCAATTGACGATCAGAAAGCTTGTCACCTCTCCGGAAAGCCGATTGCTGGTTGGATCACACCTGACCAGTGGACCACGATGAGTGCTTTATTTGAGGAGCCCGGGTACAGAGAGCGGTCGGAGAAGGCGAAGGCGGCTAGGACGATGGCCGAAAAGTGGTGTGGTGGATCGATTCCTATGACGGAGCATTTTCGTCGTCTGGTATGTAATTTATTGTAAAATATAAGATTTTATTGATAGTAGGAGTATATAATTTTCTATTTTACTAAAGAATAAAATATAACAAACACGCAGGTGAAGAGGGGTGAGGACGCAAACATGGTGACCGTCTTCCTGGCTACCCATCGGAAGGACGGGAAGCTCATCGACGACCGGGCTACTCAGAGCTATGTAAGTACTAATTTAGATTTCTTTAATTTTTAACACAACTTGAAGAATATACAGATTACCATATACTTAATAATAATTAAATATTTTAGACGTTTATTAGGCTAATTTAGGTAAGTACTGATGTATAGAGATACACAATAATTTCTAGGAAGAGTATGTTAGGCTACGTGATGAGCATGCGAGTGCTAGTGCACAGGCAGAGGGAGGGGTTGGTACATCGCAACCCTCTCCGCCTCAGTCGGAGGACGAGCTCTGGAAGACCGTTGTTGGTGGTCTTCAGAGGGGTACGTACTACGGTACGGGGTCCTACGGCGCATTTATTGCGACGCAGGCATCCAGGGCTCCCTCTTTCAGTGCGCATTCACAGCCGTCACAGGCCGAGTCGTCCCGAGTCGAGGAGACCATTGTACGCCAGATTGCTGAGCTGCACGACGATATGCTGAGGAGGATTACTGAGCAACAAGGGCCTCTGGCGTAAGAGGACGCTGCGTCGGTCACTGCACGCTTTGACGAGTTCGAGCGCACCGTACAGCAAGTACACGGGACACAGGAGTCGATTTACGACACCGTTACTAGGATAGCGGCTTGCATGGAGCAATACAGCGCCAGACTGCGAGCCCTAGAGGAGACGCGGGCGCACCCATCTCCAGCGGTTACACTGCCTCCTTCTCCAGCGGTTGCATTGCCTCCTCCTTCATCGTCGTCGGTGGTTCTTACATCGGAGCAGTATGCTTACCTTCTTTCTAGGAGCGGTGATGCTCCTCTTGATCAGCCGTAGTTGACATATATATTATTGTGTGATGGCCCATTGTTGGGTCTTTTATGTGATTATACATACATTATTCTTATGTGGACCATTATGTTTGACATTGTTGTTACAAATTTTCATAAATCTGTGTTGATTGATGAGATTGTGTTTCAAACGTGTTCATGATTGTGTGTATATGTGTTGTTTGATACTGTGTTCGTGATACACCGTCGTTGTTGTAACAAATGGTGTACGGGATGCTGCAAATTCTACAAATACTGCAAATTCTGCAAATGCCGTAAATTCTGCAAATGCTGTAAATGCTGTAATTTTTTTTCAATATTAGCGACGTTCAGCGACTGTCAGCGACGTTCAGCGATGAAGGAAACATCGCTAAGTAAATATAAGGAACGTCGCTAACATTAATGAATACCGTCGCTGATCGTCACTAAACGTCGCTACGTAGGACGTCGCTAAACGTCGCTATATGTCGGTAATATAGCGACGTCAAAAAGTCGTAGAACGTCGCCATTTGGCTCTCAAGCCAGGTCAGCATCGATGCATGTAAAGTCGTTCAACGTCGCTAGGTTACGTCGGTAAATGATGACGTTTTCCGTCGCTGGTGGTCGCTGAATTAGCGACGCGTTAGCGTCGCTAAGTATCGTCGCAATAGCGACGTATTATGATGTTTTCATGTTTAGCGACTAGGTTAATCGCGACTACGTGCAAACGTCGCTAGTACGTCGCTAATTGATATTAGCGACGTATTTTCCCGATTTAGCGACGTCTTTTGGCATCGCTGATATGACTTATTTTGGTAGTGATGAGATATACATGCGTTTAATTAGGGTTTAACAGTGTATGGCATAATTTCTAGTATATGCTATACAATCTAGGTCAACTAAGTCACACTTGGTCAAAATAAGTCAATCTAAGTCAAACAAGGTCAAACTAAGTCATGCTAAGTCAAACCAGGTCAAACTAAGCCAATCTAAGTCAAACAAGGTCAAACTAAGTCACAACAGGTCACACTAGGTCAAACTAGATTATACAAAGTCAATCTAAGTCATACTAGGCCTAACAAAGTCAAACTAGGTCAAGACAAGTCAAACAAAGTCAAACAAGGTCAATCTAAGTCAAAGGTTGACTTACAGTTGACTTTTGGTCAACCGGTCAACTCTCGTCAACCCTGGTCAACTCCTAGTCCACTCTAAGTCAATTAGGTCAATGGCTGACTCACAGTTGACTTTTGGTCAACTGGTCAACTATGGTAAAGTTTTGGTCAATTTTTAGGCTAATGTTGACTTTTGGTTGACTTTTAGTCAAAACAGTCAACCATGGTCAAACAGGGTCAACTCTAAGTCTTTTACCATATTCCTAACCATTACCAACCAAGCTATCCAAATTCTAACCATATCTTAATCATGTTAACTCATATCTTAGTTCTAAGGTATTACCTTAACTCTTATCCCATTACCTTACCAAGGTAAACCCATTACCTTAGCCTCTAACCAACACCTTAACCTACTTTACCCTCACTCTACGTATCCCTCAATATCCTACTAAAGTATTCTAACCCTTATCCTAGTATCTTGATACCATACCATGGTATCTTGATACCTTACCTTGCTAAAAGGTAAATACACATTTACCTTGAAGGTAAAGGTAAATCCTAAGATACCAACATTGGTATCCTAAGATACCACTCTAACCAATAAGTGAACTGGTACTCTAAACCCAAACCAAGACTCTAACACCACACACTATCTATATCTAGGATTCTAACATCTATACTCTAACTAATACTAACAATAGACCATCTACCAAAAAACATATCTAATATAACTAGCTATCATCTAACATATACTCTAACATAGGCTAACCACCATCTAACATATATCTCTAACATTGTAACAAATCCTAAGATACTATACCAAGACACTAACATATATATTACCTACTATATAACTAACTCCAAGATACAACCCAACCCCATCTCACTTCTAACTCACTAAAAACTAAGACACACACACACACACACACAACATAAACATCTAGTCACCAAGGGAAGGGGAATAGAGGGATGCCTAGTGCAGCCCTCAAGCTACTGTTGCTGCTCTGAAATGGGGGCAAATCTGCTAAATTTTAGCAGCAAATTGCTGATGTGCAGTCCCCATATTGGGGCTGCGCAGTATGAAGCATTGGGGGCAGCACATGCTGCTGTGGTGGCTGCCTAGTGCAGCTCCACATCCCCCTCCTTCCCCCCTTTCAACACACCACACATACCCTCTAATAACCCCTCAAACCACCCTCTATAATCCCCCTTCCAACACACTCAAAACACAAACAAATACTCACATCCGACACACACAAACATCCACAAACCCAACCATGAGACACTCACACACATAATCACATACAAATTCACACTCTACACAAACACTAACACCCTCTCATCTCATGACACAAACAAACACATACATATATATATCAAAGAGGCTCAAAACAGTCTACTATTCATATATATACAAAATAACATATAGACACATGTAAATATGACATGTAGGCCTAAAACACATGCCCAAACTTGTAGGGAACATAATGAAAACCATGGAAAACCTATCTAACTTGTCTAAACTGCCCTCTAACTAATCTAAATCTGAAATTACAGGACAAAAATGTGTATGGGGCATTCCTACAAACACTTGGTGGGTCACCCTCAAAATTTCTCCTTGGTTGCCACAAAAACCATCATAACTTCCAAATGAGGACTCCAAAGTGTCTCAAAATCAAACCTAAGGACGGTACATACATGGGGGTGGTTCCTACGGGTTCAAAACTATCAAAATGCAATGCAAAGATGAAATAGAGAGGGATTAGATAGAGAGAGATACCTATTGGGAGTTGATTCCCAATGAAAAACCCAAAGGACATGAATCCGACATGGACTCTCCTTGCAAATGGACTCCTCTCCTTGCTCCTTGCTCTTTGCTCCCCACACCTAGTAGGCTCCCTCTCCTTGATGGATTAAAAGGAATGGAGGAAAAATGAGTGGATTTGGGAGATGAAATCCAAAGGGGTTGCTCTCAAGTTTTGGAGAAGAACACCAAAGGAGAAAAAGAGGCTATGTGTGAAATAAAAATGATGTGAACCTCTCCATGGTGTGGCCGACCATGTAGTCCTTAGGTTTGGCTATTGGAAAAGTCAAGGATGCCCCTAACTAAACCCTCTTTGACTAATTAGTCAAGTGCAAGAGGTTGGGGTCAAAAAGGCCAAGTTTAATTCTCTAACTTAACCATTCTAAATCAAGTGGGATTAGTCTAATTACACTAACTAAATTAGTGGGATTAGTGGGCCATGGTTAACTAATCTTTGGGTCACGACTAGAGTCTAAGCTATCCGGGTCACTAACACAAGTCGGAACGAAACGAGACTTAAACCCGACTAAACAAATCCCGAAAATACAATATTAAAATATAAAAATTCCCAAAATATTAAAATATGAAAAAAAAAACCAAAATCACAATACCTTAATTTAAATTTTATTAAAATAATCTAAAATTCACCAATTAATCAAAATCCTAAATAATTCAAAAGTCACAAAATGACCAAAAATATCCTTAGCCTAAAAAGTGGTAATTAGCTAATCTAATCACATGGGTTAGGTCTCCATGGTCATGGTTAGTCCCTAGGCTAAGCAGCTCTAAGGTAACACTAGCCAAAGAATAAAATCACAAAACACTAATTTAAATGGTATTAAGTAAAAATTAAAATTTACCAAAATTATGGAAAACTGAGAAATGACAAAATTATCCTTGATTTTGAAAATAGGCAGTTACAGGAAAAAAAATAAATATTTGGTTCACGACATCTTTCAGACCATCATGAACCATTTATATACGAGATTCTACTTCAGGAGCTATTTTTTCAATATAATTTGGGTGTGTTATATTATTCGGTCTCTTCTTCTAGAGAGATGAATCAAGGACCTTTAGGTCTTACACGTTCATAATGTAAAAATTATTCATCTTTTTTGTTGGTATATGGTGTTGGTGTTTTTGCCTACTTGCTGGTGCTTTTGCCTTAGAGACTAGAAAGATAGTCCCACATAGCCTAGGCCAAATGGATTGTATCTCTATATAAAGCCTTGCTTGTGTTGAGAGAATCACATGAGGTGTGGAGAGGGACATAGGTGCCATGTGGGGGCTTTTCTAGTTGAAAGAATGCTAATCCAACAAAGAAGCATTAATGCTTTTTGTCATGCTCATGGGATTATTTCCCTATGGAGCTAAGCCCCGAAGGACTTAACGACTCAAACTTAGGCTGAAAGGCTCAAAGTGGCATTTTGTTGGTACACTTTACATTTAGCACGTCATCATCGGCGCATGGCACCTTGTACGCAGTTGATGTGCTCGTCTTCTGTACGAGTCGCATGCGCAGGTGCATTCACAGTGGCTGTACAGTGGTTGCCCAGGGGCACGCAGGTGCTTGCGTAGGTGCTTACGCAGGTACCGCGTAAATGCATGCAGGGGCTGCACCAGAGTCGCGGGGCTACGCTGCTCGGCTGCTGCACGCTTGCGAGGTTGCCCGTGTGTACTGCTATGCAGCTACGCGCAGGAACGTGGGCTGAGTGGGCAAAGGGGCACAGGCGATTCCTGATGTGGCTGAATGGTAGATTTGAGCGGTTATGGAAAGATTGAGTCAATTAATCCGATCCATCTTTTGTAGGATTTGAATTTATTTCATTCAAATCTTTCCCTTATTCGTTTATATCTTTTCGTAATCAGTTACAGCCAGGATTAGGATTAGGATTAGGGTTTCGGCCCTCCTCTATAAATACTCTTTTTATGCCTTTATTGAGGACTTACGCTAAAATTAAGAGACAAAGAGAGCGGTGCCGCCATTTCCATTTGAGTCCATTGGAGTTCTTCGAGTTCGTGAATGGAGGTGACAACGAGTGTTCCAGAAGTTCTTTCAAACTTGCTGGTTCCTGGGAGCATATCGCATTAGGGCAAATCTTGTTTTGAGCAACGGTGATCTTTATCACCCCAGCAAATTTTTCTTTATCAACTTCGGTTCTCTTTAGAGACTGTGACTTCAACTCGTGTTCTCATAGAGACCGAGTTATCAACCCCATTTCTCATTAGAGAACGAGCATTTATCTCTCTCTGTAAGAGATCGAGATTTCTATCTAACGATCTGTTTCAGAAATAACAATCTCAAAGCAAGATTCAGATCTGATGGATAACAATCGCGCACAATGAGCCTTTGATTCCAGATGGTGAAAATGCTTGAAGGGTTGCTGAAGCCACGGCTTTGCAATCGAAGTCCATGGAGGAGAGATAACAACCACTGCAGGTTATTGATCTTAAACAATACGGAGGACTCTCTGGCGGAGTCATACAGCAGGACGGTCAATGCAAATGACGTCTAAGAGTCTGTAGAGAATCTTTACAAATCGGATGTGAATAGAAACAAGATCTACGTGACCGAAAAGATCTAGAGAATGCGGTTTAAGGACGACAAAACCATATTACCTCAAGTCAAGGAGTTCCTCAAGTTATGTCAGAAGCTGGCGGATGACGGCATGCCCTTAGCCGATACTTTTGTCGTTGGGGGTATTGTCGCCAAGCTCCCACCTGGGTGGAGCAACTTCATCGCGGACATGCACCGCAAGAAGATGGAGGTGGATCTGGAACGCCTCTTGCACTGGATACATATGAAAGACGAGTTAAGGGCTCAACTCAAAGTGGACGCCTTGTCCAAGCAGATGGCTAAGGCGAACATGGTGCAAGGAAATTTTTTTAAAGGAAAGTAAAAGGCTTCCTAGCAAAAGAAGAATGTCACGCCCCAGTACCGAAATACGGAGACGGACTAGGCCAGCTACTCCATATGAGGTACGTAACGTCATAGACGATCGTGGCTGTCGAGAGACGAGGGGGTACATGCTACAATCAAGTCTCCTATGGTCCCACAGAGTTCTATGTCTCAATCAATCAAGTCACATCAGCAATTAAATGAACATTAAAGATAAAGCAGTAAGGCGTCCCCGACGCTTCATCAAAATGGTCATGAGAGACTAGCTTTATAATTTAGCTATCTCAGAGAGTCAGGAGTACAAAATTATACACAGCTGCAGTTTGTTTAATTACAATTATGTACTGACACAAAATATCTAGTAATCCGGCTAACAGGCGCCGGTGGCTAAACGCCGTAAAAGTATAAGCAGGAGTGGTGGAGAAGAAACCCACTCGAGTCCCCGAACCGCCATGCTCCTAGTATGCACCATGGATGTCAAGGAGGAAGATCGTGTCCTTTGGCTCTGCTACGAGATCTGGCCAAACAAAACCAGCGGGGTCAGCCCCGAATAGCAAGTACCGCCAAAGGGGCACAAGAGTTAAGATAAAAAACCCAGATAATAGAATGATTGATAATAGTAATACTTATGCAACTATTATAGGGTAGCACAACATCCTCGAACCCATATGGCACCTTTACAACCAAACAAGGACAAAAGGTGCCGCATGGAGTCGGGACGTGTCGTACTCTATAACTTTCACATAAGTTAAAAAGGTATAAACAATAAAATCTCCTGATCGTGACTTCGGTCGATAGCCTATCACAGCACAATAACCAACCCAACAATCAAACAAGAACATGGGTTGGATCATGTACCATGATAGACCATGTTCCTCAGTCATTCACAGAAGTAACACTTCACAACCAGAATAAGTCTTCCGTTCATAACTTCGGTCCACAGTCTGTCATAGTACGATAACCAACCCAACAATCAAACAAGAACATGGGTTGGATTACGTACCACAACAGTCCGCTTCCCTCGGTTATTCGCGGAAGGTAATAGGATACAAGCAAGTCGTTTTCACGGCCAATCAAGTCTACGAGTTTCTAGTGGGACGAGGTTATCCTCGCGTCATGTTATTAGAAAATCCTCAGATCGTATCTTTCCAGCAATGCTAGCCAACCCAGGGGTTCGCGTAGACAGGTGTTATTGAGCACAGGTCCATCGTAAGGCCACCTTGCCAAAACATATAATATATAGCAGGAATTAATCGGATACAGTCATCCGCTTGTTGCGGATGATACAGTATCCGTGGAGACCAGCCGGCGCGTCAAGACAATATCTCAAGGCGGCTGGTGTAACACGATCTCGGGATTCTGCCCTCCCCATGCATCTAGTATATTTAGTTGCCTAGTTTAACCCTAGATGAAATCTTGGACTCTCATGCTGTGGCCTGCATGATTATCCTCCTAAAGTCGTACTTTAGTATGAGTACCCCAAAGAGGATCCATGTCAATCAGTATGTCAACATGTGCTACCCTCCTTAGTGTAATGCATCATTGCAAATATCTGATAAAATATTAAAAGCGTACGCACAAAAGCACGTACGCTCAAGGGGGCTGCATGAAAAGTCACGCAGGCTTACACAAGGCAGCGTGCGTGAAAAGTCACACAGGCTTACGTAAGGCAGCGTGCGTGAAAAGTCACGCAGGCTTACACAAGGCAGCGTGCGTGAAAAGTCACGTAGGCTTACTCAAGGCAGCGTGCGTGAAAAGTCACGCAGGCTTACTCAAGGCAGCGTGCGTGAAAAGTCACACAGGCTTACTCAAGGCAGCGTGCGTGAAAAGTCACACAGGCTTACACAAGGCAGCGTGCGTGAAAAGTCACGCACGCAAGGGATACGCTTCCAACAGGAAGCGTACCCAAGCCTGCGTACGCACCGCCAAGGCGCACGCACAGCTCAGTGGCGTGAGCTAAGAAGCTCTGCACACACTGCTCACTGTCTTCTCCAAACAGCAAGAACACCATGGATGAACCCAAAGCTTCAAAACATCACAACTTGGCCATCCGAACTCCAAATTCGGATTTTCAAAGTTCCATCTTGGGTGAAATGGAATTCTCTTCCACATGGAAGCATCCAAACCCACAAAACCCTAACGAAAATAGATCAAGACCAAGGAAATCCAAAAATGATTAAAACTTAGATCTACAAAAATCAAAGCTTCAAAATAGAAATTTCCAAGTTCTAAACTAGTATAGATTGAGGAGAAGAATATGTTTTGGCAAATAGTTTTGTAAGAAATCATTGACAAAATTATGGATCCATCTCTTGAGCAAGTTGGTACTTGCCTTGGTTGGTGGAGGAAATAAATGAGAGGAAGTAAAATGAGAGGAGAGAGAATGAGATGAGTTATATATAAAGATCTTGGACCCATGGGTTCATGATAAACCAAAGGGTTCATGATGAACCATTGGTGAACCAAGAATAGGTTACCCAAATGAGCCAAAACTGTAGGCCCAAATGCAAAAAATAATATTTTGTCGAATATTTTTGGGAAATGCATGAAGAAATACTGCATAATAAATATCGTATAAAATCAAGGTAAATATAATTTATCGGTTTACGTATTAAAATACGTATTCCAAGATTGGGGAGTGACATCTCTACCATTCTTAGAAAAATTTCGTCCTCGAAATTCTAGCCAAGACAGGATAGTGAAATCAGGGCAAGCAAGGCACAATCATATACAAGTTAACTATCATAGCAGTTATTATCATACATCACAAAGTGCAAAACAAGCAGGTACAGATAAGCATGGAATCGTGTCAATAAGGTGCAAAAATATACCTTATTAGTCAAACAAATGCGGATACCGAGATCTGATCTCGTCCTCGCGCTCCCAGGTTGACTCTTCCGATGAGTGATGGTTCCAAGAAATACGGACAAGGCTTATCGTCCGATTCTTGAGTACCTTCTCTCGCCGGTCCAAAATAGACACGGGTTGTTCCTCGTAAGTTAGGTCGATACCAACGACTAACTCAGAATGATCGAGGACATGACTCGGATCCGGGACATACCCACGTAATCGGGACACATGAAACACATCATGTATGCCAGTTAACGAAGGTAGAAGGGCAAGTCGATAAGCCACATCGCCTACCCGAGCGAGAATCTTAAAAGGACCAACGTATCTTGGACTAAGCTTTCCTCGGGTTCCAAATCTGATGATACCCCGAGTAGGCAAAATCCGCAGAAATACTTGGCCGCCAACTCTAAACTCTAGAGGCCTACGATGCTGATCTGCCCAATGACGATGTCGGTCCTGTGCAACTCGAAGGCGCTCTCTGACCAACTTAACTATCTCCACAGTCTGCGTGATCATCTCTGGCCCCAACAACTTCCGTTCTCCGACGTCGTCCCATGCCAAAGGGGATATGCACTTCCTTCCGTATAATGCTTCGAACGGGGCCATCTGAATGCTAGCCTGATAGCTGTTGTTATAGGAGAACTCCACTAGATGAAGGTGATCCTCCTAAGATCTGCTAAAATCCAAGGTACACGCCCATAGCATATCTTCTAATGTCTGAATGGTTCTTTCTGATTGCCCGTCAGTTTGTGGATGATAAGCAGTACTGAATCTTAACTTGGTTCCCAAACTCTGGTGCAAGCTCCGCCAAAAATAAAAAGTAAACCGCGTATCCTGATCTGATACTATACTAACTGGAACTCCGTGCTGTCTTACTATCTGCTTTATGTATATTTCTGCTAGCTGTTCAGTAGTCTGTCCAACTCGGAAGGGAAGAAAATGAGCAACCTTCGTGAGTCGATCTACTATTACCCAGACTACATTCTTACCAGTCGGGGATCTAGGTAAACCGGTCACAAAATCGATCGTGATGTGCTCCTATTTCCATTCTGGAATAGAAAGCGGCTGTAGCAATCCTGCTGGTCTCTACTGCTCGACTTTCACCTGCTGACATACCAGACACTTTGATACAAATCTCGCTCTCTCTTTTTATGCCATTCCACCAAAAGAACTACCTGATATCTCGATACATCTTCGTTCCTCCTGGATGAATGGAGTAAATAGAACTATGAGCTTCGGACAAAACTTCTTGCTGAAGGTCTCCACTCGGTACACAGAGTCTGTTTCCAAACCTGAGCGTACCATCTTCATGAATCACTAACTCCTTCCTACGACCTGATTCACACTCCGACTGCAACTTCTGAATCTGTGGATCTCCTGCTTGTGCTGCCCTTATCCTCTCTACTAAGGTTGACCGAATCTGCATACTGGTCATTCTTCCTATATCCCTTGGCAAAAGTACTTCGATTCCCATACTCTGAAGGTCTTCTAGAATATGCTTCTGCGAGGTCAAGATAAAGGCACTGTCCCTCCTACTCAGTGCATCTGCAACTATATTCGCCTTGCCTGGATGATACTGAAGATCTAAATCAAAATCCTTCAGCAGTTCTAACCATCTTCTTTGCCTCATGTTCAAATTTCGCTGCGTGAATACGTATTTCAAACTCTTATGATCAGTATAGATCTCTACCCGATCCCCGTATAAATAATGCCTCCACAACTTGAGTGAAAATACCACAGCTGCTAACTCCAAATCGTGAGTCGGGTAATTCTTCTCATGGTCTCGAAGCTGCCGAGATGCATATGCTATCACCTTTCCATGCTGTATCAATACACATCTAAGACCCTTCCCTGATGCGTCACAATATACTGTAAAGCCTCCCGCTCCTACTGGAAGCGTCAAGATCGGGGCTGAGATCAATCTCTTCTTTAATTCTTCAAACGATGCCTGACAGCTAGCTGACCAAACAAACTCTATGTTCTTGTGCATCAAACGCGTTAAGGGCACAGAGATCCTGACAAAGTCTGCCATGAACCTTCTGTAGTAACCAGCTAATCCTAAGAAACTCCGTACTTCTGTAACCGTTCTCGGGATTGGCCAATGCTCTACGGCCTCAATCTTTTTCGGATCCACTGACACTCCTGCCCCAGAAATACCCCAGGAACGAAATGTGATCTAACCAGAATTCACACTTGTCGAGCTTCGTATAAAGTTGATGCTCCCTCAATGTCTGTAAGACAGTCCTAAGATGTTTCTCATGCTCCTCTTCACTGCTGGAATAGACAAGAATGTCATCTATGAACACCACCACAAATTTATCCAAATACGGCAGAAAGATGCGGTTCATTAAATCCATGAATACTGCGGGGGCGTTGGTTAGTCCAAAGGGCATTACTAAAAACTCATAATGCCCATATCTAGATCTGAATGCTGTCTTCGGTATGTCTTGCTCCCGGACTCTTACTTGATAGTATCCTGACCGAAGATCGATCTTGGAAAAGATGCTGGCCTTGCTCAACTGGTCGAACAGGTCATCAATCCTTGGTAGTGGGTACTTATTCTTCACTGTTACTGCATTCAGCTTGCGGTAGTTGATGCACATCCTCGTCGACCCATCCTTCTTGGGAACTAGAATCACTAGCACGGCCTAGGGCGATTTGCTGTCTCGGATGAATCCCTTAGACTTCAACTCTTCTTCATGTTGATACAACTTATCTTGTTCTGACGGCGACATCCGGTAAACTCTGTCTGTAATAGGCCTCGTTCCAGGGTTCAACTCAATGCTAAATTCTACCTCTCTGACTGGAGGTATCCCTGGGAGCTCATCAGGGAAGACGTCGAGAAAATCTTCGACCACTCTCGGAATCTGTCCTGGCTCTGACACTGCTGCTGAGATTACGCCTCCGGCCTGATTCTTCAAGGTTCGAGTAAAGATGAACTGTTCCATCCCAGGAACGCTGAATATGACCCTACCTCCTCTACAATCAATTGTCGCATGACTGTCTCTCAACCAGTCCATGCCAAGAACGATATCAAAATTCTCCATAGGGAATTCAATCAATGATGCAGGCAGTAAATGCTAACACACCTCTACCGGACATGAAAAGCGCACTCTGCTAACTTCTACGAGCCCATTGCCGGTGAGTATATCCATCCTCTCCGGCAATGCCTCAAACTCTAATCCAATCCGTGTAGCATATTGTGCAGAGATGAATGAATGAGTAGCGCCTGAATCAAATAATGCTACAGCGGGAAATGAGGTGACGAGAATTTTACCTGCTACCACGTCATTAAATGCTAGAGCCTCTCCCAAGGATAATGTGAGAGCCTGTCCCTGGCCCCGCTGAGCTCCTTGTTGCAGCCTTCCTCGACCATGCTGTTGCTGCCTCTGAGGGCCTTCGGCTTCCTGTGCCTGGCGGAACATCTGAGCCTGCGTTGGCAGACGCTGGGCTAGGGGCCTTACTGCTAATACTGGCCCTCCACTCGGGGTTGCTACTAGAGCTGGCAATGCTGGAAACTGCTGAGCTGGCCCTCCTGGCCTCTGCATCATAGGACAAGTGAAAACACGGTGGTCTGCACGACCACACCTCAAACATAAGCCATTCGCTGACCGACACACCTCGCTCGTGTGCCCTGCCTTCCCACAGAAGGTACAGTCCTGGGGTGCTCCCTGACGCTGCTGCTGGTTTCTGGGCTGCTGATGCTGAGCTGGTGTTGTATTAGTCGACACGGTCGTCCTTTGCGGCATTCCTGCCTCATGAATACGAACACCGGGTGTTGGTGCCGATGTTCGCTGCATTGCTCCTCCTCCAACCTGGGAATGAGATCTTTTCTGACCTCCTGTCCTCGATGCCAACCTCTGCCGGGTAAGCTCGTACCTCCGAGCTATCGTCAAAACAGCGTCAAATGTCTGGTAGTCGTGTCCTTCCACAAGCTGTAATAGTTCCAAATGAAGTCCCTGCTGGAACCTCATAGCTTTCTCTGGCTCCGTTGCCACCATTGCTGGTGCGAAATGGCACAATCTACAGAACTCTGTTGCATACCCATCTACGGTCTTGCCTGCTTGCTTGAGACTGATAAACTTCTGCTGGAGCTCATATTGAGCTACTACGCCAAAATACTTGGCCTTGAATCTTTTATTTAAGGTGGTCCAACGAACAGGGCGTCTTATACCAACTTCTTCTGATGCCCACCAGTCGCGGGCAAGATCCTGAAGTACTAATTTGACCTGATCAACCTTCTCATCATCTGGAACCTTGGCTACCACAAGAATGGCTTCAATGTCTTGAATCCATGCATTCGCAGTGATGGCATCCTCCGTGCCATTAAAATACCTCGGGTTCAAGCGACGGAACCTTCCTGATGCTCCCGAGTCAACCCCGACACTCCTCTCAAGAGCTAACTGAATCCTTCGGTTCAGCAACACGTTCTGCTCCTGCTACTGAGTCTGTTGCTGTTGGTTAGTGACAAGAAACCCCCGGATGATCTCCAAGAGTGCTACGGCATCTGGTACTGCCGTCGCTGCTGGTGCTGCAGGAGTTTCAATAACCTGCGGCTGCACTGCCTCTGGTTCTATTTCTGCTCGTGCCTGTACTGGAGAAGGTTCTCTCCCCTGCTGGTGCCCAGTCGAGCCATGCTCTCGCTGCTGTTCCTCATGGGCCTCACCCGCTACTGAGAATGAAGCACCCCTATAGAGAAAGGTATAAGATTATCAAGTCCGGACGAGGAAGATTTCGAGGATGCAAGTCAGGTTAGAGATCAAGGTAAGGACAGAGAATTCGAAACAGAATTTTAAGGGGAACAAGTTTCGATTGAGACTCCTAATAATTCGCAATACCCCACAAGTCTGAAAATCAGACCTGCATGGGCCACCACTAAAACCTTGTCATGCTCCAGTACCGAAATACGGAGACGGACTAGGCCAGCTACTCCATATGAGGTACGTAACATCATACGGCAATCGTGGCTTTGGAGAGACGAGGGGGTACATGCTACAATCAAGTCTCCTATGGTCCCACAGAGTTCTATGTCTCAATCAATCAAGTCACATCAGCAATTAAATGAACATTAAAGATAAAGCAGCAAGGCGTCCCCGACGCTTCATCAAAATGGTCATGAGAGACTAGCTTTATAATTTAGCTATCTCAGAGAGTCAGGAGTACAAAATTATACACAGCTGCAGTCTGTTTAATTACAATTATGTAATGACACAAAATATCTAGTAATCCGGCTAACAGGCGCCGGTGGCTAAACGCCGCTAAAGTATAAGCAGGAGTGGTGGAGACGAAACCCACTCGAGTCTCCGAACCGCCATGCTCCTACTATGTACCATGGATGTCAGGAAGGAAGATCGTGTCCTCTGGCTCTCCTACGAGATCTGGCCAAACAAAACCAGCGGGGTCAGCCCCGAATAGCAAGTACCGCCAAAGGGGCACAAAAGTTAAGATAAAAAAACCCAGATAATAGAATGATTGATAATAGTAATACTTATGCAACTATTATAGGGTAGCACAACATCTTCGAACCCATATGGCACCCTTACAACCAAACAAGGACAAAAGGTGCCGCATGGAGTCGGGACGTGTCGTACTCTATAACTTTCACATAAGTTAAAAGGTATAAACAATAAAATCTCCTGATCGTGACTTTGGTCGATAGCCTATCGCAGCACAATAACCAACCCAACAATCAAACAAGAACATGGGTTGGATCATGTACCATGATAGACCATGTTCCTCAGTCATTCACAGAAGTAACACTTCACAACCAGAATAAGTCTTTCGTTCATAATTTCGATCCACAGCCTGTCATAGTACGATAACCAACCCAACAATCAAACAAGAACATGGGTTGGATCGCGTACCATAATAGTCCGCTTCCCTCGGTTATTCGCGGAAGGTAATAGGATACAAGCAAGTCGTTTTTACGGCCAATCAAGTCTACGAGTTTCTAGTGGGACGAGGTTATCCTCGCGTCATGTTATTAGAAAATCCTCAGATCATATCTTTCCAGCAAGGCTAGCCAATCCAGGGGTTCGCGTAGACAGGTATTATTGAGCACAGGTCCCTTGTAAGGCCACCTTGCCAAAATATGTAATATATAGCAGGAATTAATTGGATACAGTCATCCGCTCGTTGCGGATGACACAGTATCCGTGAAGACCAGCCGGCGCGTTAAGACAATATCTCAAGGCGGCTGGTGTAACACGATCTCGGGATTCTGCCCTCCCCATGCATCTAGTATATTTAGTTGCCTAGTTTAACCCTAGGTAAAATCTTGGACTCTCATGCTGTAGCCTGCATGATTATCCTCCTAAAGTCGTACTTTAGTACGAGTACCCCAAAGAGGATCTTTGTCAATCAGTATGTCAACATGTGCTACCCTCCTTAGTGTAATACATCATTGCAAATACGCCACGTGGAGTTATGAGTCATTTGTCGAGCATGAACAAGAACTGGGACATTCAGGTACATGTATCGGGTAGGAACACTTTGTTCTCCGGGGTCACATTAGTGCTCATATCATGCTCGGGACAAAGTCATGCAGGCTCACTCAAGGCAGCGTGCGTGAAAAGTCACGCAGGCTTACTCAAGGCAGCGTGCGTGAAAAGTCACGCAGGCTTACACAAGGCAGCATGCGTGAAATGTCACGCAGGCTTACACAAGGCAGCGTGCGTGAAAAGTCACGCAGGCTTACACAAGGCAGCGTGCGTGAAAAGTCATGCAGGCTTACTCAAGGCAGCATGCGTGAAAAGTCATACAGGCTTACTAAAGGCAACGTGCGTGAAAAGTCACGCAGGCTTACTCAAGGCAGCGTGCGTGAAAAGTCCCGCAGGCTTACACAAGGCAGCGTGCGTGAAAAGTCACGTACGCAAGGGACACGCTTCCAACAGGAAGCGTACCCAAGCCTGCGTACGCACCGCCAAGGCACGTGCGCAGCTCAGTGGCGTGAGCTAAGAAGCTCTGCACACACTGCTCACTGTCTTCTCCAAACAGCAAGAACACCATGGATGAACCCAAAGCTTCAAAACATCACAACTTGGCCATCCGAACTCCAAATCCGGATTTCTAAAGTTCCATCTTGGGTGAAATGGAATTCTCTTCCACATGGAAGCATCCAAACCCACAAAACCCCAACGAAAATAGATCAAGACCAAGGAAATCCGAAAATGATTAAAACTTAGATCTACAAAAATCAAAGCTTCAAAATGGAAATTTCCAAGTTCTAAACTAGTATAGATTGAGGAGAAGAACATGTTTTGGCAAATAATTTTGTAAGAAATTATTGACAAAATTATGGATCTATCTCTTGAGCAAGTTGGTACTTGCCTTGGTTGGTGGAGGAAATAAATGAGAGGAAGTAAAATGAGAGGAGAGAGAATGAGATGAGTTATATATAAAGATCTTGGACCCATGGGTTCATGATGAACCAAAGGGTTCATGATGAACCATTGGTGAACCAAGAATAGGTTACCCAAATGAGCCAAAACTGTAGGCCCAAATACAGAAAATAAATTAGAAAATAATATTTTGTCGAATATTTTTGAAAAATGCATGAAGAAATACTGCATAATAAATATCGTATAAATTCAAGGTAAATATAATTTATCGGTTTACGTATTAAAATACGTATTCTAGGATTGGGGAGTGACAAAGAAAGACGTTCACCATCTGATGGTGAAGTCGGCTCAGTTCAAGCCCATGTCCAATAATCCTGGGACTTGTTTCAACTGTGGCAAGAAAGGCCACTGGAAGAGGGACTACAAAAAAACTAAAACAAAAGAAGAAAGGTGAGGCTAACTTTGTTGCTATAATTGCGTAGGTTGACTCAGTTGGGGTTGACGCGGACTAGTGGATAGACATTGGGGCCTCATGTCATGTTTGCTCAAAGAAGGAGTGGTTCACCACGTACCCACCTATTTCTGAGAAGGTTATGGTGGCGAACCAGACACAAGCTGAAGAACTTGCACTACAAGAAAAATGATCATTTACAGCGCGCAAAACAAGCCGTAAATGATCTTTTACGGCGTACGTTTTGGTGTCGTAAAAGACCATGTCGTAAATGATCCTATTATTTACGGCGCGTTGAAGAACGCCGTAAATGTAAACAAATTAGCGTCGTAATTGTCTTTTCTACAGAATTTTGACAACCATTTATGGCATATTTAGTGTGCCGTAATTGCTCTTTCACGGCATACATTTGTGCACCGTAATAGATATTCGTGCAGGGTCTAATACGGCGTATTTATGCACGCCGTAGTAGCTATTCCTGTAGGATCAAATACGACGTACATTTTGATGCCGTAAAAGATATTTTTGACAAATTATGTTTACCATTTATGACATTTGTAGTGTGCCGTAAATGATTTTTGATAAAAAAATTCATCAAATTATTATTATTATTATTTATTGTTATTATTATTTCCATACCAATCCCTATTTATTTCAACAAGGATACCAATGGTAAACAAAGTATATAACATAGCAAAATTAAGTTAAAAAAATAGTTGACTGACATATAATTCCAATCAAACTACAAAAGTAAAAAGTAATTCAAATAAACCCAGGCATGTGAGATCATAAAAAATAATCGAATTCAGTAGCCAAGATACATTAATAGCAAACAAAAGGCCATGCCAAAGTATATCATGCCATATTGTTGCATGAACTACAAAACTATTGTAGTACTAAATTAAGAACAATACAATATTTCAATACAAATTGAGCTTGTTTCATACTTTGCCCTACTTTAGGGGGAAAAATTGTAAATTGTCTTCTATGACAAATTTTAGCTCAAATGGTTGCAGATGAGAAGCTTCAAACACATCACCCAGATTTTTTTTCATTGATTGATAACCTGCACAAACATAAAATGTGTTTTAGTTCATTATATCCAATTTGATGTATATATAAACATAACAATGAAAAAAATACACAAACTAGATGAATGGAACATAGTGGACATGCATGCTAGCAAGGATACAAATGGAAGACCTGTAGATACAAAACATGCTTAGATAAGAAATTTCAACTAAGCAAGATGAAACAATAGATGCAAAACATGCTAGCAAGGATACAAAAGGAAGACCAGTGGCCAGCTAGTCATCAGAATATGCCTATTTTTCTATAAAGAAACTTCACAAACTATCATATAAAAATAGATAATTATACCAATACACTTCTAAGTCAGAGAAAATAGCAAAAGACAGTAAATACCTTATCATCAACATTTTCAAAACCTTTTACTATGTTCAAGACCAACTAAAAGAGAGATAGAGCATTGGAGAGTGTCAATAAGAAAGCTACAGTTTTCTCTAATAACAGTTGGTTCATCATACCATATAAAGTAGCACTGTACAATATAGATGTTATTTTATGTTTAGAAACAAATTGTATATCCAAATATACATTAGAAGTTACCAAGAATCGAAAAATATCTAAAAAAGGTTAAGAAATAAAAACTTCCTCTCAACCCTTTTTGATATCGATACATTTTCTTAACTCAAAACATTGTCCAGCAAATATAAGGTCCATGTGAACAAATTTTCGCACTTACAATACAACCAGTCAACCAATTTGGAAAGAATCAGTAAATCCTTTTTTTTGGAAGTGATCAGTCGCCAACAATACATTGTAACCTAAATATAAGTTGATTAGAGAATATAAATGCAACAAACAAACTAAATTCATAAAGTTGAGTGAAGCAGTAATTTAAAATGAACATTGATAGTTTATGAAAGCCATGTGATACTAAGTAATGAATTAGCAGTTAGTGAACAAAGTTTATACATTCATAAAGATCAAGTGAACAGTGATCTCTCTGATAAGAATACTTCACTAGATTTTTGAGGAATGGCAACCAGAGATGAGGTAATCTCTATTGTTACTTTAGCTGCACAAAAACTTACAACTTCCATAAAATGTTTAACTGGTTTTAACTTATAGATGACAGTACTTAATTATGCTAGTCTGATGATATTTTACTTACTACTATATAATTTGTTTACTTGTAAATGACACTATCATAATCCTAGGTCACTGGTTGTTAAAATATAACACCGGGGGGAATTTTTCTGCAGATTTTCTCAAAAAAAATTTAAACATCATGCCTGATTGCACTAATCTTGAATTGCTTTCTTGTAGATTCTTGCGATTCCTACTATACCACTGACCATGTCAGCTGGTCTTCTACTTGGTAGTTTTACGGGCACCATAATTGTACTAATTCAATTATGCCTCTATTTCCTGCTGGAAACATTGTGAAGACTTTTAGGTTCCGGTAATCCCAGAACCAGGATGCTCGATCTTTAAGTATTTCTGTAATCTGTTGATGATAATTATTTTGGGCTGATGACATCGAACGACTATGAGCAGCAATATTTTAATATGAGACAACGAGCAACAACTGGTAGAAGTAGTTGACCGAGACAACAATTTCAATAGGGCATTTAAAGCACACATCTCTAGACGTTTTACATTTTTACATTATAAATTGATAATCCTTTATCCGTGATCATTGTCAGGTATGGATAGACGTTAAGGATTTTATATTTGAGAACTTATATTGAAAATAACTTATCTTTGTAGGCTCTAAACTCACTAGACCATGGGCGCGTGCTGCCATCCCACTGCAACTTCGTGAAATAGCGACAATCCCAATGGAATCCGGACCAGGCTGAGCACAAAGCAAGTGAACACAAATCTATATCAACTTTATTTGGCAGAATACCAAATCAATATGGTTTCCATATTTACAAAGGGATGTAAAGGTTCAAGGTTAAGAAATAGAGATGCGCAACTAAGTGCATGTATACCTTCATCCCAGGCATCTGGACCCAATCAACAGGAGTCCATGTAGCCTTTGAAACGAACTCTGCCAAGGTCTCCTCAGCAATAGATAGGAGACTGCCAAAAGAGTTCAACTATACCAGCAATGGTATAAAACTTACTTGCCAAGATTAATAAATTCAAAGGGGAGAATAAGGGTTAATTTTTGTTTACCGAGTAGGATTACTTGCATCCCTTAGAGGAATTTACAGAGTGGTCATAATTGATTCACAGCTTGTATCGTTAGCTAGTGAGGCCTGAACATCAGAGGATAACATAGTTAGTTAACAAAAATACAAAAGAAGAAAAGAATAATCATCTGGTCGATGGAAAAATTCTAGAGGTGCCTAGTTTGTTTCCAAGAAAACCAGTCAAATATCACCAAGCTGGGCAAGCATTTCCAACCCATTTTAACAAGTTTACTGCAAGAATTAATACACTAATTAAATTGGGAAATAAAATTATATATGGTTGAAAGGGGTTTCCTAATCCCTATTGGACTTCTCTGTTTAACGAGCATGTGAAATTAGTATTCATAATTTCAAGGTTTGCAGTATCGGTATCGAACCATCCTATGAGTATCGGGATCGGCGATATCGTTAGTATCGGCGGTTCCGGATCGGAGTATCATATTTTTTTTGGCATCGAAAATCAAATGATTATCAACAAACTATTAACATTTTC
The DNA here is from genome assembly GCA_029216955.1 of Iris pallida. Classification (NCBI taxonomy): domain Eukaryota; kingdom Viridiplantae; phylum Streptophyta; class Magnoliopsida; order Asparagales; family Iridaceae; genus Iris; species Iris pallida. Next base: position 49,369,643 of record JANAVB010025196.1, read on the forward strand.
GAAAGTATATTTTATACATGTAGGCATTATTTTAAGTATTTCTAGTGTTGCTTTTTAGCATTTTTGAAATTGAATGGTATAGTATTACGATGAGAAAAAACTGCAGATGGAAGAAGCCTAATCCATATTTCAGTCCACATTCTGACATATTACGATGAAAAAAATATCATATAGCATTCCAAGACTAACCTCATAAAGTAAATGTCCATATTTTATTGTTCGGTCCAGATTTTGTCTTTAAACCTGTAGAAGATCAGAGCACCGGAAGATCAAAACTTTTGACTGTATGCTTGCCTGCTCCACTATAGTTTCTATTTTTTCCATCAAAAACAAATTGCAGAGGTCAGAGAGAATAGTACTTTAATGATGTATTCAATAAGTCAATAGTTCAGTCCATTTGTAGAGATTTCTTCACTTCAAGTAGTGCTCAATTAGCCTAATTATAGAATAGGTAAACTCTAAGATTGTCATGAACTGATGACATGAAAATGATATTCTATACTAGTATGTTACAACATTATAATTGTAACAACAAGATAGCTTTTAAAACAACAAATCTATATTCATGGATATCTCTCGAACATGAACAAATTAAACTCTCCCAAGCACGAACAAAACTATAGTATATGAACACAGAAGGATATAGTAGAAGTACAAGATCACTCTCATTATGTACATGTTAGCTGACTATATACACAAACATGTTAGCGACAAATAATCAGACTAGCATTTGTAGAAGATATGTTGATCAAAATTACAGAAAAAAATTCAGTGTTGTGGAAAAAGTGCTTTCTTGCAGACAAAAGCAGGAAAGAATTGAATATTAAATCATGCATCACACCAAAACTTAATGCATAATTTTTCAATATTGCTTGAAACTTGTATGAGAAGTGAACTATTTGGAAGGGACTAGAGAATAAGTCGCATATAAAACGTTACCTGACTGCATCATGTTATTGTATAAAGATTCAAGATGGTTCTTGAAGAACCTCTTAACATATACAAAGAGGGAATGATATATAAGAAGAGTAGAAGATGAATATGTTCTTTTCTGAGTAGAAGAATCACTGTGAATCCCATCCTAAATTTCTGACAAATAATTAATACAAAATAGTCTCTTTGATCCGTTGATCATGTGGAAGAAAAGGTTCTTAGTGAACTCATGTTGAACATATGGTGTGCATACACGAACCTGCGTGTCACAGACACATAAGTGTCAACACAATTTCTGTGTCATTCTAGACATAACGAACACGCACTTAATCCACAATCCAAAACAAATCAAAGCAGAATATGATAAAATTGTATAGCTCCGAGGACTCTGTTGTATCATACATGCGTCCTCATGTCCGATTCGGACAAATCAAGCTATCGATACCCCTCTGAGACAATTGATCGAACACATGGTGTGGAAATCAAACATAAAGTGTTCAAAGTATTGTCTTGATTTTTAATAACAGGCATCAACCCAAAGGTTCAGAGAAGTTTCACCAGCACAGGTGATCAAAGGATCTTACCTGATAGAGAATTTACACTTGATCTCGAATTTGAGTTCAACCAAACTCCCCTAAGGAAAGCCTTTGCCATTACCAACTCCTTCAACCTCGACCGTCAAAACTTCGGATCAAAACAGAGACTCGACCAGTTGGACCAGTTACAGATCATCTACCTTCTCTTCGATTGCGGTTGTTAGCCGGTGGACGTGGCAGAGGTAGAACGGGCTACCAGCGAAGGGAGAGACAGAACCACAAGGCGGGGTTCCTGACGGAGGACTTGAGGTAGCAGACAGCGGTGTGGCAGCGGACGTCGTCCCGTCTGCCGTAGACGAAGGTGGAAAACCGTTTCTTTTATATGGAGTCGAGCACGATTCTCACAGACTCGATGGCAATCTTCAGGTCATGGTTGGGGAAGACAAGGGAGTCAACTTTCGTTCTCGAGGAGAAGAGGTTGAGAGAGGAGGAGGCGACAAAGGTGTCAACATCGATGGCATTGCAGAGCAAGAGCGAAAGGTTTTGGATCCGAACTTGAATCCCGTCGGAGAGATCGTTAGGGTTAAGGTTAGGGTTAGGGTTTGAGCGAGAGAGAAGGTTAAGGGAGACGAAGGAGAGGAAGGGAGGGGAGGAGATGGCGGAGGGAGAAACTTGTGGTGGCTATTAAGGTGGGAGTTGGAGAATGAACGGGAAGCTAGAGCTCACGATCTAGGTCTAAGGCTCGGGAAACAAAAAAACTCAAAAAAGAAATGAAAATAAAGAGGGAGGAGTGAAACATTTAAGCGGGAAAGTAAAATATGTTAGGTGGGAAAAGTTAATTCGGAAGGAGGCTTTAGAGAAACAATTATTTAGAAAAAAGTTTCTAATTAGAAGAATCGATTGTAACACACACGAAGTGCACAAATGCATGCCATAAATAAGTTATCATTTACGACATACAAAATTTCATGTCGTAAATGAATTATCATTCACGGCGTGCACAAATGCATGCCGTAAATAAATTATCATTTACGGTGTGCACAAATGCATGCCGTAAATAAGATATCATTCACGTCACAAAAAAATGCATGCCATAAATATGTTTACAATGACGGCTTGCATATTAAATACGCCGCAACAAAGACAAAAAATAGCCCTTTTACGGCACGCAGATTTGCGTGCCGTAAAAGAGTGTCATTTACAGCACGCGGCAACTGTGCGCCATAAATTGTGCGCCATAAATGCCATATTTTCTTGTAGTATTGGGATCGGGATGGTGGTACTGCAACTGACTTCGGGGAAGTCGCTGACATTACAAAATGTGAAGCACGTACCGGCCATAGCCAAGAACTTGATCTCGGAAAGTCTGCTCTGCAATACAGGCTTGAGGATGGACATCAACGCTGGTCAAGTCGTTATGTCTTATAAATGAACACACTTTGGGAAGGCTTTCTGTACGGAAAGGATGTTCAAACTTCAACTTGTAACTCCTATGAAGATAATTAATGCAGTTTCTTCTTCTGGTTATCCTCTTGAGTTATGGCATAATAGACTAGGACGTGTTTATTGTAAAAGAATAAACAAGATGTCTAGTTTAGGTCTTATCTTCAAATATAGGGGTAATGAGTTAAAGAAGTATGATGTCTATGCACAGTCGAAGATCACAAGAAAATCGTTCAAGCGGGTAAATCGAAGTACAGATCTTCTAGAGTTGGTGCACTCAGATATCTGTGACTTCATATAGTTCTCCACAAAGGTCGAGATGAATTATTTTATTACTTTCATCGATGACTTCTCAAAGTACGCGTTCGTTTATCTGCTCAAGTCTAAAGATGAAGCGTTTGAGAAGCTTAAGGACTTCATGACTGAAGCCGAGCGTCAAACTGGACAATAACTCAAGATACTCAGAAGTGATCGAAGTGGCGAGTATAGGTCTCATAAATTTGTGTTATTCTACAGACAACATAGAATTATCAATAAGACAACTGCTCCATACTTCCCTCAATCAAATGGTGTTACAGAAAAGAAGAACATTACATTAACAGAGATGATGAACTCAATGTTGTTTATTGCGGGACTTTTAAATTGCTTCTGGGGTGATGTAGTGCTTACGGCTACGTTCATATTGAATAGAGTGCCGCATGCAACTTCGAAAGTTACTCCTCATGAACTCTGGTTCAAGGTTAGACCCAACTTGAATGTCATTCGAGTGTGGGGGTGCCTGGCGTGCGTAAATATTCTGAATTTGAAGATTCAGAAGCTGGAAACGAGGACTACGAAGACTATATTCTTGGGTTATGCTGACAAGAGTTATGCTCGGAGATTCCTTGATGTTAAGTTAAATCACATCATTAAATCCCGCGATACAGAATTCTTTGAAGATAAATTTGCAAGGCACAAGAACATTGTTCTCACAGACATTACGGAGAACAGTGAGAGTGCACAGGAAGCTCAAGTTCCTTATAAAGAGATAGTACAAAAAGAAGTTATTACTGCAGAAATAATTGTTGATCCAGAACTCACAGAACCAGTGTCTAAGCGAGTGAGGAGACAGAAGGACTTCGGAGAGGATTTTGTCACCTATCATGTGCAAACAAACCCGCTTACCTATGTTGAGGCGATGAAGACCAGAGATGCTGTCTTCTAGAAGGAGGCTATTAATGATGAGTATGACTCGATAACCTCCAACAACACATGGGTGTTGGTCGATCTGCCTGAAGGAGTGTCACAACCCGTACTCGCTTTTCGGATACGAGTCTGTGTCCAAGTCTAGCCTACGACATAGTGTAGATGGTAGAACGTTGTCTAGTACATACGAATCACATAAATCTAGAATTGCATGACAATCTATGTCTCATGCACAACAATAAAAGATACAACTAAAATCAATTTATGTCAATAAACTGAATAATAGAGAATAATATAATCTGAATATTTTTAAATTATCAAAAATCCAAGTCACGTTCGGTGGATACAAATCTATTACCAGTAGACGGAAGTAAAATAGGAACATGAAATAGAATGACTGAGTCCAAACTATGCTAAACATCTAATGACATCATCACTACAATGGTCCCGTGCTCTGATGCTGGCTCAGACCTGTTCGTCTGCACGTGGCTCAGACTCTGCTAAACCCGAAGAGATCATCAGGTCCTCAAAGGACTAGTAAGATACATAAAATATGCCTATCTAACAGTTTATCATGCATGAAAAGAATATAGGATATAAACAGAAAAAACCAAGCAAATACGATACACAAATGTATGAATAACTATGCATAAATGAACTGCTGGAAGAATATGTAAACAAGAGATCAACGGATACCAAACCCTCGACCCGAGTGTGGACTCCCAGGTTTGTACTAAACGCTACCCCTCGTCCTGAGCATGGAATCGCAGTTTAGTTCAAGACAAATCACCTTCGTCACGAGTGTGGACTCGCAAGTGCAAACGGCCAACCCTTGTCCCGATCGTAGACTCGCAGGTTGAGAAAATTGAAATAAGGAAAGCAGTTCAGTTATAACGTACTTATTCTATGATACTACTCGATCAAGTACGGGTGAGAACAAATCCAAGTGTGAACTACAAGGCCAATCATGAACAAGGGCTATATGTCAATGAAGCAACTCAACTAGTATAAAATATGAAAAAGTATATGTCAGCATGTCAATCAAAAGAGACTGGTTAATGAAAGAAAATGCATGTAAATAAAGTTGTAAAGAAAGGCAATGTATACTTGCCTGTGGTCCTGAGCTGTGGATGTGGGTCAAGTGTTTGAGCCGAAGTCCAATTAACCTATTTTATAAATCACAATGTCAAATCAAGTATAATCTATCTACTTGGTCCTCTTAGGTCTCTAGGTCGATTCCTACCCATTTTGGTTTATATTATATGGTGGTACTAAATTTACCTATGTTCACTTGTACTATATATAGTTATTAGTGGTATCGAAATACCTTAACCCTATTTTGGAATTTGTTAAATGCACCAAACACTAATTACATATGTTGCTTGCTTGTGTAACTGTACAGAAAGCTGACTCATAGGTGTAGATATATTGGCTTTCTCACATGTTTATTGGGAGATAACCTTATGTCTCTTGTATTTGGTACCAATTACCTACCCTTGTAACCAGTACCTGTTGCACATTGCATTGCTGCTTCCTGCTTAATACTATACACACACAAGTGCGTCCCTTACTGGCTTGTACTCTAACCCTAGCACCACTGATGCTATTTTCTAACTATTATTAGGATACAATACCCATCTCGTATCCTAACTCTCTATGGCTAAGCCATTCCTATTGCCATGCTTAGTCACTGTACTGCACTTCTAATTGGTTACTCATGCTGCTCCTACATTAAGTACCCCTGTGTTCCCAGTTTGGCTTTACACCCAAACACTTAGAATTCTACTAAGGCAGCTTGTAGGGCAGATACTTAAGCTACTTCATCTAGATGTTTGGGTGGTACCGCTACTAAGTTACTAGTTATTGCTACTGCCATTAATTTGGACTGCAGTAGAAGCAACAACTCTCTAATGCATTTGATATTGATGCGATATTGCTCTGATACTCAAATCTCTGAAACACTATAGGGTACCCTTGTCTATTCTGGTCCTGACACTTCCCCACCATCTTCCCATTAGTACATTTTTAGGGAAACTATCAATAGCTCTTTATACCCATTGATTAGAGAGCCTATTTGGTACTCGGATACAGTTGACAAGTTTTGGTAACCACTCCCAGGAACTTACCTACCCTTATATGCCACTGAAAGATGGAAAGAAAGATGGAAAATATAGGAGGGTATGTCCATCATATTAAGAGGGATACATTAGAGATCATCATTATTGTCTCCTTTTTGTGTAGAGATCAAAAGTGTGATGGTAAGATGAGCCAATTGAAAGGGGAACATCAGTAAAGGACAGACACAGGCCTTTATTTCTACGGGTCATCTGGATGCCCATCTAGTTGTAATTGCTAATGTTAAACTCTGTTTGCTCTTATATACCTATTTGTAGTCTATTGTTCATTCAGTTGTAGTCATATGCATACTGTGACCTGCATGCCTTTTCCTTTACATATTTAAACTATGGTTCTTGACCTGGCTCCCTTCCCTTTAGTCCATGACTACATTTTTGCCATATGTGGATCATACTACTGACAGGAACTTCAGTCCAGGTTTGCCCAAATCTGGTCAGACACCCCAATTCCTGATACACCTTATCTCTATATGTTACTTGTAACATAGGCCCAAATATGTTCTTCCTATTTCAGATATCCCCACAAGCATATGGGCACAATCGTTATTCTTAAACATGTAATCCATGTAAAAGCTCTACAAGGCAGTGTCTAACACTCCTTGTTTGCTGACCACACTATATGTTGCCATATCTAATTAAGGTTTGCCCATACTGGTACCTACTACGTTACATAGTCTTGGATCCCGTAATCAATATATTGTCTCCTTGACAGGTGAGCTAATGCAACTAAATGTATGATAGGTAATTAGTGTATTGGCTTATACCTGGCATATGATGTTCAGATGGATGCAGGATATGCAACTAGCCGGGTGTGTACCTAATCAGTCTGCTACTTATAAGACTCGACCCATTTGTTGATACTTCTCCATTCACTAGTTGAAATAGGTAACCAATTAGTAGTGTCAAGGTTAGATGCATTTAATCATTGACATAAGCCGTATGGACTGCTCAAATATTCAAATTTTATACCGTTTACCAATACCTATCTCAAGTGGCTCTCTGATGCATACAGGCTATGGGTTCTTTGAACCAATTAAGATAGTACCCCCAACATACACGCACTCTAATGCCCCCAACTGGCTAGTACCGACAACTGCTGCTATTGTTGTTATCTTTCTGCTGCGGTTAAGGCACAGAGCGGTAAATGACCATATTAAAAGAGGATTCATTTTCGTAGTTGATGTTCGGAGTCAGAAGAATCTAGTAGATCTGTTCACCAAAGGTCTCAAGCGCCAGCTGGTTGAAGATACATCATGTAAGATGGGCTTGAAGACACTCTAATATTATGTTTTTGTAATTCTACTATAAAGTTTTATGCTATTAGTTCAAAGAGAAATCTACTAGGCATCTAACTTTTAGTTCAAAGAAGGACCATTGGCTGGAAGAATATTAGGAGTAGTGGGCAATCCTTTGGGATGTTACGGGATTATTAACCCAGAACCACTATAATCTACTGATTATCCTTTATAAAGAACAAAGTCCTGAGGGAGGATGGCGTGGAAGCCTTAATGAGTTCTCTGGCATCTGGGATGTCTGGCGTGCTTTACAGGAAGCACGGGTAGCACAACCCTACAAAAGAGAATAGTAATCTATATATAGTAGGGTAACACCACATGAGGTACCTAGTGAGGGTAAAGCTTCGGTTTCGTGCTAGGTCACAGCGGCGTAGCACCGCACATAGGCAAGAGGGCCTAATGTTGTATGAAGAAAAGTGGTAGACAGCACTACAAAGAGGCTGGTTCTCATATTAAAGTAGGTGACACCACATGAGACAGTACCTCGGCTTTGTAAACCATGTCACGACGGTGTAACACCGCAAAGAAACAAAAGGCTTTATGCTGGATAGTTTGGCACAACAAAGAGGCTTAACCTCATGCTACAGGTGGTATGACACAACAAGAGGCAGTGCCTCGACTTTGGGCCATGTTATAGCGGTGTAGCACCATAAGAAAGCAAAAGGCTTCATACCAAAGACTCTTTACAAGAACTCACATAAAGTGTATGGATAGACATGTAGGCCGTCTTTTGAGAAAAAAATTGTAGACACCCAAGATACATACACCGAAACCAGGCTGGCACAAGGCCTTTAATGTGCAGCCAGAAGCACAATTGATGTCATTATGTGAGGGGAAGAATTACAGTTATGTTGCAGAATTCAAAGCTTAGTCTATTCTTGTATCATGTTGTTATTTAACCCATGCAAAAAGATTCAAGTCATAGTGACATCTATGCTAATGCATGATGGACAGTCACTTTGGGGAACGCTCAACCCATATATAGAGATATGTGAAGGATTGTTGGTATTTTTGCCAACTTGTTGGTACTTTTGTCTTAAAGACTAGAAAGATAGTCCCAAATTGCCTAGGCCAAATGGATTGTATCTCTATATAAAGCCTTGCTTGTGTTGAAAGAATCACATGAGGTGAAGTGAGGCACATGGGTGCCATGGCGGAGGTTTTTTTTAATGGAAAGAAGGCAAACCCAATAAAGAAGCATTAATACTTTTTGTCATGCTCAGGAGATTATTCCCTTATGGAGCTAAGCCTCAAAGGGGCTTAGAAACTCGGACTCGGACTTGAGCTCAAGGGCACAAAGTGGTGCTTTATTGGTGCACTTTGCACTTAGCACGTCAGTATCGGCGCATGTTGCCTTGTGCGCAGTTGATGCGCTCGTGTGCTCATCTTCTGTACGAGTTGCATGCGCATGTGCATGCATAGTGGCTGTACAGGGGCACACAAGTGTCGCGCAGATGCACGCAGGGGCTGCGTAGGATCCGCAGGGCTGCGGGGCTATGCTGCTCTGTAGCTGCGCGCTTACGAGGCTGCATGTCTATGCTGCTGTACAGCTACGCATAGGAACGCGGACTGAGTGGGCTGAGGGGCACATACGGTTCCTGATGTGGCTGATTGGTAGATTTGAGCGGTTATGGAGAGATTTAGTCAATTAATCTGATCCATCTTTTGTGGGATTTAAATTTAATTCATTCAAATCTTTCCATTATTCGCTCCTATCTTTTCGCAATCAGTTACGACCATGATTAGGATTGGGGTTTCGTCCCTCCTCTATATATACTCTCTTCGTTCCTTTATTGCGGACTTACGTTAAACTTAAGAGAGACAAAAGTGTTGTGCCGCCATTGCTATTGGAGTCCATTGGAGTTCTTCGAGTTCGTTAACAAAGGTGACATCGAGCGTTCTAGAAGTTCTTTCGAACTTGCTGGTTCCTGGGAGCAGATCGTAATAGGGTGAATCTTGCTTTGAGCAACGGTGATCTTTATCACCCTATCAAAGCTGCCTTCATCAACCCGGTTCTATTTAGAGACCGTGACTTCAACCCGTGTTCTCGTAAAGACCGAGTTATCAACCTCATTTCTCATTAGATAACGAGCATTCATCTCTCTCTTTAAGAGATCGAGATTTCCATCTAACGATCTATTTCGAGAATAACATATGTTGACCTAACTATTTATGAGCATTATTAAAGACATTGAGTATGCACCAATTAATTATTTGCAATAAATTATAAGGGATAATTCTCATAATTTAGTCGAGATTAGATAAGGTGGAAGTATACCACGATGATTCACTACGTTCTTCTGAAATGATGATTCATGACGTTGTTCTGGAACGATAATTCAGGACGTTCTTCTGGAACAAGGCATTTATCTTTCTCCTATCTCCTCCCAATGAGAAAATTATGTCTTATCAAAGTGACAGATCACAAATTTTATAATAAATCAATATATCTCATTTCAAAGATACTAAAAAGGTTTAGAAGCAAACTTATTATTGAGATCAAGGACACAAAGTTCACCATTAAGTATGCTGCAATTTACTAAGAGATGACAACACGAATTTGTTTTAATAATTTTCATCATCATTGTCCTGGAGTGTCTTGATTGATTATGTCATAGTTTAAAAGTTATGAGATCATTCGGCTTCTGGCTCATAATGGAACCTAGGATTGAGCTTCCGTCTCATGGCAGTATGTCACTCGACATTCTCAATGTGAGCAACGTATATCTCTAATAAATAGCTAGATAATCTCTCTAGTCTAATTTCTTGTTCTATATATGAACTTCTGGTTGTCTAGATGAGAGGTTATACAACGATATTCCTTATTTCACTTGCTCTGAGATTTAATATAATACATATTTGCCTTGTCCTTAAAATGCAGTAACTTTTTTTTAAATTATGAGTAAAAAAAAAGTATTTGTTGGGTAAAATATGCTATGCCTGAGTATTCAATAATTTGAGTAAGACCAACTATCGTGGGCACTACGTTCGAACTAATATTGATGTTGGAGAAAAGGATCATAAACTTAAAAATGGTATGTGTAGCAGCATTGTAACTGTCAATTAAATATGTCTATAGAACTTCAGATCTATGATAGTTGGGAGGACATCCATCATGTGAAACTAATCGTAAATGTGTGATGACTTTGCTACACAAAAATAGACTACTTCAATTTGTGTTCCACACATAATTGTTAAATATCAATCGAACAAAAAATATGGATGATACAAACTTAACTATGAATTGAAGTTATAGTTCACAAACTTTTTTCCCCATTGGTTTCTCTCTCAATAACAATATGAAACTTGTCTTTTGTCTCCCTCTGTACTAAACTCTAACTAATGTGGATTTCCTTCACAACCAAAAATTGTTCTTTTATCAAGATTCCCATGACACTAAACAAAATAGTAACCATGCAACAAATGAATCAGTTTCAGCCAAAAATTGAACCATTGGTCACATACAAATTACTCTAGCATATGAGCACGTCGATCTTGTCCACCTAATGTGGGGGTATAATATAAAAATTTGTTAATGATTATATAAAATCTCATAAGATATTTTTTTTAAGATTAAGAATGAGAAATTTTAGTTATTTGGACCACTTGTACTCAAGTAATGTTTAGTTCCAAATAAGTCTTGCAATTAACAAACGAGAAAGATCTGATATTCTGATTTTAAATAATCTATTACCAATTAGTGTGAACAACTATGTTGTAGGGACAAATGAAAGAGAAAATACTGACACGATAACACAGATACATCATCATTTTTCGTGGAAGTGTTATAGTATATTTTAGAGCGTCCGTAATGAGTCCAATATCTTATACAACATGCAAAATTACAGTCACCACACCTAATTTTAAGTGTCTATGCTTCCCAAATGGATAGCATATCGTTGACATAATTTTAACCAAACACCTAATATATATAATAATGCTAAGTTTACAACCAATTTTTTACAACTTTCTTACAACCTACTCTCATTTTTACTAACATGATCCCATCCGGACCCACCTCTTCTCTCTCCTCTCTAATGGAATCAGGTCATGTAACTTTTGGCTTTAAGTTGGTTGTAATGATAACATTACCCTAATATATATGACTAGCTCTACAGTCCCAATATCTTATGATATGTGCAGGTTTATTTAGTGTCTAGTGACTAGGAGGTGGTAGCCTAATATCTTTGTCGATAAATGTGATTATTTTTATACATAGGGCCGATTTAATATGGTGTCCCTTTAAAAAAATGGAAGAAAAAATAAAATAGTTTCTATTAGGACTTGACCCATAACATTTTACATGATAGGTATAAGGGAAACCAACTACTTTAAATAAATTTCTATGTATTTTTTATGAACATATATATATATATATATATATATATATATATATATATATATATATATATATATATATATATAAAATTAATTTTTGAGGTGTTTCTAGCTTGTGGACCGGCCCTCATTCTAAGCCAGGGCTGGCTCTGTTTATACAAAAAAATACTAGCACATGTTCTCGTCATAAGTTATACATGCATCTTTCTATCACAGTGCAATGAAAGAGAGAAAACAATAGTTTTTTTTATATATATATATTTTTACATAATGCATGATTCCTTGAATTTATGTCCAAGGCTCCCTAGCCTAGTGGTAATTTAGGGGGGGCTCACTTATGGGAGGTCACGAGTTCGAGTCCCCATAGCGCGGAAAAATTATGCACGAAGCACTGTCCTAAGAGATTATTCAAGGTCTATGTCTAGACATCCTCTCGAATCCTCCTAGAGATAAAATCTCCTTACTACCGGCTTCCCGTCCCCGATTTGCGGAGGAAGAGAAGTAGGAGAATCATATATATTGTTGCTACTCTCATAGATATTCCTTCAACAGGACAAAGTAAGCATTATATAGACAACCCAGTGCCGGACTTTCGATTTTTGATGCCTGAGACGAACTCTAAAAGTGGTACCCTCAAAACTTAATATTTATATTAATAAAAAAAATTCACCAAATTATTTTCTTGTTGGAGGCATGTTTGCTTCTCTAAAAAATAAATGAATAAGAGATGAGAGAAGCCGAATCGGTTTTAGACTTCTTATAATAATAAGTATCTGTGTCAACGGTTTTGACAAATTCAAGTTCTTGCTTTTGGAAAATCAAATAATATTAAAAATAAAATAATATATTTAATACATTTAGACATAATTTTACATATTATTTTTAATTTTTTATTAATTTTGCGATAAAAAATTGTTCTTATTGTTGTTATTGCATAGAAAAAAATAAAACTTATTATAACAATATATCACAAGCCATTTCAATTTGATAATATGGATACGAATACTATGCATTCAAATGACATTATTATAATTTTTTCAATAAATAATAATAATTAATGATAAACAATCAACAATAAATATAAAAATATTCTCTTTCTCAATTTCTCAATTAGTTGATTTCAATCTTACAAGGAATAACTATGTAATCAAATTGCTAAAACATATTTTTTAGAAAATTAGTCAACCACAAATAAAGAATTAAAGATAATCAACAACAATTTATATAAAAATATTAATAAATTACAAAGCTCAGCTTATGTAGAGGGATTGGGAACCGTAGATCTTCTAGGAACTCCAGGAGCTGGCCACAAGAGTTTTCTCTATAAAAATCTATATAAAAAAATTAGAACACATCTTTGGTGGAAAAATATATTAATAAATTACAAAAAACAATTAGAACATACTTCACCTTAAAAAATATTAATAAATTATATATAAAACTTACAACAATTTATATTATTTTATAAAGAAAAAGAAAGAAAGAAAGACTCACCTGTGTTGTGGAGGAAAATGGAGGGATGATTCATTTCCTTGCTTCAAAAGGAGCAACCGACCTATGTGAGGCTTGTGACTTATGAGTCTATTCAAATATTGAAATATAAAGGAAGAAAGAACTCCAAAGTCTCCAAGCAGCCGGCTGCATACTCTAAAAAAACCTAAAAAAAGAATATTCAGTACCTAGAAAACATTGTGGATTCGTTGGACCAATTGTTGTTCCTCGTTGGGTTATTTGCTGCTCTGATCTGCAGCGGGCCATTGAAAAGAACTCAGCTGGGCTAGGGTTATCTACAGTGGAGTAAGCTACATATATATAAAAAATTTGGTGCCCTCTAAAATTTTGGGCCAGAGGCCACTGCCTCATGGGCCTCATATTAAGTCCGATCCTGGACCCATAGAATTAATATAATTTATTAGGATTTAACCACCAATAAAATGGATAATAATAGGTAATAGTTAATAGGAATTAACATGAGCCATTAATACAATAAAATACATTGAAAGTTGGTTTTTTTTATAAAAATTCATATAACAATCCCTCCCAAAAAACCAAGTTTCAAAAAATAGAGTTAACAATGTTCAAAAGAGTAGGGATAAAAAATTTATGGGCAAATGAATAATATGCTTAGTTGAGATGGACTACAGCATTGAATCTCACTTAGTGACTATTGTCTTTATCTGAAGAAGTACTTAATGGACTATACCTTGGATCATACCTCTTGAATCAGATTTAGAAAATAACACACATAGTATGCTAGAGGTTCTTGGGTCTGTCGGGGTGGCACTTTTGATTGGCCATGCACACTTTTTCTTTATTCATGAGAGTTATCTAGGATTGTCCTATCCCATGTGACCTTCACGACGTCTTACATAGGTAAGTCCTTAAAGGGTTGGTGATTGGAGTCAATCTTACATAATTATGCTTGGACCTATTAAGAGTTTTAAAACTCATCCTAACCAAATCACATCGGAACACTGTCACCATAGGGATCGGGTATCCATGTACACATGTACAACCTCTTGGACATTTATTTTAAAAGAATTTAATCTCAGGATCAGTGTTCCATAAAAGTCACCTAGTCCAGCTTGTTCCTACCTATTGAACCGGCTTCTTGGGATCTCCAGTCAGACTCGGTTGTGTTGCAACTGCTGGTGACTTATTTATGGGCTTAACCCCATCATCCTCGATGATACTAAGATTAATTTTTCAGACAAACTCTCCGTCAAGAGTAAAAAGACCTTTCGTCAAGAGATCCGTAAAGTTCTTTATGACTTTTATAGTCAAGAACAACATTTTGTCTTTTATGCTATTTTAATGTCTTAAAATACAGCTGCAAGTACCTGTTAATCTTAGAATTCATAAGATCATGTTTTAGCAGTTCTTTAATATAGATTATAAAAATGACAGGTACAGAAATATGTACATCATTTATATGCATAATATGATGCTTAATCTATTCAATACTTCATGAAGACATAGCAAGAGTAAAATTTTAGGCCTGAAGCTATTTGATGTATACATAGTTGTTATTTTTGAAACATATCGTTAGATGAAATCTCGATCTCTTAGAGCGAGAGATGAATACTCGTTCTCTTTGTGAGATACAGATTGATGACTCGATCTCTTTATGAGAACAAGAGTGGAAGTCACGGTCTCTTTGTGAGAACCGGAGTTGATAAATATGACTTTGCTGGGGTGATTAAGATCACCATTGCTTAAAGCAAGATTCGTCCTATTGCAATCTGCTCCTAGGAACCAACAAGTTTGAAAGGACTTCTGGAACGCTCGATGTCACCTCCTTCTCGAACACGAAGAACTCCAATGGACTCCAATGACAGCGGCGGCACAGCTCTCTTTATCTTTTAATTTTAACGTAAGTCCTCAATGAAGGCACGAAGAGAGTATTTATAGAGAAGGACCGAAACCCTAATCTAAATCCTGGCCGTAACTGATTACGAAAATATAGGAGCGAATAATAGAAAGATTTGAATGAATTAAATTCAAATCCCACAAAAGATGGATCTGATTAATTGACTCAATCTTTCAAAAACCCCTTAAATCTTCTAATCAGCCACATCATGAACTGCATGTACCTCTTAGCCCAACATCACAGCAGCCCGTGTGTCTGTACGTAGCTGCAGAGCAGCACATATGTGCAGCAGCGTCGCAGCTCGCGTGCCTGTGCATAGTTATACAACAGCACAGACCCCAACCCTGCAAGCGTGCAGCAGCACAGCAGTACAGCCCCACGGCTCCTACACAGCCCTGTGTGCACCTGCACGGCCCCTAAGTAAGCACTTGTGCATGCGACTCGCAGAAGATAGGTGCACGAGCGTATCAACTACGCACAACGTGCTATACGTCGATGCTGACGTGCTAAGTGCACCAACAAAGCACTAATTTACGCCCTTGAGTCCGAGCCCGAGCCCGAGTTTGAGTCCAAGTCTGAGTCTGAGTCGCTAAGCCCCTTCGGGGCCTAGCTCCATAGGAAAATAATTCCATGAGCATGACAAAAAGCATTAATGCTTCTTTGTTGGGTTAGCCTTATTTCCACTAGAAAGATCCCCCAATATGGTACCCATGTGCCTCTCCATACTTCATGTGATTCTTTCAACACAAGAAGAGCTTTATATAGAGATACAATCCATTTGGCCTAGGTAATGTGGGACAATCTTTCATGTTCTCTAAGGCAAAATACCAACAACCTCCCATATATCTCTATATATGGTTGAGCATTCCCCACAGTGACTGTTCATCATGTATTAGGATAAATGTCGCTATGACTTGAATCTTCTTGCATGGGTTAAATAACAGTATGATACAAGAATGGAATAAGCCTTGAATTATGAACCATAGCTGCAATTCTTTCCACTCACACAATGACATCAACTGTGCTTATGGCTGCACACTAAAGGCCTTATGCCAGCCTGATTTTAGTGTATGTATCTCGGGTGTCTATAAAATTTCCCTCAAGAGACGGCCTACTCTCTATTCATATAGGTGAGTTCTTTTAAAGAGTCTTTGACATAAAGCCTTTTGCTTCCTTACGGTGCTATATCGCTATAATATGACCCAAAGTCGAGGCATTATCTCATATGGTGTCATACCATCTATAGCATGAGGTCCAGCCTCTTTATAGTGCCAAACTACCCAGTATGAAGCCTTTTGCTTCCTTGCGGTGTTACGCCTTCGTGACATGGCTTGCAAAATCGAGATAGTACCTCATGTGGTATCACCCACTGTAACATGATGCCCAACCTCTTTGTAGTGCTACCTACCACTCTTCATTCATTACACAGCATTAGGCCATCTTGCCTATGTGCGGTGCTATGCCGCTGTGTCTTGGCCCGAAGCCGAGACTTTATCCTTACTAGGTACCTCATGTGGTGTCACCCTACTGTAGTATGGAGTATTATGCTCCTTAGTAGTGCCGTGCTACCCGGGCTCCTTGTAAGGCATGATAGAGATCACAGATGCCCGAGAACTCATTAAGGCTTCAAAGCCATCCTCCTACAGGACTTTGTTCTTTGTAGAGAATAATCAGTAGACAATAATGGTTCTGGGTTAATCACCCCGTAATATTCTAAAGGATTGCCTACTACTCCTAATATTCTTCCAGTCAACGGTCCTTCTTTGAACTAAAAGCTAGATGCCTAGTAGATTTTTCTTTGAACTAATAGTATAAAAATTTATAGTAGAATTACAAAGACACAATATCAGAGTGTCTTTAAGTCCATCTTACATGCTGTATTTTCAACCTGCTAGCGCTTGAGACTTTTGGTGATCGGATCTGCCAGATTCTTCTGACTCCTAACATCAACTACGGCAATGACTCATCTTTTAACAAGATTATTTACCGCTCTGTGCCTTAAGTGCATAGTCCTCTTCTTGCCATTGAAGAGGTCATTCGATGCCACCGCTGTAGTCGCAGTATATTGGTACCGTCGGTATCTGCGCACCAACCATTGGAAGATCATACATGAACTCCTGAAGCCACTCATCTTGCTCCGCTGTAGCCGCCAATGCATAGAACTTAGATTCCATAGAAAAGTGAGACAACATAGTCTACTTCTTTGACTTCTACGATATATCAGCTCCATCCATGGAGAAGATATATCCTCATGTGGATCTTACACTCTCAACTTATGAGTACCAGCTTGCATCGCTGAAGCCTTCCACTACTTTTGGATCTCTACAGTAGTGTAGGACATACTTTTGAGTACTTTTGAGGTATCTCATAACCCTCTTCACAGTTTTTTAGTGCTCCACATCTGGATTGCTCGTGAACCGACTCAGCATTCCCACGGTGTAAGCTATGTCAGGCCTTGTGGCAGTAGTCGCATACATCAAACTCCCGATGATACTTGAATACTTGAATACTCCAACTTTTTGATGCTTTTTCTTGTATTTGGCTTCAGCTTCTTGTCACACCTATATGACGTATCGATCTCTGGAAGATCCTGATACCCATAGCATGTGAGCATTTTCTCAATGAAATAAGATTGTGACAATGCCACTCTAAATTCTATATTGATGATCTTTATCCCCAGGATAACATCAGCTTCCCCTAAGTCTTTTATGTTGAACTTAGACGAAAGGAACTCCTTTGTCTCAGTGACACTTGTTAGATCTGTACCCAAGATCTGTATGTCATCCACGTACAGACAAACGACAACTCCTCTTTCACCAGGGAACTTCATATACACACACTTGTCTGTCTCACTGACCTGTAGCCATTTGGTCTTATAACTTTATCAAACTTTTCGTGCCACACCTTGGGAGCTTGCTTCAGACCATACGAAGATTTTACCAACTTACAGACTTTGTCTTCGAAACCCTTGACGATGAATCCTTCTGGCTGTTGTATGTAAATCTTTTCGGTCAATTCACCATTCAGAAGAGCAGTCTTAACATCTATTTGATGAATTACCAGCTTGTGGTTTGCTCTCAGAACAATTAACATCCTGATGGTCGTCATCTGCGCTACTGGAGCATATGTGTCCAAATAATTAATCCCCTACTTTTGAGAAAACTTCTTGGAAACTAATCTTGTCTTGAACTTGTCAATAGTTCCATCGGCCTTTATCTTCTTCTTGAAGATACATTTATATCCGATTGGTTTTGCTCCTTCAGGCAGGTCAATCAACACCCATGTGTTGTTAGAAATTATTAAGTCATACTCATCAATAATAGCCTCATTCCAAAAGGTAACATCTCTGGTCTTCATCGCCTCATCATAGGTAAACGAATCTGCTTCCACATGATAGGTGACAAAATCATCTCCGAAGTTCTTCTGCCTTCTTACTCTCTTAGACACTGGTTCTGTGAGTTCTGGTTCAACAGTTGTTTCTGCATCAACAACTTCTTCTTGGACTACCTCTTCATAAGGAACTTGAGCTTCCTATGCACTCACATTATTCTCCAAAATGTCTGCAAGAATAATGTTCTTGTGCCTTACAAATTTATCTTCAAAGAATTCTAGATCGCTGGATTCAATGATATGATTTGACTCAACATCAAGGAACCTCCAAGCATCACTCTTGTCAGCATGACCTAGGAATATAGTCTTTGTAGTCCTCATTTCCAGCTTCTGAATCTTCAAATTCGGAAGCTTCACACGTCAGACACACCCACACTTGAATGACAATCAAGTTGGGTCTGACCTTGAACTAGAGTTCATGAGAAGTAACTTCCGAAGTAGCATGCAGCACTCTATTTAATAAAAACGTAGTCATAAGCACTGCTTCACCCTATAAGTAATTTGGACTCACAGTCAACAACATCGAGTTCATCTCTGTTGACGTTCTGTTCTTCCTTTCTGTAATGCCATTTGATTGAGAGAAATACAGAGCAGTTATCTCATTGATAATTCTATGTTCTCTGCAGAACAATACGAATTTATGAGACATATACTCGCCTCCTTGATCACTTCTGAGTCATTTGAGTTATTATCGGATTTGACGCTCGATTTCAGCCTTGAAGTCCTTAAACTTTTCAAAACTTCATCTTTATACTTGAGGAGATAAACGAATGCGTACTTTGAGAAGTGGTCGATGACGATAATGAAATACTTCATCCCGACCTTTGTGGAGAACTGTTTGAAGTCACAGGTATCTGAGTGCACCAACTCCAAAAGATATGTACTTCGGTCTACCCACTTGAACGATTTTCTTATGATCTTTGTCTGTGCGCAAACCTCACACTTCTCCAACTCCTTACCCCTATATTTAGAGATAAGCCCTAGACTAGACATCTTATTTATTCTTTTATAATGAACATGTCCTAGTCTACTATGCCACAACTCAAGAGAATAACCAGAAGAAGAAACTATATTAACTATCTCCATAGAAGTTACAAGTTGAAGTTTGAACATCCCTTCGGTACAAAAGGCTGTCCCAGTGTATGTTCTTTTATAAGACATAACGACTTGACCAGCGTTGATGTCCATCCTCAAGCTTGCGTTGCAGAGCAGACTTTTCGAGACCAGGTTCTTGGCTATAGCGGGTACATGCTTCACCTTTCGAAGCATCAGCGACTTCCCCGAAGTCAGTTGCAGAACCATCATATCGATCCCAAGTACTTTAGCTTGTGTCTGGTTCGCCACAATAACCTTCTCAGAAACAGGTTAGTACGTGGTAAACCACTTCTTATTTGAGTAAACCTGACATAAGGCCCCAGTGTCTATCCACCAGTCCGTGTCAATCCCAGATGAGTCAACCTATACAATCATAGCAATAAAGTTAGCCTCACCTTGCTTCTTTTATTTTGGTTTTCTTTGTAGTCCCTCTTCCAGTGGCCTTTCTTGTCACAGTTGAAACAAGTCCCAAGTTCTTTGGACTTGGGCTTGAATTGAGCCGACTTCACCTTCAGATGGTGAACGTCTTTCTTCTTTTGGTAGGGAGCCTTATGATTCCCTTTAGAATTCTCTCCTTGCACCATGTTGGCTTTGGCCATTTATTTGGACAATGTGTCCACTTTGAGTTGAGCCCTCAAATCGTCTTCAACATATATCCAGTGCAAGAGGCGTTTAGATCCACTTCTATCTTCTTACGGGACATATTTGTGATGAAATTGCTCCACACAGGTGGAAGCTTGGCGATAATACCCCCGATGAAAAAAACATTGACCAAGGGCATGTCGTCATTCGCCAGCTTCCGACGTAGCTTGAGGAACTCCTTGACTTGAGGCAACATGATTTTATCATCCTCAAACCATAACTTCCAGACCTTTTTGGTCACGTGGATCTTGTTTCTGTTCTTATTTGCCTTGTAGAGATTCTCTACAGACTTCCAGACGTACTTTGTATTGACCGTCTTGCTGTATGACTCCGCCAGAGAAACCTCCATAGAGTTCAAGATCAACAACTTGCAGAGGTTGTTATCTCTCCTCTAGTTCGACTGCAAATCCGTGGCTTCGGCAACCCTTCGAACATTTTTATCCTCTAGAATCAAAGGCTCAGGATTTGTCAACACGTAGTCGACGCTTACGAGTTGAAGATTAAGGTTGACCTTTCTTTTCCAGACGTTGTAATGCTTCCCGTCAAACTTCTCAAGTTTGTTAAAACTTGTATCGAGAAATTATGCACGGTTGTTCTCCATCAGATCTGAATCTTGCTTTGAGATTGTTATTCCCGAAATAGATCGTTAGATAAAAATCTCGATCTCTTAGAGAGAGAGGTGAATACTCATTTCTTTGTGAGATACGAGGTTGATGACTCGTTCAACTTATGAGAACGCGATTGGAAGTCACGATCTCTTTGTAAGAATCGGAGTTGATGAAGACGACCTTGCTGGGGTGATTAAGATTACCGTTGCTTAAAGCAAGATTTGCCCTATTGCGATATGCTTCCAGGAACCAGCAAGTTCAAAAGGACTTCTGGAACGCTCACTGTCACCTCCTTTCTCGAACACGAAGAACTCCAATAGACTCCAATGGCAGCAGCAACGCAGCTCTCTTCGTCTCTTAATTTTAGCTTAAGTCCTCAATGAAGGCACAAAGAAAGTATTTATAGAGAAGGGCCGAAATAATCAAAATCCTGGCCGTAACTAATTACGAAAACATAGGAGCAAATAATGGAAAGATTTAAATAAATTAAATTCAAATCCCACAAAAGGTAGATCTGATTAATTGACTCAAGCTTTCCACAACCGCTTAAATCTTCCAGTCAGCCACTTCATGAACCGCCTGTGCCCCTTAGCCTACTCAGCCCATCAGCTCGGGTGCCTGCACGTAGCTGTGCAGCAGCAAAAACCCGTAGCAATGCTGTAGGCTGTGTGACTGTGCGTAGCTATCCAGCAGCACAGACGCACAGTCCCACGACTCCGTCGCAGCCCCTGCGTGCACCTGCGCAAGCAACTTGGCCATGAGCGCATCAAATGCGCACAAGACGCCAAGTGCCGATCTTAAGTGCAAAGTGCGCCAACAAAGCGCCACTTTAAGCCCGAACCCGAGTTCGAGTCGCTAAGACCGTTCGTGGTTAGCTCCAAAGGAAAATAATCCCATGAGCATGACAAAAAGTATTAATGCTTCTTTGTTGGGTTAGCATTCTTTCCACTAGAAAAATCCCCCCACATAGAACCCATGTGACTCTCCACATGTCATATGATTCTCTCAACACAAACAAAACATTATATAGAGATACAATCCATTTGGCCTAGGCAATGTGGGACTATCTTTCAAGTTCTCTCAGGCTAGTAAGATCTCTGAGCCATTCAGCATTAGCAAAAGCTTTATATATATATATCATTTTAAATTCTTTGATACTTCTGTTGGCCCATTGGTCATAGTCAAACCTGATTTTAATAATTGATCAAACATTGTCTCGATATTGCAGAACAATTCAGATGTTCACTAAAGACGTTTTGGACACTGATCAAGATTGGATATCTACTCAGTTCAAGACCGAAGTTGTTTGCCACTTAAGATTGTATTTCCTTATGTAATATAATTTTCTTTTATTGAGTCTAGGAATACATTGTACACCAAGTCGTACTGGCAAATAGGCTATCCGAAATTATTTTTTAAAACTGACCTATCTTTTTAAAATGACCTATATTTTTGAAAAATATCTACTTTTACAAAAAGCTTCTGAAGGATTTTCAAAAAGCCAAAAATAATTTTCACAAAATAAACCTGACCAAACCCTGACAGTACTCGACCAGAGTTCGGCCAGAGTTCGGCCAAGGTGAACGTTATGTGAACGTTAGATTTTGGACTTGGTCTCCCTTCAGTTGCAGTTGGTTACAAAGAGTTCTGTCCAAATTCTGCCCGAATTCTGTCAGAGTTCTGTCTTTGGAAAAACTATAAATAGAGGGAAATTCTGATCATTTCAAACACACCAATTTACTTTCATCTTCTCTCTTCTAAAGCTTACATTTCTTACAAAAAAATTTCAAAAAGCTTCCATTTTCAAATCCCAAGCCAGTTATAATTCTCTAGTTAATTTGTCGGTACGGTACGGTCTAGAAGATTTCAGTAAAATTGTAATTAGAGGCTTGATTGAACAAAGACTCTTGAAAACTGAAGTTGGTCGAGTTTTTCGTATCAAAGCTCGCGTCTTAGAAGTTGCAAGGACTTCGTATGAAAACTTGCGAGATTTTCTAATAGTTGATTCAACTGAAAGCTAGAGTTCTTCCGACTAGACTAGTCCTCACAAGAGGAAAACCAGTATTAATCTCTGTGTTTGCGTTTGCCTTCTGATCACTCTTTTCTTTATAGTTATTACTTTGTGATTATTATTAATTTTGTGATCTAACTGCTAACAAATTTTAATTAGCAATATTGTGCTGCCTACTCTATTCATCCCCCACTAGAGTATTCTGCTTTACGATTTCGTTCCTACAATTGGTATCAGAGCGGATTATACCGATAAAGCAAGGTAAAACTGCAGTTATATTCAGTTATTTTTCAATTGTTATATAGATCACAGTATTACACATGGCAACTGTAAAATTTACAAGTGAAGGCCAAGCTACAAACAGACCTCCTCTATTTGACGGCACAAACTACACTTATTGGAAAATACGGATGAGTTTCTTCTTAAAATCTCTTGATTTTGACTTATGGTCTATAGTTATTGATGGCTACAAAAAGCCTCATCGTATTAATGTTGATGGAGTTTTAGTTGAAAAACCCCATGATAAATATACAGAGGATGAAAAAAAAGGCCAGTCTTGACGCACGTGCTATTAACGCTTTATTTTGTGCTTTTGACAGAACTGAATTCAACAGGGTCTCGACTTGCACAACATCAAATAAAGTATGAAAATGTCTCGAAGTAACCCATGAAGGAACAACACAAGTCAAGGAGTTAAAGATCAGCAGACTTACTCAAGAGTATGAGGCGTTCAAACTGAAGCCAAGTAAATCTGTCACTCAGATGTTTACGAGACTATTAGATATTGTAAATCCTTTGTCTTATTAGGCAAGGAATACAGTAACCATGAGAAAATTTGCAAACTTCTACGAGCTCTCACAAAGAACTGGATTCCAAAGGCTACAACAATCATTGAAGGAAACGACCTCTCAACAATGTCTTCGAAAACACTCATGGGTAAGCTACTCACTCACGAGTTAAAACTTTAAAACTTTGAAGACATTACACCAAAGGAGAAGTCAGAAAAGTCGATCGCTCTCAAGGCTCAACATAGAAGAACTGTCGAAGATGATTCTGACGACAGCGACTCTGACTCTGAAGATCAAGCTATTCTGGTAAGAAAATTCAAGAAGTTCATGCGATTCAACAGAAGAACAAAAGATAGCAATAGCAAAAACAACGAAGAAGATCATATTTGCTACGGATGTAAGAAAAAAGGACATATGAAGAAAGACTGTCCAACAGCATCATCATCAACAAGAAAAAGCAGCAAATATGACAAAGGCTACCTGAAGAGATCTGTAGTGCCCCGACCCGCAAGATGCCTTATGATGGATGGTTGGTTCGATGAAGCCTTATTGGACTTGGGATTATGCGAAGGATCGCTTGGAAGTCTATGCGATCGTGGCAGGAATCGTCCTATGAATGTGAGTAGTGTTGAACCCTTCAAAGATCCTTTAGCTTCACGCTTAAAATAAGGATAGTATGCTATGTTTCTTGTTGAATTGCTCAATAACACATTGCATGGAATTTGGAAAGATAATGAAAGATAATAATCACCTGAACGTAAACTGTTGTGGCTAAATGAATTGTATGCTTGTACGCTGTTGCAATAAAATACATGACAGGTGAAGGCAAAGCCCCAAATACTTGGGCGGTGAGTATATCGAGCTTTGGCTTGATGAATAGTTGATAACACAGATATTAAGACCCAAGAACTGGGCAGTGAGTATGCTTGAATTATGTCCGAATGAACGTATGCTAAATAGGTGCTAAGTCCCAGGAACTGGGCGGTAAGTACATTGAGTTGGTTGAAAAGATGTATGGTATCAAAGATGTGGCAAAGAGATTGGATAACAATATTCTATTATCCTGTGCCGATGTAGAATATTGATATCACTAAGACCCTGGATGGACAGATGATAATATGAGCATTGGCTCAAGGCAAGATGGCTAGAGGGCAATATGAATGAGAATGATGGTTTTGCTTAGTTTTCCTTATCATGCATTATATGTTTTCTTCTTAGATAAGTTGCATATAGTTGCATGGTCATGGACAACTTGTCGACAAGGTTTCGTTCCTCGAACGGTATTCCTGGGCCATGGAACCCGGTTCGTCCTAGGGGAACAAGGATGGTGTCGATGTACTGACATCGGGATTGCAGGACTTGCAGTGGGGGCTTGCTACCGCCCACTGAAAGGACGCTGAAATCCCATGGTGCTGAAGTAGTAGCACGGTGTTTCGGAAACCTCCCATGGATTCGTACCCCATTTGGAGTTAGCCGTTCACCAGAAGATGATCCAAGATGGCGTGTCGCCAGTGACCTTCATATAGATAGGTCCAGTACTAATGATGTCTTATGCAGGCAGAGTAAGTTATTACTCAAATACAGGAAAGGATGTCGGTTGTTGGTAAGAATCACCTGAACGGTGATATTCATATTGAATCATGATATTGTTCCTAACAATGTCTTGTGCAGGCAGAGTAAGTATTATAAATGTACAGGGATGGCTACACGACCGTGGGTAAGAGTCACCAAAGGGTGATAACTGCATGCTTTAAATTATACTGGCTATGAGATTTGCATGCTTTACTTCTTGTCGGCTATAACATAAAATTGACCCTAAGGCAACGAGAAAGACAACTGTTAATAATGTTCTGTAACATGTTTACTTAGTGCTGTCTTCTTAGGTGAGTTGGGCCAGCACCGCTCGCCAGTACATTGATGATGTACTGACCCACGTTGTGGGCAATATTACAGGTGTTTGCTTGGGGGAAATCCTGTGAATCAGTGCTTGGCATCGATGAATTCGGATGGGTGTGCAGAAGCTCTTCTTTCAAGACGATGTCTTCTGCTATACGGGACATAATGTATGGAACAGTGGAACTCAGTTATACCAGTGAGATTATAGCCATATTGGCAAGTTCATTGTAAAGAAGTCAGTATATTCATTGTAGCCTAAAGGGCAAGTGTATACATTCAGTTGGCTATTCAAAAGTCTTGTAAACAGTTGTAAACTCTGTATTCCGCTGCGAGTCTTGTAATCAGTTGTAAACTCTGTATTTCGCTGCAAGTCTTGTAATCCATTTTGATTATCAATAAAGAGATACATTTCTATATAAATTGTGTGACTTCAACTTATCTGCTTGGTTCTGCTGCGTTTTGATGTTTTCTGAGAATTATCAGGAACTGAAATGGTTTTGCCTTGTACAAGTACAATCTAGACTTGTACGGCATCACGCCCAGTGGCTAGTTTTCGATCCTCCGGGATCGGGGCGTGACAAGATCTACATCAAGGAAGTACGCCAAATACAAGCATATGGCATGAAAGCGAAGCCAGCAATTCAGAAGACGAATAATCAGATGACGCTGCAAATGTATGCTTGATGGCTTGCGATCAGGTAATCACTAATCCTCTGTTTGATCCTTATGATGATTTCACCTTTGAGCAACTAGGAGAGAGTTTCAGTGACCTGTTAAATAACTACAGGAAACTGCATAGGAAATATAAAACCTCTAAGAAGGTACTCAAAGAGTACAAAGGTGAGATAGGAAGACTTACCGACCAATTAGCTGATGTTAGAAATAATGACTCTTCTATTGAGTCTGGTGAGCTTTTATCTATTAAGCTGTTGTTACACGAGACTATTAAGTTATCCAAAAAAAAAGACCAAACTATCATCTAGCTAAAGAAAGACCTATCTAAGGAGAGAAAGAATCTCCAGTGTGCACAAATCAGAATGGAAACACTTACATCTGACTATACTAGATTATATGACACCTCCAAAAAGTTGAAAATTAGTTTAGAAAAATGGCCTGAAGTTGTTGCTTCCTATTTTAACACATGTCAATTACTGAATCATCGGAACACACCCAAACCAAACACTGTCAGACCAAACCATTCCAAACCTATGCCCAAGAAGACCAATAGGCATGCATTCTTCTATACTAGAAAATCAAAACTTACCAATCATGCACCTCACACAACTTTCAACACTGAACATGCAAAATATCATTATTGTGGCCTCATTGGTCATATATCCTCTGCATGTAGAATTAGAAAGTTAGTAGATTTAAATGTTTATGCATGGATACCAAAAACTAACCAGTCAGGACCCTACAAGAAATGGGTACCAAGAGTTTCATCTACAAATTATTTTGTAGGTAGAACGCCCTTCACATGCTAGAAGCAAATGGATCCTCGACAGCGGTTGCTCACGGCACATGACCGGAGATGCTTCATTATTCGCAACACTGTCGAAGAAAAATAAAGAAGGATACGTCTCCTTCGTTAATAATTTAAGAGGGTACATAATCGGTATCGGTGACATTGGTAAGGCTCACTATCCTGTGATTAAAGATGTCTGTCTAGTTACCGAGTTAAATTATAATCTGCTCAGCATAAGCCATTTAGCTGATCACGGTTATGGCATTAACTTCGTCAAAGACAAATGTACTATAGTTGATAGTTCAACTTGTAGTACTATCTTTGAAGGTATCAGGGAAGACAACATATATGTTTTCTATCTGTCAGAAGATGCTAACAAAGCAGGTAGATGTTGTAGAAGCATGGAAAAGAATAAAGAAAGATCCATGCGGCCAAGGATTCCCATGCGGCTAAGAAAGCTCATGCGGCTCAGGGATCCATGCGGCTCAAGCGTCTATACGGCTCGAATAGTTCCATGCGGTCCAGAGAGGAGCCACGTGGCCCTCAACAGCTCTTCTCTTTGTCTTTACCGCATTTTAGGCCTTGACGGCTGACAGCTCTGACCAATGACAGCTCTGACATAAAGACGTAACGATGACTCTGTCATAATGGCAGACTCCTAGAAAAACGAAGGAAATCTCTGACACAATCCATCAAACCCCAAAGACTTTTATGCGGCCTTGACACGTGGACAGTCGCATGCGGCTCAGACAGAGGCCACCCCATACGGCTCAGGCAGAGGCTACCCATGCGGCTCACGAGGACTATCTTCATGCGGCTCACTGAGAAGCCATCCATCATGCAGTCGCCTACGCTCATGCGGCTCCTATCATCTCCATGCGGTTCAAATGTTCAGAGGCCACTTCCAAGCAGCCTTGACATGTGGCCAGCCTTATGCGGCTCAGTGGGGGGAATCCTCATGTGGCTCAGATTTCCTAAGTGGCTCGTAGTTCTGCCAGCGTCCCTACAGCTATCAGCCTAATAATAGTGGGACACATGGCAAGATTCATCAATAAATCTTAACAACCAGGTTTAGTGCCATCCTCATAATTACTGGGATCAAATCAGATCATTTGCAATCAATCAAATTGAACACGTAGCAGGAGATCCGAGCTTGGCATAACAAATCATGAGAATTTATGGCAATCATCATTAATTACCCATAGAGATTTGATGCAATCACATTAATTGCTCAAATTTATAATGAGCGGCCCAGATTCATTGATCCTTAACCGCCGACTTTTGAGAATTGGCAATCATTGCAAACCCTAATAATGCCCCCCACTCTTATAAATAGCAAGGTGCTATTCCCTTACAAAGCAGCAGAGAGAGGGAGAGAGCACATCCCCCCTCGGATCCAGAGAGTCAGAGAGAAATTGAAAGGAGAGCATTTCTTCATCAACGCCAAGTACTTCTTCTCCAGAGCCAAGGCTGCACCCGATCGTCCAAGGAGTAAGGCAGAGCTGTCGTCGCTTTCCCGAGCCTCTATCGTCACCCTCCAGAATCTAAAATAAATAATTGTACTTAGATTGTTGTACCTAGATTTTCGTCTCTAGGCTTTCTTTGTACAAGCGAGTTTGTATTGTGAGTTTAAGTTAAGTCCTTCGATAATTGTTCTGTACTTTTACAATCAATGGCAAACACGATGGCGACTCTGCTGGGGACAAACTTCTCCACGGCTGAGGAGTTGGTGACGCAATCGGATGCAGCCAAACTTGGCTCCACGCAACAGAAGATGGTCGTCCGCTTCGACCAACAGGCGTTTGAAGAAATGCTCTCGGAAGGAAGCGCTGGCCCGATCCAGAAGTGAACCTGCACAAAGAAGGCTCGCATGGGAGTGGAGGCCAAAGTCATTTGCTCCTCCCCAAGCTCTGGACGGAGTACTCTCTGCTGCCCAAGACGGTGAAGGCAACTCTCATGCGGCTTCACTTCAAGCCATAGAAAACTCTGCTGTCCCCAAGTCCGGCAGAGGAAAGCACTACGATGTTGGACTTGTAGGGGCAAAGAGTAATTCTATGCACTCCAGGAAGAAGCCGAACAAAGGTACTAGCCGCAAAACGAAGACTCATGCGGCCAAGATTGCCAGCCGCATGAATGATGACCATGCGGCCGAAACTGCTAGCCAAATGCATAACACTCATGCGGCCAGGATCTCCAGACGCATGGAGAACACTCATGCGGCCAGGATTTCCAGCCGTATGGAGAAGACCTATGCGGCTACGACTGCCAGCCGCATGAAGATTATTGATTCCAGCCGTATGACGCCTACTCCACGCGGCTCTGTCTTCGACCGCCTCTCCTATGATCCTGCTCTCTTGTGCTCCCAAAAAGACACATCTGACTCTCTCCAGCACCACTTAGACTCTTCCTGCTATGTGCCCTCATGCACTAGAGTGAAGAAGTCTAGGGCAGCATGAGCTTGGCAAGCTCGATCCGCTGATCTGACCTCTGACCATCCGAGCGTTCCACATACTGTTATGCGGGCCTCTGATGGGAAGTTGTACAGAACCACTCGAGTCCAGCCCCCGGCGGCAAACGGACGGAGAGGTTTCCAAAAGTCTCCCGAAATCCAGGGAGCAAACATAGTCGCTTCAGATCCGTCTGACTTGCGTGAGGCCATCCTCTACAAATGCAAGGAAAGAGAAGGGGCCTCGGGGTGCAAAGAGTCCTCCCATGGACGTCACTGCACCCAAGTTATCATCAACTGCTGTTGCAATAACTCGACGGTACGAGAAGACCGGTAGTCTGTCTTCCAAAGACTGCAACAAATATGTTCAGAAGATGAGGCACTTCCTGTCGTCTGCTGCAACTCTGCTCAGAAAATCTTCGCCGATGGGAGAGGGAAGAAGACAAATGTTCCCAGCCCAAAAATTTCAACCACTATAACTAAGAGACTGTCGTCTAAACGGGTGCCCACCACCGGAGTTTTCTAAGGTACCCGTTCAAAGATGAAATCTGCTACAGTGGAAGATTCATCGTCCACACCACTGGGGGTCGCTGCAACTGGGGGTAGCATTCCTCCGAACCTCCACGACAATCCGATGTTCCAAGGAGACAAGCTGGGGGAAACAACTCTCCCATCAGATGTAGTAAATCCCGACGTCCCCGAGGACGTCCACAATTCCCAAGACGAGGTGAACTCAGAAGCTGGGGGTACTGCTCCTTCGGAGTCCGAACCAGAGGAAGACATTTCCACATACCCCGATAACTTCTCGTTACAGGGGTATGATTCGGAGTGTACGTCATCTACCGTCCCTTCCACTTCTACTCATGTCAGGACGACATTCATGACAAACGACGAACAGGACGGTCCCAGTGATCGCCAACGCATCGACACTCTGGAGGCCATACTACGCTCTTTGGTCAAATCCGTGGACGAGATCAAAGCAGCCCTCCCTACTCTACAAGGAGGAACGCCTGGCCAAACAAACTCGGACCCCGCGGTCAATACAGACTCAAACTCAGCGGCACCAAACCCGAGAAATATTCTTCCTGAAATGTCGGCTCCTACCGCTGCAGACGAAGCCAGGGAGGCAAGATGAGAGGTCCAGGAGCTCCGGACCATGTTCCACGCCCGAGAAAACTGTCAAGACCTCAGGATACGACAACCGTATCCCGCTGCGTGGAGAGATGTTCCCTTTCCACCAAAGTATAAACCATTCCACATCAATCCATATGATGGGAAGACCTCCACAAGTCGGTACATAACTTACTTCGAGGTCACCACCGACCATCTGCCCCACGACGATGCCATCCTTACACGATTATTCATTGGGGCATTGGAAGGAGTCGCCTTCGACTGGTACCGTAACCTGCCAGACAACTGCATCCACTCCTTCGTCAGTTTCAAGAGCATGTTCTTGGAGAGATTCTACGAAGTAAGACAAGATATCACAATGTCCACCCTCAAGGACGTCGTTCAAGGGAAGAAAGAGCTGACAAGGAACTATATTGAGCGGTTCCGCCAAACCGTTATGAAGCTGCCGTCCGGTAATCCGGATTCCTCAATTAAAATTTGCCAAAAGAGACTGCTTCTGACAATCAGCCTTTGGATGGGTGAAAGTCAATTCAAGGACTGGAAGTCATTTATTATCAGTGCCACTTGCACCGAAGAACGATGGAAGAAGGCTTGCCAACTGGGATTGTACATCTCAGAGGGAGAGAACAAGGGCAGGCGTCCCAACGCCAACAACAACAATGGGGGTAGCTCCACCAATAATAGGGACAATAAGGACAAGCAAGCTATGGTGGCCGATACTGCACAGAAACCTGAGTCAAAATCGGCAGACAAGCAATGGCCACAAATGACCTACTCTTTCGAAGACGGCCATGTCAAGCCCATCTTGGACATGCTCATACAAGGAGACAGAATCCAACTCCCTCCACCAAGACAGGAACCTCAGCTGGCAGAAATAGAGAGCCCAAAGTACTATCATTACTACCGCTACGTCCACCATGCTACACACGACTGCTACCAACTAAAACTGTACATCCAATATTTCATTGATTCGAATGCTCTGGCCATCGATTTCGAAGAGGTAACTGTGGCAGCCAATATGGTGTCAGTACAATTTGGCAGCTTTCCTCCAAAAGAAACTCAAGACGGTGTGGTACCCATCCCTCTGGCGACAATGGAGATTGCCAATCTTCCACCTCCCCGAGATCAGGCGGCTGAAGTGCCCGTCACCACATCACGGGAGGAGATCATGTAGGTCCATCTGGACCTGGTACTCGAGGTGACTCAATCCACACCCCCTTCCATTCGTAAAAAGAAGAGTAAAAAAGACAGATCCTGTCGCACAATTTCGGTAGATATCAAAGAAGCCACAGCTGTCGTCACTCGGTCTGGGGCACAATCCCAGCCTCTGGCTGATTACTCGGCTGAGGATCATCAGCCAGCTACTGCTGAAGCTCCAGGACCTTCTCAACCTCCGACGACCGACAAGCCTAGGCCGAAGGAGACTCGCTTTGACAAATCCCTCCGAAAAGAGGTACCGCAGGGGCTGGAGAGGCCCTACAACTTCGACAACTTAGCGCAATTGGCCAACACACCGGCCAAATTGTTATTATACAAGCTCCTGAGACTCGCGAAGGATGTTCGTGCGGCTTTGAGCGATGCACTCCAGAATTCCGATGCCTATCTGGCTCAGGTCAACCTCACAGGAGAGAGCCCGCCTGCAGATCTCCAAGACAGTGCTTGCACGGAAGCGATGCCCAATATCGTATTCACTCCACAGGATATGCTCATTAAAACCAACCTGCACGATCGCCCGTTATATTACACTGGATACATCGACGACGTTAAGGTGGATCGGATGCACATTGATCCTGGTTCTTCCATAAGCATCATCCCAAGGGTCTGTTACATCATCTCCATATTCCTATACATCGTCTGATGCCAACAAGTACCGCCATCAGCGGTTTCAATTCGGGCAGAAGCTACCCGATTGGGAAGATATGCTTGAAGTGCCAAATTGGCGATCTTCACTCAGAAGTAACCTGTTACGTCATAGATGCGGACACTTCTTACAATATCCTCTTGGGACGTCCCTGGATACATGATTAAATGATCGTGCCTTCCATGCTGCACCAGTGTTTCAAGTATGTCGACAAACACGATTTCGTGAGGACAGAATTTGTCGACATCGATCCCTTCAAAGGGGTCGAATCCTACTACTCAGACTCCTGCCTATACAAAAAATCGAAGAGGCACCTTGGTGAAGGAGATATGCAAGCTCGTACTGAGACAGCTACAGGATCAGAAGAACCTCTGACGATCCACCTCCAAGCTCGTAAACCTGGCAAGTCCGCATCCCTTACAGCCACTTTGCGTAAGGACGCAATCAGCCTCTCGGCACAAGAAGAGCAAATGATAATCCGGCTGCCAAGGTCTGGCCGAGTGCCAAGACCCACAACGGATCCACTGACAATCAGGCTGCCTAGAGTCGGCCAAACATAAATGGAGAAGCTCAATCCCTCCGACAAGCTAATGACGATACGCCTTCCCAAGAAGAATCGTCACCCCGATGCAAGGTCTGGGGCTTCTAGCGAGCCAACAACTCCCCGCCCAACATCGAGTACCAAACTGGGGGTCGCTAGTTTGCCAACGACTCCACGTTCTGCTCCACCGACAGAACCTCTGACGATCAAGCTGCCCAGGTCATCCTCTCAGTCTTCATTTATACAGGGGATAGCCGAAGAAGAACCAGAGCTAGCCAAGTATGTGGCTGCCCACACTGATGTTCCCTCCGTAGATGATGTAATCCCGCTAGGAAAGATACCTTACTTCATCAATAAAGGGCTATCTTTGAACTACCTCGAGCTTAATAAGCTTTGTACAATGTATGTTATGGAACACGGTATAGGCACTCACCTACACACACAGGTGACAAATGTTTACACCATAAACCAGCTTACCCCAGTGGAAGAGGCTTACCGCATAATCGAGGGAGGGGACCATCCAATCATCTTCGGCCGAAAGGACGACCCACAGCCCTTCACTATAGAGAAGGTCGATCTCGAATCAGATGCCGGGAGACTGCCTCTTTACTTGTATAGCCCCCAATCCAAATATCTCATACAAAAACAGGGGTATGATCTGAAAACTACACCAGGTTTGAACTACGGCACTGGTCGACGATTACCTTTAAAGCCACCAGTCCCGGCTGGCAAACCACGGGACTACTACAGCAAGACCCGATGTGGATTAGGGTATGTTACGCCCACAACGACCCCTGAAAGTTCAGATGAGGAATGCGAATGGCATTCACATTCAACCGGGTCACCAATTTCTGATTCAGACACCAGCATCGGAGACGTATTCAGACAAGTCCTGTCAGTCAACATGGCATTCGCCGACGCTTACGAAGAAGATGAAGACATTCCTGAAATCCTCGAGTTAGAGCCGTGGGCCCAACACTTGGATGCACAATGGGAAAAGTGGTTCGAACAGAGAGAACCTCCAACTGAAGATGAGGTCATACAAGTGGATCTCGGCAGCGAATTTTTTCTAAAACCAATCTTCGTCAGTAAAAGCCTAACAGACGAAGAGCGAGAGTCGCTACTTGAACTTGTCAAAGAATATATTGATGTGTTCGCCTGGAGCTATGAAGACATGCCGGGTTAAATCCCGATATTGCTCTTCACAAGCTCAATATTCGGCCAGATGCAAAGCCAGTCAAGCAACAACAACGACGCTTTCGCCCGAGCATCATGGATGCGATCGAAGACGAAGTCAACAAACTCATAGCCAGCGGCTTCATACGCGAAGAGCAACATCCAGACTGGGTTGCCAACATAGTACCGGTCCTCAAGAAGAATGGGAAGATTCGAATTTACATCGACTTCCGCAATCTAAATGAGGCATGTCCTAAAGATGAATTCCCCCTCCCTATCACAGACATCATGATCGACAACACATGCGTCTTCGAACGCATGTCATTCATGGATGGTTTCTCGGGGTACAACCAAATCAAGATGTCTCCTGACGATGAAAAGCATACATCATTCCGAACACCGATTGGCACATACTGCTACACAATCATGCCTTTCGGTTTAAAGAATGCTGGAGCCACATATCAAAGAGCCATAAGTATCATCTTCAGGGATCACTTGTGCAAGACCGTGGAGTGCTATGTTGATGACATCGTCGTCAAAAGTCGTTGTAAGGGTGACCACCTCCACGATCTGAGGACGGTATTTGACCTGATGCGAGCACACAACCTGAAGATGAATCCCACCAAATCCTTCTTGGGCGTATCCAGCGAAAAGTTCTTGGGTTTTATCATCATCGCCCAGGGTATCTACGTAGACCCTGAGAAGACAAAGGCAATCATGGAGATGGGTCCTCCGAGAAATCTCCGAGAACTTCGAGGCCTCCAAGGGAAGCTAGCTTACATTATGAGGTTCATTTCCAACCTCTCCGGGCGTTGTCAGCCATTCACCCATCTCATGAAGAAGGGCATCTCATTCATATGGGACGAAGAATGTCAGCGTGCCTTCGACAACATCAAAGAATATTTGTCGAACCCTCCAGTCTTAGTGGCCCCGGTTACTAGAAAACTATTTCTGCTCTATGTACGAGCAATAGAGCATTCCTTCGGCGCTCTGCTGGCACAAAACAATGATACAGGCCATGAACAAGCCATATACTACCTCAGCCAAATGATGATCGGGCCAGAGCACCGATATACTGCCGTGGAGAAGGAATTCCTCGTCCTGGTGTTCGCCATTCAAAAGATGCGGCACTATATCATGGGATAAACCATACATGTGATCTCAAGAGTCAACCCTCTCAGGGTCCTCATGACTAAACCAGGAGCACTCTGCTCCCGCCTCGCTACATGGGCAATATTACTGTCCCCCTACCATATGATCTTCGTCCCACAAAAGGCTGTTAAGGATCAAGCCCTGACAGACTTTTTGGCAGCTCATCCAGGCTCGGAGTCGTCCAGGATATATGAAGGAATCCCAGATGAGGTCGCCGACTCGCATGCAACCTCTCACGATGATATATGGCGAATGTTCTTCGACGGCGCCTCAAGGACCGGACCTAAGGGCAACATCATCGTCGGAGTCGGGGTGGTGCTGGTATCTCCTTCCAGATTGGTGATCAATCGCGCTTACTCCCTCACAGAATCCTGCTCTAACAATGTGGCCGAGTACAATGCTTTGGTCATTGGCCTCCAACTTGCAAGAGAGCTGAGGGTTGAATATCTTGAAGCATACGATGATTCACAGTTAATCGTCAATCAGATCCGGGGTTCATACGAAGTCCGCCATGAAGACATGATCTCCTATCACCAAATAGCGATCAACATCATCTCGTCGTTCGAGGGGTTCTTCATCGAATACGTTTCCAGACTCTGAAATATCAAAGCCGATGCCCTAGCTGGCCTTGCCGCTTCTCTAGCGATTCTGAACTATGCTCGCCAATCAGTGGATGTGATAGGCCATGAACTGGTCTGTCCCAAGAATAATGTTCAATTCGTTACGAGTTATTCCGCTCAGACAATCGACGAAGTCTCGGACTGGAAACAACCATTCATTGACTTCGTAGTTACGACATCCTGTCCGAGAACCCAAAAGAGGCCACCTCTATCCGAAGGAGTTCTCTCAGGTTCTTCTATGATACAGAGACAAAAATGCTGTATCGCCGATCCTACGATGGATTATTGCTTCGATATCTGTCAAACGCAGAAGCCAAAGAAGCCGTACGTGAAGCTCATGACGGTATTTTGCAGGGCCCATCAGCCCGGCCCAAAATTGCAAGACCGTCTTCGCCGAATGGGCTACTACTGGCCCACAATGGTAGCAGATACGATAGACTATACAAGAAAGTGCAAAGCCTGCCAAGTCCATGCAGACTTCATCCACCAGCCATCCGAATTTCTACATCCGACGGTATCATCCTGGCCATTTGAAGTATGGGGAATGGATATCATCGGTCCGATCGCCCCACCTTCTTCCCGAGGACATCGCTTCATACTCGCAATCACAGATTACTTATCTAAATGGGCGAAAGCTGTTCCGCTTGAAGAAGTCAAAACTTCAAACGTGATCAGCTTTCTCAAGCATCACGTCATCTATCGCTTTGGACTACCCCGAAGGATCATCCACGATAATGGTCCGTAGTTCGCAAGCCACGCCTTCTATCGCTTCTGCGATAAACACCGAATTCAGAATATTGCTTCGACGCCATACAATCCGACAGTGAATGGGTTGGCAGAAGCATTCAAAAAAATCATCATCAAGTTACTCAAGAAGTTCGTGTCCTCCAATAAGCACGACTGGAACGAGAAGCTTGGTGAATGCTTATGGGCGTACCGTACTACAGTTCGAACAGCCACAGGGAACACACCATTCTCCTTGGTGTACGGAAGTGAGGCAGTTCTCCCATTGGAGACTCAAATACCCTCGCTCCGCGTCGCTCTCACTTATCAATTGACGACGGACGATAACTACCGTCGCCGACTACAAGAGTTGGAGGCCTTAGATGAAAAGCGCCTCTTGGCTCAGCAACGAATCGAGCTTTACCAAGCACGCATCTCTGGAGCCTTCAACAAGAAGGTTAAAATCAGAACATTCCAAGTGGGCGATCTCGTCCTGGCAGTTCGGAGGCCGATGGTCATGACTCACAAAATCGCCAGCAAATTCCAGCTAAAATGGGAAGGTCCATTTATCATTGAGGCCGTATTCTCCAACGATGCTTACCGCCTCGCAAAACAAAACGGAGACTTGCTCATGCTGCCAGTCAACGGCAAGTTCCTGAAGAAATACTATGTCTAAACGACATTTTCCAGATTACTGAGTTATGTATCCGCTGGTGCCGCTGAACTCACATCCACATTCTCTAAATTATCGAGTCATGTACCCGCTAATGCCGCTGAACTCACACTTCCAACTTCCAGATTATCGAGTCATGTACCCGCTGGTGCCGCTGAACTCACATTTCCAAATTCCAGATTATCGAGTCATGTACCCGCCGGTGCCGCCGAACTCACATTCCAACTCTCCCAGATCATCGAGTCATATACCCGCAGGTGCCTCTGAACTCACATTCCGGTCACTCTTTTAGGTAGTAAGTCATGTATGATCATACCTTTGAACTTATTTCTCTGAAAGAGCTCCTCTCTCATGATCCACTACCCGCACTCTCAGTGCACAAAAAGGGTAACGGGTCCACAAAATCTCCAAAACGACCATATCCTCATTACCTCTGAGTCGTTTTACTTCCGCCAAAAACAAATCATCCCTCTACATAGAACTTCCATGTCCTTATTACCTCTGAGTCGTTCTATGTACCCCTTCATGAAACCAACTCCTGCCATATCCTCATTACCTCTGAGTGGGAAGGCTCCATCGAAGAAACCCTCATATTTGCCATGTCCTCACCTCTGAGTAAATATGTTGGTCCCCCCTCGACTTATTATCTATACCAAAAAAACCCTAGGGTACGTCAAGGATAATAGGTCCACAAATATTCTCCGTTGAGTCCATTCCTACCATGTCCTCATTACCTCTGAGTAGGAAGACTCCACGGTAAAACCCTCATACTTGCCATGTCCTCATTACCTCTGAGTAAGTATGTTGGTTCGCTCTCGTCTTATTATCCGTATCCCGAACTAGGGTACGCCAAGGATAATAGGCCCACAAATATCCTCTGTTGAGTCCACTCCTGCCATGTCCTCATTACCTCTAAGTAGGAAGACTCCGTGGTAAAACCCCCATACTTGCCATGTCCTCATTACCTCTGAGTAAGTATGTTGTTTCCCTTCCACCCTATTATCCGTATCCTAAGTCAGGGTACGCCAAGGATAATAGGCCCACAAATGTCCTTTGCTAAGTTTCTTAGTACAGGCCCATCATTCCTCATCATGCCCCGGGAGCCCAGCTGCTCCATGGCATTCTCTCTCCCGATACCCAGAATATCCATGATCACTTTACCGTAGAATTGTTCTAGGTACCCCCATCAAACTTGTTATCCGTACCTAAAATCAAGGTATGCCAAGGGTAACAGGTCCACCAATAAGTCTCCCATTCGGGACAAATGCCACCATAACACCACAAGCACAACAGGCAGTACAAATAAAGGATGAAATAAAGTATACTCTTTTATTTGGAAGCCAAAAAGCATTACATGTTCTGGGACCATGTCCCTCTCAAAAAGAACATAACAAAAGAAGAAAAGTCCGACTATGTTTCGGCATTACATAATTCCAGAAGGCGGTTCTTCACCAAGGAGGTCCCCCGTTCGATCCGATGTTTAGCTCGGCGCTCCGCTTCTTGGGACAACCGTTCTGCATCATCAAAATACATATGTGCCTTCCAATCATCCTCCATCTTCTTCAGGGCGAGTTCCAGATTGGCAGAAGCTCGACTAAGTCCGTTAGCCTCCTGGATAGCAAGCCCCTTCTCAGTACGGGCGACTTCGAGCTCGAATTCCAGGAAGGCCAGCTTTCTCTGGAGCTCGAGGATCTGCTCCCTGGTGTCAATTACCCCGCGGGAGGCGGCCGCCTCCCGAGCCGTGCAATCTTCACTTCTACGGTTCTATTGATCGTGTAACTGAGACAGATCACGACGGTCCTTCAGTATAGACGGCTTGATCGACTCCCGAGCAAGCCTCATCTTCTCCACCGCGGTTATGAGGAAAGTGCGCTCTTGATCTATCGTCGCAGACAGATCAGCTTGCTGCAACACATGAAACTGGGCCACAAGACGATCGGCCTCTAACAGCTTAGGCTCCAGAAGCGCAGCTAACCCCGCCCTACCGGAGAGTGTTCTAAGGATGTCGATTTGGCCACCAGCGCACCGACGGGCCATAAAAAAGGGAGTTCCTTTCTCCACGGCTGTCTTGACCCCTCTCTTCAGGTGGCGGTAAAAGCTGTCAACCACATCCTGGGACACTTCATCCAAAACTTCTGTAGAGGATGGCGTCAAAGGGAGTGTGGCTGGCAATGTCGAAGGAGTAGCGTCGGAACTTGCCATCCCTGCCACCAGGGAAACAAATTCTGTTCAAAATGATACATAAATAGCGGCTAGCTCCTCTTCCGCCGCCCGAAGAGCTTGGATACTTGGCAAGACAGAAAGGTCAACCCCCGAAACCATATTCACGGAGGAGGACGCAGGAAGCATTGTTCCTTGCCCCGGTTGTGCCACCACTTGAGCCCCCGAACTTGAACCAGCTGGAGGCCCCTCAATATAGGTAGAAAGAGAATGAGGCACACATACTTCCATCAGATCCCCTCCGGCAAAGTCCACCCCGACAATGTCCGTCACCGGCAATAAAGGGGCGGGACCTATACGTCCAAAGCAACCATCAATCGACGTAACCCGAAGAAAGTGATGATATAGTAGATAGGCCTCCTCATAAGTTAAGATTATCTTTATCTTACCAAGGGAGGAGCATGGAGGCTGCAGCTCGCTCGCAACTGACATGGTCTCCTCACCCACGACCTCCAAGTTGAATTCAACTGGTTTCTCTATCCCAGCCACCCCTGAAAAGGAGCCAGCCGGTTCAGCGTCACCCCGTTAAAATTTAGCTATCTCAGGGATAGGTGCAGTAGAGCCTCCGTCCCCATGGGCTGAGGTCTCAGCAAGGTGGGACTCCTCGGCCACCTCCGGAAGAGCCCATCAGAAATGATAGCGGTGCACATATCATTGGCCAAAGTGGTCAGGGCCGGATCGACCTCAGCAGTCGGATCCCGAGAAACCGACTCCTCTGACGCCTGCAAAAAGTAAAAGAAGATGATTAGGCCATAGCTTAGAAAAAGAAGGAAAAGGTAGTTGAAATTCAAATCACCTCAGAAACAGCGCCAACATCATCAATAAATAGCCTGCGGCATCTTACCGCAGCTTGCTTCGTGGAGTAGGTTATGCTATCATCAGTAGACATACGCCTGCTTCGCTTGCGCGAAGGACCAGGCACAGCAGGCGGCTGCCTCGTAACCATGTCATCCGGCACGATAGGTGGCTGATCTTCCGCCTCCTCGTCTGAGGGATGGGACGAATCATCGGCATCCTGTCCATCATCCTCTTCGCCCGCCGTCGTGGACTCCGAGTCCGACACAGGAACCATATTCGCCTTTTTCTTCCTCTTCTTGGACCCCTCGGGCTTCTCTGCCAAACCAGTCCCGACAATAAAGCTGGTGCTCATGTCAAAATTTATGGGAGATTTGCTCGCCGTAACATGATAGACGGCCGCCATGTATAAAATCTTCCCTTGCGTATTAGCATCGGGGACCGAGAAGCTAGCTCGGGTATGAACCATATTGTAATAATGCCACACCCTGATACCGTCAAGGACACTGCCCTCGTAGCCTAGGTAAGCACTGGGATAATCAAGGAACAGCTAGCTGTACCCGAACTATCGGGAGAACCTACTAGGCAAGTAGGGCTCCAGGTACACGTTATTGCGGTAACGATATACCAGGTGCGCCGGACGAATATTGCGCAGCCAGAGAAGCATCTTTTCAGATAAGAGCAGGAGAGGTTCAATATCGTCAACATGTACACCCCTCACTTCTCTAGCAGCAAATTGAGGGACAGACACAAAGAAGTCGGGCCCATCTACTCTCGCCAACGCCCTCCGACAGGCTGGCATGGTGTCGAATTCCCAAGGCTGACGATGGTATCGAAAAAGGAAAGCGTCATCAACGGTAATGCCATCGTCTGCTCCGGGCCTCATCAACGACCGATAATGCATCAATAGCCAACCCATTAAATAATGGTATGGTAGTCCTATTCGTTCAAAGTCCAGTGTCGTCTCGTGAGCAATGACTTTGGACGAAAAGGCACGAAGGCCGTGGTGTATGCTACACACCATAGCCGAAAGAAGGGCCAGCCTGACTCTGAAGACCGGCTTCACGGCCGGAAGGATGAAGTGGCGGCTGATCCTTTCAATAGAACTTGTCCCTCCCGAGACTACGCAGTTCTGTAGCCATGCCATCAAGAATCCGGCCAAGAGCGCCTTCTCAGACATTTACCGGGTACCATGGTAGAAATAGCTGAAGGAGTCAGTACGACTCCCAAACTTATCACCGGTGGACCTCGACCTCTTGGCATTCGACATCAGGTTATTTATCTCCTCCTGGGTCCGAGGACCTCGAGAAGAAACCCGGCCAGAGGGACTGAATTTGAAAAGATACGAGACCCAAGACGTAGATTGGGGAGCGTTCCCTTCTGAGCTATTGTTCTTCTTGATAGCCGTTTGGTGGCAAATACTGTGGTGGCATAGCAGTTCCTGGTACACGGCGACACAACCCGGGAATCGTCGATCCAGATCCTCGAATTCTTCATTTGTTGGGGTATATACTTCGAAGGCCTCACCCCTCCCATGGCAGCTTAGAAACAGCTTACATTTCATGGGGAGCAAGTCCCAACTCCCCTCCGGACGTAAAAAAAGTTCCTGTCCTCCGGTTATACATTTCCAAAAGGGCCATGAACAACAGCTTGTTGATGGATAACCCGTAACAGGTGCTCCGGATGGCATAATAGAGGTCAGTCTCCCGAAGGAATTCCTCGTATTTCCTCAGAATCCATGAGGTCAGGTTGGCCCACGTAGGGATGGGGTTTATCCAGTTCAACAGCGACAACCTGCCAACAGGATAAGACCCCTTGCGAATAAGCTGATTCAGGAAGGTATCAGCTATATTAAACGTGAAGTTGGGACCAGATACGTTTATGAAGGTACCCGAAATTAGCCCCATCACACTCCGACTGACTGAGTCCCTGCTCGCACATGCTGACCTAATATTCTTATTATAATGGATGTTGTCCACGAACATCCCCAATTAGGTTGGAGTTAGGGAGCCTACCATCCGCCTGCTCAACGGTACCATATTGAACCATGTGAGGGGAAAATGACGTTCCATTTCGGGAATATGGATCTCCACCCCGTCCACAGTAAAGTCCCAGCTCCCAGAAATGTCCAATACTTGGGGGTTCTTTATGGATAGAGCATCCCCAAAGAGAAAGGTTGGTTTCAGATACTCACCTTCCAGCCTTCCTGAGTTCATCATAGTACAAAGAAAGTGGAAAGGCTGGTTATTGATGACGTTTACCCTCTCCAAAGGCACATTGGTGGGAAGCTGATCTGACACACGTCGAACCAAGTTGTCGAACTGTACACCCATGGCATATTGGACTGAACCCACCAGGGGTTCTCCGGCAGCATTGACTAGCAGATTCACTGAAAGAAGACAAAAGAAACAGGATCAAAAGATGGTTAAAACAAAAGTTTCTTAAAGAAGCTCATGTGAGCCTATGCGGCTCGGATCAACGAAGTCTTATGCAGCCCAAATTCAGTTGGGTTTCATGCGGCACGGCTTCGATAGAGGCTATGCGGCTCAGGTCAACGCAGCCTTATGCGGCCCGATTCAGTTGGGTTTCATGCGGCACTGCTTCGATAGAGCTTATGCGGTTTGGTTGAACGTATGCGGTTCTATTTTAGCAGAAGAGCTTATGCGGCACGAATTAGCGAAGCTTTATGCGGTCCAGCTCAAATGAGACTTCATGCGGTTCAAACCCAGAAAGTGCTCCTGCAGCTCAAGTCCTTCTCATGCGGCTCAAACACAGAGCATGCCCCATGCGGCTCGAATATGAGAGCGGTATCATCAGGATTAAACATGGGCAGTTCAATGAAGACGAAGGAGGAAGGCTTGTGCATAAATCATGCAACAGAGCCATGGGGTTTAGGGTTTAAAATATTTTATCCAATCCTTACCCTTGAAAGCAGAGTGGACGTCGGGGTGTACTTCAGGCGTAGTGGCCGATGAGGAGGCCGCTTTCTTGCCCTTTGCAGCAGCAGAAGCAACCTTGGAAGACTTGGGGGCCATTATCGTACCGACGGTCGGAGAAGGAAGACAAAGGAAGAAAATTAGGGCCGAAGACGAAAGAGAGAGTAAAGAGGTCTCTCCGACTGAGCACGTTCATATTTTATAGGCAAAAGAGAGGCACCTCGATCCACGTACAGTAACCGACCCTTCAATTTTTGAGACGAGCAGACTGAAATAAAGGCCAAACTCTTGGGATCCTTTCCCAAAAAGTGGCCTTAAAACTGACGGCAAATCAACAGCAATTAATGCAAAAGATTCGCACACGTAACAAGATGACGTGGCAAGGAGCTCATACAGCCAAACAGCCCCTGCGGCTGATTGACCAATGCGGCTGAGGAGGCTATGCGACTGGAACATCCATGCGGCCAGGACATCATAGGCGGCCAAAAGAGTTTATACATAGCCATGCTTCTTATTCAAAGTATTTTAATTTTGCAAATTAAAAACTTTAAAGGGGGTCTTGTAGAAGCATGGAAAAGAATAAAGAAAGATCCATGCGGCCAAGGATCCCCATGCGGCTAAGAGAGCTCATGCGGCTCAGGAATCCATGCGGCTCAAGCGTCTATACGGCTCGAATAGTTTCATGCGGCCCAGAGAGGAGCCACGTGGCCCTCAACAGCTCTTTCCTTTGTCTTTATCGCATTTTAGGCCTTGACGGCTGACAGCTCTGACCAATGACAGCTCTGACATAAAGACGCAATAATGACTCTGTCATAATGGCAGACTCCTAGGAAAATGAAAGAAATCTCTGACACAATCCATCAAACCCCAAAGACTTTTATGCGGTCTTGACACATGGACAGTCGCATGCGGCTCAGACAGAGGCCACCCCATGCGGCTCAGGCAGAGGCTACCCATGCGGCTCACGAGGACTATCTTTATGCGACTCACTGAGAAGCCATCCATCATGTGGTCGCCTACGTTCATGCGGCTCAGATCATCACTATGCGATACAAATGTTCAGAGGCCACTCCCAAGTAGCCTTGACACGTGGCCAGCCTTATGCGGCTCAGTGGGGGGGAATCCTCATACGACTCAGATTTCCTAAGTGGCTCGCGGTTTTGCCAGCGTCCCTACATCTATCAGCCTAATAATAGTAGGACACGTGGCAAGATTCATCAACAAATCCTAACAACCAGGTTTAGTGCCATCCTCATAATTACTGGGATCAAATCAGATTATTTGCAATCAATCAAATTGAACACGTGGCAGGAGATCCGAGCTTGGCATAACAAATCATAAGGATTTATGGCAATCATCATTAATTGCCTACAGAGATTTGATGCAATCACATTAATTGCTCAAATCTCTTATGAGCGGCCCAGATTCATTGATCCTTAACCGCCGATTTTTAAGAATGGGTAATCATTGCAAACCCTAATGATGCCCCCCACTCTTATAAATAGCAAGGTGCCATTCGTTTGTAAAGCAGCAGAGAG
This sequence comes from Iris pallida, assembly GCA_029216955.1. Lineage (NCBI taxonomy): Eukaryota > Viridiplantae > Streptophyta > Magnoliopsida > Asparagales > Iridaceae > Iris > Iris pallida. The sequence goes on from JANAVB010025196.1 coordinate 49,414,585, forward strand.
AGGGAGCACATCCTCCCTCGGATCTAGAGAGTCAGAGAGAAATTGAAAGGAGAGCATTTCTTCATCAACGCCAAGTACTTCTTCTCCAGAGCCAAGGCTGCAACCGATCGTCCAAGGAGTAAGGCAGAGCTGCCGTCGCTTTTCCGAGCCTCTATCGTCACCCCCCAGAATTTAAAATAAATAATTGTACTTAAATTGCTGTACCTACATTTTCGTCCCTAGGCTTTCTTTGTACAAGCGAGTTTGTATTGTGAGTCTAAGTTCAGTCCTCCGATAATTGTTCTGTACTTTTACAATCAATGGCAAACAGATGTTTGATAGCCAAAAGCATTGAAAGTCAACTATGGTATATGTGACTCGGTCATACAAACATGGACACAATTTTAAAACTATCTACAAAGAAGTTGGTACGCGGCTTACCGGACATATCTTTCAAGAAGGACATGGTATGTAGCGAATATAAAAAGAACAAAACTACCCGATCCGCCTTTTAATCCAAGAATGCTGTAAGTACCACTAGACCTCTACAATAGTTGCATATGGACTTATTTGGACCAAGTAGAATTGCTAGTCTAGGTGGTAAGTTATATGCATTTGTCATTGTAGATGATTTCTCTAGATACACATGGGTATATTTTCTTGCACGCAAGAACGATGCTTTGTCAGAATTCGTCACCTTTTGCAAGAAAGTACAGAATAAAAAAGGTTTCTTGATTACTCGCATTCGTAGTGATCATGGCGGCGAATTTGAGAATGCAGAGTTCAAGCAATTCTGTAACACACACGGTTATTTGTATAAATTTTTTTGCCCTAGGACTCCACAACAAAATGGAGTTGTTGAACGTAAGAACAGGACTCTATCTGAAATGGCTAGAGTAATATTGAACCAGTTTAGTCTACCTAGATACTTTTGGGCTGAAGCTGTCAATACAGCGTGCTATTCTCAATTGGGTTCTAATTCGACATATATCGAAGAAGACTCCCTATGAACTATGGTTTGATAGAACACCCACTGTATCTTATTTCAAGATTTTTTGTTGTAAATGCTTTACTCTTAATACTAAAGACAATCTAAGTAAATTTAATAAAAATGTCGATGAAGGTATATTTTTAGGTTATGCAGCAAAGAGCAAAGGGTACAGAGTCTTCAACAAGAGAACCATGATCATCGAAGAATCAATTAATGTCAAGTTTGATCAACTAAATCAACATTCAGACGATGATGACAATGAAGATGTGATTACACCAAGTACAGCTACTATAAAACCTTCACACAAAGATGCAGAACTTTCAAGCAAAGAAGTCGGAACCAGCCATCCTGAGGATACGCCAAAAGAGATGAGATTCTTGGCATATCATCCAAAGGACTTGGTAATAGGTAAGATTACCAAGGGTGTAAGTACTCGCTCCTCTAATAAAGATATAGCTTCTTGTGTTACTTTTATTTCACAGCTTGAACCCAAAAATATTGAAGAAGCATGTAGTGATAATTTTTGGTTAGTTATTATGCAAGAGGAATTAAATTAATTCGAACGAAATCAAGTTTGGGAACTTGTTCCTAAGCCCATTAATCATCCGATCATTGGCACCCGTTGGGTATTCCGAAACAAACTAAACGAGAATGGTTTAGTGAATCGTAATAAGGCTCGACTCGTAGCTCAAGGATACAATCAAGAAGAAGGTATCAACTACGATGAGACTTATGTCCCAGTTGCGAGATTAGAATCCATTCGTATGTTATGTGCATTTACATGTTTTTATAATTTCAAGTTATTTCAAATGGATGTTAAAAGCACTTTTTATTGAATGGTTTTATAAAATAAGAAGTTCATGTAGCTCAACCTCCAGGTTTTACTGATTTCAAAAATCCTGATTATATTTTCAAGTTGAAGAAAGCCTTGTACGGTTTAAAACAAGCCCCTCGTGCTTGGTACGATCGTCTAAGCTCTTTTCTACTTGACAACGGTTTTTCAAAGGGAAAGGTTGACACTACATTGTTTATAAAATCTTTGAATAATAATATTCTTTTGGTTCAAGTCTATGTAGATGATATTATTTTTGGATCTACTGATGAATCTCTTTGTCAAGAATTTTTAAAGTGTATGCAGAATGAGTTTAAGATGAGCATGATGGGAGAGCTGAAATTCTTTTTCGGACTGTAAATCAAACAAACCAACAATGGGACGTTCATAAATCAAGCAAAGTACACAAAAGATCTATTAAAGAAGTTTGACCTGGAAGCAGTCAAACCACTTAGCACTCCAATGGCGACTTCAACCAAGCTTGATATTGATGAACAAGGCAAACCCGTCGACATACGTAAGTATCGAGGTATGATCGGTAGCTTACTGTATTTAACTGCTAGTTGACCAGACATTATGTTTAGTATTTGTTTGTGTGCACATTTTCAAGCTAATCCTAAGGAATCACATCTGTGCGCAGTTAAGCGTATCTTCCGATACCTTAAAGGCACTTCTTCTGTCGGCTTATGGTATCCCAAAATCACGTCATTTGACCTAACCGGTTATTCTGATACTGATTTTGTCAGATGCAAAGTAGATAGAAAAATTACCAGCGGTACATATCATTTTCTAGGGAAAGTCCTAGTCTCTTGGTTTAGCAAAAAGAAAAATTTTGTCGCATTATCAACAACCGAGGCTGAGTATATCGCCGCAGGACGTTGTTGTGCACAAATTTTGTGGATGAAGCAAACTTTAGAAGACTATGGATTGCATTTCACGCACATACCCATTTTTTGTGATAACACTAGTTCTATTAATTTGACTAAGAATCTACTATGTCACTCTCGTACTAAGCAAATCGAGATTCGACATCATTTTCTTAGAGATCATCAACAAAATGGAGATATAGACCTTGTATACATAGACACACAGAATCAATTGGCTGACATACTCACAAAACCTTTAGTGGAATATCGTTTCAATTATTTATGTCGAGAATTAAAAATTTTAGATGTCAATAATATTAATTAATTTTTTATTAAATAATTTATTCAATACTCAATAACTATTTTCGAGACAAGCCTAAAAAGAGTCTGTATGTCACCACGACTACGGTCGAAGCGAAGCGGTATTTAAGAGTTTCCCGGTGAACCTCCATTAGCTGTGACAGTACTCCTATAGCTAATCTAAAATAGATGCTTAGTAAAGAATATTAATTTATAAAATAATATTAATTATATTATTTGAAATTTAAAATTATTAATCTTTGAATTAAATATTTGAAATGAGTTGATGAAAAGGACATGGCCCACAAAATTTTTTTAAAAAAAAATCAAAAGAACCCTTGGCGAATTCAGCCCGAGTTTGGTCCAAATTCGGCCAGAGTTCGTTTGGTGTTGTATGCATTTTAAATAGAACCCGAGGCCATCTCATCTTCTTCACTTCCAAACCCATCTATTCTCATCAGCAGTCGCAGCCGAAACACCCCAAATCCTTATTTTTCTCCACTCCATATCTTCCAATCCACGTGGAGATTTTCATCCAAAATTTAGATTCGTACGGAGAATCGCGTCCTCTACAGCATACTTGATTCTCAGAAGGTATAATTCCTTCTCTCCTCCATTTTCAAATTTTTAGGCTTTCTAGCTTTAGAAAAGAATGCCTAAGAGATTCAATCCTTTCAAGAGGAAGAAGACCCATGCTAGTAAAGAGGTATCGTCTTCTGATCCGAACACGGATTCCCTCTTTTCTCCGGTCCAATCGGATGATATCGGATGATTTTTACTTTAAAACTCATGACCAGGCATTGCTTTGGTATGCCGATTTTGCTATACGCGGTATATGCACCGGATCTCCGATTAAGTGGACTGTATTTCCTGACCACCGTCTCTACTTTGAGACATTAGGGTTACACCATTTTTGTTACCTTACAATTTCCTATAGCTACTAATGTCATTAGATTGTTCTATTGTAACTTCGTATTAGACACTTTTACCGCAAAGACTCGTGTTGGCGGGATAGATATCGAGTTCAATGATGCTTTGCTAGCGGAAATCCTTGGTCTTCCAAATGAAGGTACCCCGCTCGATGACATCACTGACTTCGATTTTCCTGAGGGCACGACTCTTGTTAGTTTAAAGAATGAGCTTTGTGTGCCTGCATGTGCTCGTCCTGGAAAGTGCAAGGCCAATAACTTGAACTTGTTTAACTACGAGTTACATCGCATCATCTATTCCACTCTACTTCCCAAATCTACTTCAAAAGATGATGTCACTTCCCTAGAATTTTCTGTCCTATATCACATTCTTAAGGGGATTCCTATTCCTGCCCCTAAGACTATCATTCAGATGATGGGTAGATGTCGTGGACGAGATCGCAACCTTTCTTATGTGATGCTTATTCCACGTATCTTTCAGCATTTTGACATAGACTTATCCACTTGTGCTCTGGACCCTGAGCCCAAGTTCCTCAAGCTTTCTCGTTGCAGCATTACCACTGCTACTCCACCTCCTGCACCTGCTCCTTCTGCACCTGCTCCTACTACACATATTTCTCCTCAGTCTTACCCTATGACCTTTGAGGGTATTCATCAGCACCTATCGGATCTGCAGACTTTCTTTGTTGACACTTCCAGGGAACATGAGTTCCGTGACGTGACTCGGTTCCAGGCTATTGCCAACTCTTTTGTCGATCTCGAATTTGCACAGACGGGTCACTCTTCTAGCTCTCTTCCTAGAGACCCTTCTGTATCTGGTTACCGCATTGATGATGAGGCGGTCCACTCTCTGTTCCAGCCAGGAAATGCTTACGATTGGTATCGTACTTCTGGTGCTACTCCACACACCTCTGGGGCACATCTGGTGCTGGTCTATCTGGACATGCTGTCACTGCAGCAGATGATGATAACGAGGATAACTTTTGAGATGTTATACTTTTGAGACTGATGATTTTGTCTTTTGTTTACTTGGAAATGCTCCGACATTCCAAGATAGTATCAGTACTCTTTTTAGTTATTTGGATATGATTTATGACTTTTGATGGACATATTTTTATTATTCAGTCTAGCATATTATTCACTTTAGTATTTTATTAAGTTCAGACTTTATTATTGCATTAATCTTTATTTATGCTTCCATATAAAATGCCTATGACAATTTTATCTGTCTGTGATGTTTTTAATATGCCTGTGTTGAATGAATTTATTCCAATTTTTGTCTTTCTTCACTGATTGTTACTTATGTATTTATTGCGGGGGAGCTTTCTCTTTGCAATTATTTTGCTAAGTGACAACGGGGGAGAAATAAGATCTAACATCTTTATGAATACAGGTTATGAATAATTTTTTATTTTATATCTCGGTACAATTTTGAATTGATAAAGACCAAAGATGTTATATCGGTCAAGGTTTGTCAATTATCAAAATGGGGGAGATTGTTGGCCCATTGGTCATGGTCAAACCTGATTTTAATAATTGATCAAACTCTGTCTCGATATTTCGAAACAATTCAGATGTTTACTAAAGACGTTTTGGACACTGATCAAGATTGGATATCTAGTCAGTTCAAGACCGAAGCTATTTGCCACTTAAGACTGTATTTCCTTATGTAATGTAATTTTTTTATTGAGTCTAGGAATACATTATACACCAAGTCTTACTGGCAAATAGGCTATCCGAAATCGTTTTTCAAAACTAATCCATCTTTCTAAAATGACCTATATTTTTGAAAAATATCTACTTTTACAAAAAGCTTCTGAAGGATTTTCAAAAAGCTAAAAACAATTTTCACAAAATAAACCTGACCAAACCCTGACAGAACTCGGCCAGAGTTCGGCCAAGGTGAACGTTATGTGAACGTTAGATTTTGAACTTTGTCTCCCTTCAGTTGCGGTTGGTTACAAAGAGTTCTGTCCAAATTCTGCCCGAATTCTTTCAGAGTTCTGTCTTTGGAAAAACTATAAATAGAGAAGAATTCTGATCATTTCAAACACACCAATTCACTTTCATCTTCTCTCTTCTAAAGATTACGTTTCTTCCAAAGAGTTTTTAGAAAGCTTCCATTTTCAAATCCCAAGCTAGTTACAATTCTCTAGTCAATTTGCCGGTACGGTGCGGTCTAGAAGATTTCAGAAAAATTATAATCAGAGGCTTGATTGAAGAAAGACTCTTCAAAATTGAAGTTAGTCGAGTTCTTCGTATCAAAGCTCACGTCTGTAGAAGTTGTAAGGACTTCGTATGAAAACTTGCGGGATTTTCCAATAATGGATTCAACTGGAAGCTAGAGTTCTTCTGACTGGACTAGTCCCCATAATAGGGAAACCAGTATAAATTTCTGTGTTTGCGTTTGCCTTCTGATCACTCTTTTCTTTACAGTTATTACTTTGTGATTACTATTATTTTTGTGATCTAATTGCTAACAAGTTTTAATTAGCAATATTCCGCTGCCTACTCTATTCACCCCCTCTAGAGTATTCTGCTTTATAATTTTGTTCCTACAACTTCTAGCTATGATAGTTTGTCACATGGACCTACTAATTTATGAGTATCTAAGTTGTCCAAAGGTAAAACCTTGTGGTGGCCCATGCAGGTCCATTTTTGCAAATGATTACGAACTCGTGGTAGTACCTATGTCAGTCGTACTACTGCGAGCCTGCGACTAGAAAATGTTCATTCATAATTAGGATTGAATTGATTTAAGAGAATGACTAGGGCTAGGAGTCCCTTGTTCAAATTGACCGTTGGGTAGTTAAGGTTGTCAGATAGGTCATGCAAATTAGATAAAGAATTATTAAATTTAGATAGCTTGCCAGATCTCTATAGGTATACTATAACTTTTGATATGACGATATGATCCAATATGGATATACTATTCACTTGGTAAGTTAGGCTTTCCTAGAATTAAGGCTCTAATCTTGATAAACCGTTCAATTTTCTTTTTCCCTATAGATATAATCCTTATATCATAAGTTAGAATTGCCTATTTAAAATATTTTGCTGTAAGAAATTAGTTTATAATTTCTGATTCTGTTATTCGTATACGAATCTCGAGGTAGATTGATTCAAGTTTTTTCCTCAACCACTTGAAATACATATGAAATAAGGATTAGGATGTTCTTACTTCCCTTGTCTTCAGTTATTTCCTCCCCGATCAATCTTTTACTTAAGGATTGAGACTTATAGGCAGATGTTTACGCTTTCTATCATAGTCAATTAGTTTGAATCTTTAGCAGCTCCTTGAAGTTCTTAGGAATATAGTTGGAGTAATTTTAACGACTGTAATGGCTAGACAGCAGCGTACTGTCGCTAATTACTTGAGAATGGAGTGTGTGGATTCACTGCAGCCAGCAGCGCACTGACAAGGCACGACCCGTGGAGTTAAAATTACTTCGAGAAATCGAAGGTTATGAAACATTACTAAACCTATGTCTTTGTTGACCTCTTTAGACCTTGTGTCAATATAGGGTAGAGTATCCGATAGCATATCATAATTGAATCACGGAACCAAGGGTTACCACAGCCAGAGTATACGGACGAGGCATAATTTTTGGTGAAATAATTTCAGATGTGATTACAAGTTTAGGATACTATAGAGAATAGAAAAATGCCCTGTATGTCCCATAAGATCCAAAGCCAATACTAGGAAAGGTTCTGTAAGTTGGATAGCATGTCTCCCAACCTAGCATTTTGTGGTCCTTGTGATCTATTGACGAGGTGATTGACTGACACTAATAGGTTTGCCTAGAATACAAAATTTAGAGGTCCATAACCCATTAGTCGACCAAGGCCTTATGGATAAGAAAATAGTAGGATGACCGTATAAGCAAGAACACTAGGTGAGTTTTTGATTCTCACAAAACTCGAACTACTTGGGCCTCCTTTCAAAAATCTTATATACTTATATTTTGACTATCTTGACCAATATTGCTATTACAGCCTAGTTTTGCATGCTTACTCTTTTATCGAGCTTGATTCAAGACATATGTTTATTGGAAACGCCTACTAACATATTGTCTAATCAGAATGGATGTATTACGATCTGATCAACCTTAGTGCACTCGGTTTGCCCTCCCTCTGATTAATCTACGTGGATTGAGACATAGATGTCTCTAGGATCTCATTCGCGACTGTATTGACAATTCCTCTTGAATTATACATTCGCCTTTGAATCACGTAATTGTATTCAGTGACATCTTTCTTGAACTCTTTATTATTTTTGTCTTTCACTGGTTTAGAAAGTCGAAAGCTCAAAATTGGTAGAGAGATACAGAGTATCCCCCATGGCTATGATAGTTGTATACACAAATGTAGTTACCATAGACTAGCCATGTGACTAGAACCTTGCCTTGAGTTACTCGTTCTCCTCACGACCCCCAAACTGCTATTGGGACCTTCTAGCCATCTGAATTTGAGAATGATTAGGATTTTACCCTTAGTCAAAATGCCAATCTAGGAGACTATCTATTCTCAAGAAACCAAATGTTGTGAGTCCCTAATTATTTGCTTGAAGCTTGCTTTAACTAGCAACCCTTAAGCCTTAACCCAACCTTTCCTCGACCAAAGCCCACAGTTTAGACATGAGATGAATAGACAAAGGTAAGGACAAACATTTACCATGACTATGGTAGACACTCATTTCGAGATTGGTTTCCAACAAATATTATCCTAGTTATGTAAATTTTATTAAGACCTAACTAGTATTGGAACACCACAGTCACTAGCTTAGCCAATACCATAGCTTAAATACCCTGTCATATTATGATCTACCAGTTATCAACAACAATACATGATCACTACAACCCATACCACTAGAACCCTTGTGATAATAGTCTGGCAAGCTTGACACAAATAGAAATTCACGACTCAGTTGTTAGAAATCTTTTCATATGATGTGCTTTAGAGTTGGTTATCCCGTCGATAACTCTTGTATGCTATGGGCGATAGATCATTCTATTTTTATCGACCACGTGTCATTGTACACACTCGTTTTCTATTTATTGAGGAAATATTCTTGACTTGACTTATATCTACCATATCCCGTTACGCCGTGTCTTATTCTTTATTAACAAGAGTCGAGGTACAATATTCGGACTTTAGAATTCTTCTAACCTCATTATTCCTAAAATCATGTCCTAGCTTCTAAGGTGAGTAGACTGTAAGCCTTCTAAAATTTTAGGGTATGCGAGGATTACCGATTGATTAGAAAAAATTTCCATTAGGATGATAATTAGTGCCCCATGGACTCCTACCTTCCATTTAGATCATTTTGTGTCCCCGGTCGTGTCATTAATATTCGGAGCACGAGACCAGCTGTTACCTTCCAACAAATTTTATATGCAAGATCTAGACGAGTCCACCTTCATGTTGACATATTATGTCCCACTCAAATACCTCTTCTTGTACTCTATTTTTGTGGTACGAATTTCAGGCCAAAAATACTAACTATTACCCTTACCATAATACTGATATACTTTCTGACTACAATTAGAGACTCAACCTCGACTGAATTCCTTCGACCCAATATATGGTTGTAACACCCACTTTTCTAAAATGAGGGTAATTTTGAACTTTTATAATTTTGATTAATCAATAATAAGATTTAACTCATGTTGTGATTTTTGGTAATTTTTTAATCAATTTAAAACTATTTAAAATATTGAATTGTGATTTTGATGGTTAAGTAGTTAAACCCTAGTTTTACTAAGCCTAGAGACTAACCATGACAAAGGAAGCCTAGTCATGTGATTAGGATGACTAATTACAACTTTTTAGTCTAGGGGTACTTTGGTCATTTTGACTATTTTATGAAATTGTAATTTATATTAATTAAATATTGTGTTAATCCTTTAGTTAAGCCTTAACCTAGAAGTTTAACCTAATCTAGATTAGTCTTGAGGTTAGAATCCTGGTTAGAACATGCCTATTAAGTGCCAAGATTAACAATATCTAGATATTTCTCAGTAGGATATTTATCTCTTAGGATATTTGTGAAAAATAAAGTCTTACGACTAATTGAACCAATAGGAAGGCTTAGAATTGGGTGGACAAGCCATAGCCACTCATCTACATCTAAAACCTAACCCTAATTCATCTAAGACAGCCACTATAGGTAGGTTAGCCTACATTCCTTTCATTTCATTCCATCTTGCCTATTTTCCTTCATAAAGTGTTCTTTTCCAAATTAGAGAGCTTTCCTCTTTGATTTGATCTCCAAATTCTTACATCCCTCCACCAAAACTTTCACCCAACCATCTCATACTACCAAGGGAGGGTGCTAGCAATGATTTGGAGCAAAGTGCAAGGAGGAGTGTCCTTTTTGGAAGATCTTCGTGTCGGAGCCGTGTCCTTGGAAGTATCATTGGGATTCCACTTCCAATAGGTGAAACCAACCCTCTAAATTGATTTCCTATGCATATTAGTTAGTTTTGAACCCATAGGATCCACCCCTATGCATGTACCCCATTTAGATTCAAATTTGAGACCATATGGAGCTCTCTTGAGGATTTTAGATATGTGTCTTGTGTCCTACTTGATAGATCCCAAATTAGGACACTCCATGTGTATGTATGTATGTATGTATATATGATAATAGTTTATATAGATATTTAAATTCAGTTTTAGAATGGTTAGAGAGTGGATTTATCTTAGTTAGGATGGTTAGAATGAGTTTCATTTGGATACCTATGTTGCTATCCAAGTATCTTGGCCAACACGTGTTTCTTTTGTCCAAAATAACTCAAATTCGTCATAATATTCATCCACGTTTTTATTAACCAAAGCAACTTAGAAATGTCATAACTTTTAGATTAGAACTCCGATTAATCTCATATTTTTTAAAAGAACCGTATCGAAGTTAACTTTCCAAATGTATATTTTAATAAGCCAAATTCTTTCTGAAACTTTCTATAGAATTATTTGAGTGTCAGCTGTATGACAGACGAACGCATTTCGGTATTTTTGCGATTTCGGGAGCTTTCGGACACGAAAATGCGATCCGTTTGAAGTTTCGTAAAGCTAACACGAAGGAATATAACATAATTTAATCCTAGAATTTAGTGAAGGCCCAATTGGTACAGTATTGGTTTTAAGTAAAAGAGTGACTATACGACATAGGCATTTTGTGTAACCTATGAGCCTATGTAGTATGGATATTAAATGAATGTAGAGTATCTAATGCATGATATGTCAGATGAATGAAATGATATATATATGATATATATCCTTTTTACAAATATGTATATATATGGTTGAATGCAAGCATGTAGGAACGCAATCAATGTAATGTATGTAAGCAATGCATAAATGCATGAATGAAAGAATGATATACAATGTATGCATGAAAGTATATAATGAATGCTAGATTTGAATGCAAAGTATACATGTAATGATAGATATTAATGCATAATGTATAAATAATGTAATGTTATATATAACGATAGCATGTATGGTAATGTAATATAATGTAGAGTATGCATATATTAATATAATGTATACAAGTATATAATGTATTCAAATATGTATATATACATCTATGTATGTATGTATAGGTACATGAATGAATACAAGTATGCATATATGATATGTATGTAGGCATGTATACAATATATGTACGTATACATGATATGTACGTATGCATGTATGCAATGTAAGTATGTATGTATGTATTTCTATAAACTGAGTTAACCTATAACTTTTTACACACATGCATTCATACACCCTTTGACACCATGTATCCCATGTCACATACACCTACCTATCACTAAATCTGAGAACATTAACACATATCCTTTCACTCACATACTCACTTACTCTTTTATCTCTCTTTATATATATATATATATATATATATATATATATATATATATATATATATATATATATATATATATATGTAGGCACATACATATATATATATATATATATATATATATATATATATATATATATATATATATAAAATAAAAATAAAAATAATATATATATATATATATATATATGTGTGTGTGTGTGTGTGTGTGTGTGTGTATGTGCCTATATATATAGCTTTCCTATATATATCTATGTATATGAATATGTGAATGTGAATAATATATATACATTATATGATTAATTTTTGTGCTTTGTTAGCTTATGGTTTAGTTTTGTGCTTGGTTTAGCAAGTGACTTAGGCTATGAGTTAGTAACTATCTTGGATACTTGATTTGCATATACTTAGTTGTTTAGACCTAGAATTGACTAACCCTAGCTAGTTTGACCACAGTTGACTAGAGTTGACCTAGTTTGACTTTATAGTTGACCAGAGTTGACCAAGAGTTGACTTTGACCAAGATTGACTTAGACTCATGTAGATTACATTATAATTTCAATTACCATATAAATTGAACTCTTTATAACCTATGTTGCTATAACTAGGACTCTGTGACTCCAGTTGGCCATCTTTTCATATCAGCTGTTCAGGGTATCAGGCGAGTACATTCACTGATAGTTTTTATTGTCTTGATATCTGCTATATCTGATTCAGTTGTAGTGTCTTACTTGATTTCCTGACGGATTAGTATACGTCGGATCATAATATGAGATGTTGTTCCTGAATTTTCTTGGTATATTGGTACATTTCCTGTCTTGTTCCCTGTACTTGTATAGATACCGATCCCTAAGAGGGAGTAGCTACCCTCTTAGGAAATCCCGTGTCATGATGTGTCATGTCTGGATCCGTTATACTATTCGGGGATAGGAAATTATTAGGGGCTATGTGATCAAAGCCACCCTGTCACTATATTCTTGTGCTTATGCCACCTTCACTTCACGTAGGGTAAAGCGAGATCTTATTTTTTGTGCTCGTTATCCAGGTTGGCCGGTATGACCCTTTCCAGTGATTTTTATGTGATTGTCAGGCCAAGTGGATAGCCTATCTTGTAACTTTCCCAAGTCGATCACATAACGCTCTAATAATTCATGGCACATTTTATATTTATTTTATCATATCATATATACTGCTCAATTCTACATTCAGTACTTTTCTAACCATATTATGATATTCTGTACTCACATGTTCTACATGATCTTATGCTAAACCATGATTGGTGGCTAAGTTCTGTTCGGAAGAAGGGTTACAACCCAGGTCCTTGTTTAGTTTACGGGTTATAACTCGGCTTCCGAAAGCTTCCAAGTTATCCTATATTTTTGTCTTGTATTTCATTATAATTGTCTCTTATAGAATTTGTCAATTCATATGGAATTGTTGTTAGTATTTGTACTTGCTCATTTTTCTGACAGGATAGCCATTGATGTTTAAAGAGTACATGTTAGCTGATTGCTCTAGCTTTTAAGGGTATGGCCAGGATAGAGTTTGGTAAGACATTACCCCTGGAGCCCGTAGATGATATAGCCCCTGTTTAGACTGTTAGATGGGTTTGCCTGGACTGCGATCCAGCTAGTATTTTCAGACTGTAGTTTTATATTATATTTTGAGTTTCTGTGATGTGTTTATATCTCTGAGCTTGTGTTAGATCTTGAACTCCTTTCCAGTTTTCCTTTCTATCATATTTCTATTTCGTGCTATCTATCCTAGTTTGTCTTGTGATTGAGTTATGCCATATTATACCTTCGTACGGAGATGACAGGTACCCTTATATTTTGTCTAGTTGTAGTATTTATAGACGACCTATACAGCATTCTTCCGCCGATTCTGCGACGTAGGCTGGACGTAACCACGTACTCGTACCCCTAATCAGGGTGCGGGTTATGACACATTTTTGTGGTAGTCCATGCAGGTTAGAGTCACAACTAGTACGATTTCGTAGTGGTGCGTGACTTAGAGCACTGCTACGAGCCTGCTATTAGGATATATGTTCTAGGTTATAATAGGAGTTGCTCAATCACAGTTAGGAACTCTTGATAGATTCCAGGGATAACCCCTGAGAATCTTATTTCAAAAACTCTTCAATCTATTTTCGCTTGCCTCTATTTACACTTCCTTGATTTATTGTTGATTTTGATTCCTGATGTTCGTTGTTGACTTTGATCTTGCATCGAAATAAATTTTGTGGATTGAATTAAGGTATATCCTGATAAGGTAAATTTCTGCTTTATTTATGGAGTTTAGAATTTATCGCAGCCATACAAGCTAGCATGACAAGGACATAGAGCTTGATTTTAGATATGCTTATCCTAGTTATAGAATTTGGATTTTCTTGCAGCCATACCGGTTAGCATGGTAAGAATTCCGGATGACATGATTTTAGGGTGTATACCTTAGTTATGGACTCTATTGTTTATTGCAGCTATGCTTACTGGCGTGGCAAAATTCTGACAACATAATTTCAGGAAGACGTGTATGGTATCAGATTTTATCTTAAATGGGTTCATTTCTTTTTAACAGTTGATGAAGAACATATTTTATCATTATTTCTTTCTTGCCATTATTTCTTGTATTACCATTTTTTGTAAAAAAAATAAAATAAAATAAAATTGTCCTGATTACATCAATCACCTGTCTCGTATCTAATTCTGTCAGCTATACTTTGAAACCTTTGAATCTCCATACCTTTTTACCTTTGAAAGATCGAGGAAGTAACGTAAATCATCTAACTCGGAAAAGACTTAATTTGTTATCTTGTGATAATCTTGCTAGGGGTATAATATGATGGACCTTGATATAGGTTTGGGATAGAGATGCGACTGAATTTGAGAATGAAATGAAGAGAGTTATATTATCAACTTAGGAACAATCATACTTAGAGAAATCTTTTGGGTATGAATAATTCATAAATGTATTTCATAATTGATGAAGATATTCGAGGTCAATTTAGTTTCGAGAACTTGGATAAATTTTGGTTGTTGATTCTTGAGACGTTACACTTTAAGGCTATGATGTTAAATTTAGGAATTTAGTAATAGAAAAGAAATTTTAACTAAATGCAATGATGATACGAAATTGAATAAGATATTGTAAGAAATGGCTAGAAACAGAAAGAACGCAAGGATTTTGAGTTATATAAAATACATAGATTTTGTGAAAATTTTAAATTTCAGGAGAATAATATTAAAGGTGTACGTTGAAGAAAATATGAAGGTTGAATTTATAATGAAGAATAAGTTTTGTAAGGCCTAGTGGGTTTAGATTTAAATAATACAAGGAGAGTAAATTGAATAAGTTCAAGGATTACATAAAACTTGATTTAGAGGCTTCGGATCCAATTCAGGACAAGGTAGAAGAATTTAGATTTATGATGATTAAGTGGTCAGTTTTGATTCCTAGTAAGAAGGGTATGCTTCATGAATAATGTTTCGGAACTTAGAAATTTAGCCTATGGTGATCATGGCAAGGTCAAATCTTTATGACGAAAGGATATAATTTTGATGGTAGTCATACAAAGGTTGATTTTTATATTGGGACTTGTGAGATAAAAATATGATTGGCAAATGATAAACTTAATAGTATCATAGAGAGATGATTAACTTGACTTTCCTATGAAATCTTTTCTTTTTTTTTTCCTTTAAAAGGAGAAATTTGACTTATTCCATATCTTTGAATCACCCTTTAAAAGTTTTCAATATCATTGAATCCTAGCTTCCTTAATCATGACCAATCGACTTTGATCATCTTTTCTTATCATATTAATACCTTGGGTCATACTCAATTGAATTAAATTTAATTGTAACCTGAATCTCCATCCTTGTATGCTCATGTTCAGACTTCGATGACCTTGTCCTCCATATTGTCCAAATCTTGATTTTCCAGAATTGATCAACTTAGATCGTATCGAGACTAAATTTTCTTAATATATATTATGATTGGATTTTAATGCTATTGACTTTCGTTCTTTAAACTTTTGATTTTAATTTTTCTTTGAATAGTACCCCTTTATAGATAATTACTAGTTATCTTTATTTTATTTTTGATAATTACCAGTTTTCATATAGGAACGTAGACTGCCTTACAGCCTTGATGATTTGTTATTTCTGTAACTTTTCCAGTTTAGCACCCCAGATTGCTTGTATGTTTTGATACCCTATGACCGTTTTGGTTTAGCATGACTAGTATACCTAGATGACACTTTCAACTGCCACCGTATGCCATGACCCTGTATGCCATTCTTTAAATTGTAAGATTTAGGTAAGTTCTGAGACCATGATTGTTGGGGACGAGACTCTAGAAAAAGTACGACCATCTTAATTTCGAGGACGAAATTCTTCTAAGGAGGGTAGACTTGTAACACCCACTTTTCTAAAATAAGGGTAATTTTAAACTTTTATAATTTTGATTAATCAATAATAAGATTTAACTCATGTTATGATTTTGGTAATTTTTTAATCAATTTAAAACTATTTAAAATGTTCAATTGTGATTTTGATGGTTAACTAGTTAAACCCTAGTTTTGCTAAGCTTAGAGACTAACCATGACCAAGGGAGCCTAGTCATGTGATTAGGATGACTAATTACAACTTTTTAGCCTAGGAGTATTTTGGTCTTTTTGACCATTTTATGAAATTATAATTTATATTAATTAAATATTATGCTAATCCTTTAGTTAAGCCTTAACCTAGAAGTTTAACCTAATCTAGATTAGCCTTGAGGTTAGAATCCTGGTTAGGACATGCCTACTAAGTGCCAAGATTAACAATATCTCGATATTTCTGAGTAGGATATTTAACCCTTAGGATATTTGTGAAAAAGAAAGTCTTACGACTAGTTGAACCAATATGAAGGCTTAGAATTGGGTGGACAAGCCAGAGCCACTCATCTACATCTAAATCCTAACCCTAGGTCATCTAAGGACAGCCACTATAGGTTGGTTAGCCTCCATTCCTTTCATTTAATTCCATCTTGCCTATTTTCCTTCACAAAGTGTTCTTCCCCAAATTAGAGAGTTTTTCTCTTTGATTTGATCTCCAAATCCTTACATCCCTCCACCAAAACTTCCAACCAACCTTCTCATACTACCAAGGCAGGGTGCTAGCAAAGATTTGGAGCAAAGTGTAAGGAGGAGTGTCCTTTTTGGAAGATCTTTGTTTCGGAGCCGTTGTCCTTGGGAGTATCATTGGGATTCCACTCCCAATAGGTAAAACCAGCCCTCTAAATTGATTTCCTATGCATATTAGTTAGTTTTGAACCCATAGGATCCACCCCCATGTATGTACCCTATTTAGATTCAAATTTGAGGCCATTTGGAGCTCTCTTGAGGATTTTAGATATGTGTCTTGTTTCCTAATTGATAGATCCCAAATTAGGACACCCCATGTGTATGTATGTATGATAATAGTTTATATAGATATTTAAATTCAGTTTTAGAATGGTTAGAGAGTGAATTTATCTTAGTTAGGATGGTTAGAATGAGTTTCATTTGGATACCTATGTTGGTATCCAAGTATCTTGGCCTACATGTGTTTCTTTTGTCCAAAACAACTCAAATTCGTCATAATATTCATCCACGTTTTTATTAACCAAAGCAACTTAGAAATGTCATAACTTTTAGCTTAGAACTTTGATTAATCTTCCATTTTTTTAAAAGAACCGTATCGAAGTTAGCTTTCAAATATAAATTTCAATAAGCCAAATTCTTTCTGGAACACTCTATAGAATTATTTGATTGTCAGCTGTACGAAAGACGAACGCGTTTCGGTATTTTTGCGATTCCGGGAGCTTCCGGACACGAAAATACGATCCGTTTGAAGTTTCGGAAAGCTAGCACGAAGGACTATAACATAATTTAATCCTAGAATTTAGTGAAAGCCCAATTGGTACAGTATTAGTTTTAAGTATAAGAGTGACTATACGACATAGGCATTTTGTGTAACCTATGAGCCTATATAGTATGGATATTAAATGAATGTAGAGTATGTAATACATGATATGTCAAATAAATAAAATGATATATATGATATATCCTCTTTACAAAATGTATATATATGGTTGAATACAAGCATGTATGAATGCAATCAATGTAATATATGTAAGCAATGCATAAATGCATGAATGAAAGAATGATATACAATGTATGCATGAAAGTATAACGAATGCTAGATATGAATGCAAAGTATACATGTAATGATAGATATGGATGCATAATGTATAAATAATGTAATGCAATATATAATGATAGCATGTATGGTAATGTAATATAATGTAGAATGCATATATTAATATAATGTATACAAGTATATAACGTATTCTGTATGTATGCATATATGTATGTATGTATAGGTGCATGAATGAATGCAAGTATGTATATATGATATATATGTAGGCATGTATGCAATGTATGTATGTATACATTGATATGTATGTATGCATGTATGCAATGTAAATATGTATGTATGTATTTCTATAAACTGAGTTAACCTGTAACCTTTTACACACATGCATCATACACCCTTTGAACCATATATCCCATGTCACATACACCTACCTATCACTAAATCTGAGAACAAAACACATATCCTTTCACACACATGCCAAACACACACATACTCATTTACTCTTTTACCTCTCTTTTCTCTATATATATGTATGTGCCTATATAATAGCTTTCCTATATATATCTATGTATATGAATATGTGAATGTGAATAATATATATACATTATATGACTAAGTTTGTGTGCTTTGTTAGCTTATGGTTTAGTTTTATGCTTGGTTTAGCAAGTGACTTAGGCTATGAGTTAGTAGCTATGTTGGATACTTGATTTGCATATTTAGTTTGTTTAGACCTAGAATTGACTAACCCTAGCTAGTTTGACCACAGTTGACTAGAGTTGACCTAGTTTGACTTTATAGTGACCAGAGTTGACCAAGAGTGACTTTGACCTAGATTGACTTAGACTCATGTAGATTGCATTATAATTTCAGTTACTATATAAATTGAACTCTTTATAACTTGTGTTGCTATAACTAGGATTCTGTGACTCCAATTGTCCATCTTTTTATATCAGCGTTCAGGGTATCAGGCGAGTACATTCACTGATAGTTTTTATGTCTTGATATCTGCTATATCCGATTCAGTTGTAGTGTACTTGATTTCCCGACGGATTAGTATACGTCGGATCATGACATGAGAGATTATTTCTGGATTTTCTTAGTATATTGGTACATTTCCTGTCTTGTTTCCTGTACTTGTATAGACACCGATTCCTGAGAGGGTGTAGTACCCTCTTAGAGAATCTCGTGTCATGACGTGTCATATCCGGATCGTTATACTATTCGGAGATGAGAATTATTAGGGGCTATGTAAT
>JANAVB010025196.1:49485969-49538446 GCA_029216955.1 Iris pallida
GTGTCTTGTCCTCCCATGCATGACCCAAGAACAGATATGGCATCCATTTGGTAATGTAACAAGTACCTTCAGTGGCACTTTTGTAGTAGAGTGAGCAGATTTTGTAGTGACACAACAATTCTTGGAAAACTGTAATCATCTGGGGATTCTTCTCTGCCAGAGCATCCAATTCATCGTTTGTGGGTACATACTCTTCATATGAATTATCACCCATTGGGAGGCGAGAGATATATTCCATTCCGTTAAGTGCAAATCTTATTTCTCCATGAGGAGTCATGAAAGTCCCAGTGCTTTCATTATATCTCTCTATTAGAGCCAAGAACATATGTGGATTCGGGCGAATGCCATATACTGTAGTACAGATGGCATTGTAGAGACCCAGATCAATGAGCTTGTCTTTGAATTCATCCAAAATCCATACAGACAAGCTGCTCCAGCGCTTTATCTCTGGATTTACCAGCGCTTCAACTTAGTTTTACAATATTTTTGATTGCACAAAATACTAAGTTGTGCAACAGCATGCGCAACACGATTTATAAGAACGAATAGTGTTGAAGCAACCATACCCTAAGAAGGGGTGGCACAAAATTCATGATGCGCCACACTCTAAAAAGAGGGGCGCAAGTCAATATGAGGATCGAACATATTCCAATGATCGTCCTTAATCACCTTCCAGTGCTGGGTTGGCCGTCTCTCGTCGAGAGGAAGGCGGCGCATACTGTAAGGCATGAGCCGACGGAACATGGGTCGATTAGGTGGCGACACCTTTCCCTTTATTGGCGACAGTCTTCTTGGGGGCCATTACGTCAAGGAGACGGTCGAAAAAAAGAAGGCATGAGTTCGAAAAACTTTATCAGAGGATTAAAATAGAAGTAAAGAATTTGAGTCAGCTAAATCAAGGGTTATTTATAACCTAAGAAGACGAAATCCTAACAGTCACCCCCAATTGCGCATTGAAAATTGTAACTGATTACAAACAGACTGCGCGAGATAGGCACAACTTGACTCAGTAAATTTTATAATTCAAAGTATTTCAAAACTTTAAAATATTCTTAAGTTTCAAAAACTTTGAAGGGGGTCTTGTAGGACCAAAAAATCGAGTTGCACCATGTATTTACTACTCAGCAATCAAGTTGCGCCCAAAAAATCAAGCTGCGCCACAATTATGAAGCTCAGAGATCAAACTGAGCCACTGGACAGGTTGTGCCAAATATCAGACTATGCCCAGTCATATTGTGCCAAAGTCTATGTGGCGTCTGACATTTAATTTCCATCATTGCCTGACAATACTGACAACTGACAGCACAGTAAACAAAGGAAATCTCTTTGAATCCCTCAAAACGTGTCGCTCGAGGAGATTTAATGGACAACTGTCCTGCACATCTTTGTGAGTTGTGCCTAGGCGCAATCTAAACAAATCCCTTAGTTGCGCCTAGGCACAATCTGAATGACTTCTTCTCAAAAGCTGTCACGTATCTAGGCGCAATTCAATCAGGCACAGTTTAACTTGTTGACTGAAGCTCGCACAACCTGATGAAGTTGAGACAACTTTTATTTTCTAAAGCTGGATGATGTGGCGCACATGCCACTGAACTCTCAAAACGTGTCTACTATTCTGTACACGACCATGCGTATCTCAATCATATGATACCACGCGTCTAAATACATTTAGTGCACGATTGATTAATTGAATGGAAGTTGGCACAACATAAGATTGGCGTAACCCAATGTGGCGCAATCCAACCTCGCGCACATCAGAATAATTGCTAAAACAGTTATTTCTAGAACTCTATAAATAGATTTTCCAATCATTGTTGAAGCATCACAGAGATCAAGTACTCTTACAAAATTGCTGCTGCATTCTCCAGAGGCTCTAGTCTTCAAGTTCATATAGTCCAAGGGATAAAGTGATCGTCTTCTGATCAGATTTCTACAGTTGTACTTTCCCAAAAATTATTATACTTTTGTACTCTTTTCTAAGTTTGTTATAAAACTTTTTGTTTTTACAAACAAATAGGGTGTCTTTCTAAAGTCACCCAAGTTCAAGAAAACCGACGTTGCTCGAGTTGATTCACTCGGATGTCTGTGGTCCTATGAAGGTAAAATCTATTGGTGGTGCTTCTTACTTTGTAACTTTTATTAATGACTGTTCCAGGAAGATTTGGGTCTATGCCTTAAAGACCAAGGATCATGTGCTGCCTACTTTTAAAGAGTTTCAGGCCTCAGTTGAAAGAGAGAGACGGGCAAGAAGTTATTGTGTGTTCGGTCCAACAACGACGGTGAATACATTGGTCCCTTTGATGCGTATTACAGAGAGCAAGAGATACGACACCAGAAGACTCTGCCCAAGATACCTCAGCTCAATGGTGTAGCAGAGCGCATGAATAGGACACTGATGGAGAGGGTATGGTGTTTGCTATCAGAAGCAAATTTTCTAGGCAGTTATTGGGGTGAGGCTCTTCTCATAGTTGCTTATGTTATTAATTTGTCTCCTAGTGCTCCATTGCAAGCTGATGTGCCTGACAAAGTATGGTACGACAAAGAGCCGTCATACAATCACCTGCGAGTATTTGGTTGTAAGGCCTTCGTGCATGTACCGAAGGACAAAAGGTCCAAACTTGAGCCGAAGACGAGGCGATACGTCTTTGTCGGCTACGGTCGAAATGAGTTTGGCTATAGACTCTACGACCCAGTGGAAAGAAAGCTCTACAAAAGTAGGGACGTGGTATTTGTTGAGGATCAGACCATGACCAACACTCAGATTTTGAGACGCCTTCTGAGGCTGAGGAATTGCCTGAGTTAGAGTCATTTTGCTTCGAGCAGTTTTTAGAGGACATCGCAGAGGATCCAATTATGGGGGAGCCAGTACATGAAGTTTCTCCCAACCTTGATCATCAGCCTGCTGATGGTGGTCAGGGTGTCCCTCAGAAGGATGAGCATGCCAGAGAGACAGTTCCTGAAGGGGATGAGACTGTTGGTATATAGCCAGCACCAGTGGCTCCACTGAGAAGGAGCGACAGAGGTCGTCGACCATCTACGAGATACTTATCGGGTGAATATGTGCTACTGACTGACGGAGGAGAGCCCGAAAGCTTTGCAGAGGCTATGGAAGACGAACACAACCAGGAGTGGATACAGGCTATGCAGGAGAAGATGAGTTCCTTACACGCCAATTCCACTTATGAGCTGGTGCGGTTGCCAAAGGACAAGAAGGCTTTGAAGAATCGATAGGTGTTTAGAGTAAAGCAGACGGATGATGCTACTCGCCCTCTATAAAAAGCGAGGCTGGTAGTTAAAGGCTACGGTCAGTGAAAAGGCGTAGATTATGATAAAAAAAATTTGCCAGTTGTCAAGCAGTCGTCTATTTGGGTGGTGCTAGCACTGGCAGCCAGTTTCGATTTGGAGGTCGAGAAAATGGATGTGAAGACGGCATTCCTCTACAGTGATCTTGAGGAGGAGTTATACATGAAACAGCCAGAGGGATTCTGTGAGAAGGACAAGTCACATTTGGTCTGCCGGTTGAGGAAGAGCTTGTATGGTCTGAAGCAGGCACCGAGGCAGTGATACAGGAAGTTCGAGTCATTTATGGAGGAGCATGGTTATGCACGGACGACGTCGGACCATTGCATATTTGTGAGGTACTTTGCCGAAGATGATTTTATCATTTTATTGCTCTATATTGATGACATGCTATTAGTGGGTCAGAATACCACTAGGATGGCGGAGTTGAAGAGCCAACTGGGCGCGACCTTATCTATGAAGAATTTGGATGCAGCAAAGACTAATCTTGGGATGGAGATCAGCCGAGAGAGAGAGTCCAAGCTGCTACACTTGTCCCAAAAGAAGTATATTCATTGGGTACTTTAGCATTTCGGGATGGACGGGTCGAAGAAAGTGAGTTGCCCCCTTGCGGCTCACTTTAAGTTCACTGAGAAGGAGTATCCATCTACCGGGGACAAAAAAGAAGATATGGAGCGGGTTCCATATGCCTCATCTATGGGAAGCCTTATATATGCTATGGTGTGTATGAGGCCAGACATTGCTCTTGTAGTTGGCACAGTTAGCAGATACCTTTTAAATCCTGGAAGGGTATATTGGAGTGCGGTCAAGTAGATTCTACGATACCTTCAGGGCACTGCTGATTGGAGACTTTCTTTTGGTGGTGACGAGCCGAAGATGGTTGGGTATACTGACACTGATATGGCTGGAGATGTAGACACGAGGCGATCAACTTCGGGCTATGTGATGATGTTTGTTGGAGGAGCGGTATCGTGGCAGTCGCGGTTGCAGAAGTGTGTTGCCTTGTCGACGACAGAGGCAGAGTACATTACGACGACGGAGGCTTGCAAGGAGTTGTTGTGGATGAAAAAGATGTTGTAGAAAATAGGGCTGAAGCAAGAGCAGTATACTTTGCTTTGCGCAGTTAGAGTGCTATTCACCTTGTGAAGAATCAGAACTTCCATAGCCGGTTCGAGCACATTGAGACTCGATATCATTGGATACGAGATGTGGTTGAGAAGAAGGACGTAACGCTTGAGAAGGTCTATACTGATGACAATGGAGTGGACATGCTCACGAAGGTTCTACCAAGAGAAAAGTTTGAGTACTGCATGCAGATCTTCGGGATGACGAGTTCCTCTACCTAGTTGTGAAGGAGGAGATTTGTTGGAGTGGGTAGGGTTCCCAACCTATATGGAGAATATCCCGGAGAGCGACGAGCGCCATCCGTGTATCGGAGAAGCTCGGGGAGTGCATGGATCCTAATTTGGAACATATATGGTAAGAAAATATATGATTGGATTTTCATATTTACTTTGATCATATATTTATGATTTGACCCTTCATATAGTAGCTTTCCTTATAATTGGGCTTCCAATTATGGCAAGCCAATTATGATTGGATTTTCATTAAATATATGATTGATGCATATTGGAAGTTTCCATATATATTGGGCTTCCATGTATGGATTACCAAGGGCTTATAAAAGGGTGATGCATGCTAGTTGAAAACTCATCTCAAAACAAGGGTGCTTTACAATCTTTGAGAGAGAGAGAGGATTAATGACTATTATGAAGGAGAGATTGCTTCGAATAATTTTTCGGCATCTCTTGTTCTTCGGAGTCCGCAATCAAAAAAATTCTTCTTTCGAGTGAGTTGTGGTGATCCGTGTTGGATCGGGAGGAGCTTGTAGAGGGTGTATTCTCTTTATTCCATTAGTGTAGGTTCTTCAGGATTGGACTCCGATCGTCCCGTGGTTTTTTTCCGCAAGGGTTTTCCACGTCAAAAATCTTTGTGTCTGCGATTGCGTTTGGCATTTTTGGTTTGTTTATTTTTGTTCGGTTCTCTCGTAAGACTTTTTGGTTTGGGGGAACGGTTTTCGCGCTTCGTTCCCAACACCTTTATGGGATTGAAAGGCATGTTATGTTTTTGAAAGAGAAAGAAGTCCTTGTGGTGTTCCATGTAGACCTTAAAAAGTTTTAGGCTATTGATTCTTTTATTAGGTTGCAAATGTTTTGGGCGCCACTCCCATAATAGGCAAAAATTTATCCTATATTGATATTGATATTGATATTGGTGAATCCCCCTATTGAAAGAAATGTTTTGAAAGGGAAAGATCAATGAATCTTCAACAATGTTCAATAAAGTCTGTGTGGTGTTAGACCTGAGAAGTTTTGGTATATTGATTCTTGATTATGTTGCAAAATATTTGGGTTGCACTTCACAAATAAGCCAAAATTTATCGGAGGTGTTCCCCCCAAGTTCTAAGCACCAATAATTTCATGATGTATTGTAAAGTGAACTTGCTATGTACTACATATTTTACCTTCGATAACTTAATTTGGATGGAATTTGCTTTGTTCTATCCTTAAGAAGACATGATGATAGATCCACTTTCTCATTGGCTCGAGACTAGAGAAAATCTATCATAATTTGTCATCGATGGCACAATGTACAGCTTCAATTTGGGAAAGAAAAAAAAAAGAACAAGGATTTTCTTTATTGATTCAAGAAAGAGTTACAAAAGTGGAAAAAAAATTACAAAGTAGAAAGTAAAAAGACTATAAAGTGGAAATCCAATATGTAGAAACAAGATTACATATCATACACATTACTCTCACTCCTTATTTATTGGTTTGTCTTATAATTGTTTTGTAACTAATTCCTCTAACAGAATTGTGACTAACTCTTCTAACAACATTGGCTAGTTCGTATTTACTAAAATAAGTCGAAGAATAGGATAGTATCAGTATCCTCCCCTTAATTTGACCTTGTCCCAAGGTCAAGGAAGGAATAATTTTAATCCCCAAATCTCATATGGTTATCACCAACTTCTCCAGTACATTCTTTTGATGACTTGACTATTTGTAAAGCCATCTATAGTCTGGATTTAAGCCATATACTAGGAAGATTATATAATCTTACCCACAGAAAAATAATAAGTTGTTTGATTTTTGAAAGAGATTATCATACTTCTTGTCCAATCCATGACGTATTTCAAACATTGGTATTCAGTTGAATACTAATATTATAAGTGAGTACAAACAATGATGAGTTTTTAATTTCCTCTTCTATGATAAAGCTTTTGCAATATTATTCAACTTTCTCTTCTTCTACCATAGCAGAAGAAGACAATGAAGGATCACCCACATAAACCAGAGAACCTCCAACTGATACTTGAAAAATCTGCAGATACAGTACAATCCATGTTTGTATTGTACGAGGGATTTGTTTCTTCAGAAACACATGCCATACTAATCAAGGCCTCTGAATGGTGTCCATCACTTGCAGGGGCACCTGCACTAGGAATAGAAAAGCAATTTTTACTCCCAATTGCCTGTACTTTAGCATCATTAATCCCTTTCTTACCCTTTCATGAAGCCAAGGTTAGGTACCTTCTATTACGTTAAACTATTTGAGAACATAAAGTAAAAGCTTTCGGCACTTTCTTGTTGCTGAAATGGAATACAGTAGGATGTTTCCATATGCTTACTCAAAGAACCATGCGATAAATTGGAGAGTTTGGAGACCAATTTGTTGTCCAATATTGACTTTGTTGTTGAAACTTCATCTCTATGTTAATTTCATCTCTTTTCAAGAATCTTGAGGGTTAAAGCTTTTCTATCCCAAATTGATAGTAAAACTCATAGAAAGAATTAGATTTGGGAAACCCATTGATTAAGGATAAGGGTTTTGTTGTGGGTTAGTTTGACGAGGGTTGGGAATGTGGGAGTGGGTGGGGTTCCCAACCTATGTGGAAAATACTCCAGAGTCGAATTAGGTATTCCTATATATAATAGAAATATTTTAATAGATTTGGATTAGGTATTTCTATATATAGTAGAAATATCCCAATGGAGTTGATTGGGTATTCATATATATAATAGGAAAATATCAATGGTTTAGATTGAGTATTTCTATATATAGTAGAATACCACAATTAGTTATGGATTTGAGTTTATATATACTAGGTGTTTCCTCACCATAAAATATATCTCAAAAAAAAGAGGAGCAACAGTGCTTTACAACTTTTGAGAGAGATGAAGAATTGAAGACTATTGTAAAGGAGAGATAACTTCGAATAATTTTTTGACATCTATTGTTCTTCGGAGTCTACAATCAAATTTTCTTCTTTCAAGTGAGTTATAGTGATCCGTTTGGATCGAAAGGAGTTTGTAAAGGGTGTATTCTCTTTATTCCATTAGTTCTTCAGGGTTGGACTTCAATCATCCCATGATTTTTTTTATTTGGGTTTTCTACGTCAAAAATATCTGTGTCTGCGATTTGTGTTTGGCATTTTTGGTGTGTATGCTTTTGTTCGGTTGTCTCGTAGAACTCTCTGGTTTGGAAGAACGATTTCTGTGCTTCATTTCCAATAGAGTGGTATCAGAGGTTTGAGTTCAGAGAAGTGTCAGAAGTTGACAGTAAAATACTAGAAAACAGAGATGGACGCGAAGCTGGTGCGCATGGTAAACCTGAACGGTCCCAACTATCACTACTGGAGGAGCAATATCACGCCCCAACCCAGAATCACCCGAATCATCGTCCTCGTAGGAGACGTGATGCTGCACGAGCCTGGAGTTGCGTTCGTGCAAGGCAAGATGACAAGTTCTCAAAATGGTTAACTTAAATTTGATATCAACAAACGGAAGAAAACAGAGTATACAGAACAATTCTCTTTATTAATATTGAACTGAGATTACAAAGGCTTTTAATAGCCCAACTAAATTTTCTAGGTTGGCTACAACACTCAATTTCTCTCTTGCCCATAAAGGATTTCACCGTTCCATACATCATGCCTTCTATATCTCGGCCGCATCAATCATGTTGCAAGTCCGAGCGTCAATGTGATCGCACACTTCAAACGCTATGACATTCCACGCTTCTGCGCGATCAAGCGAAGCTTCGTCGCGAGCAATCCATTCCCTGCACCCTGCATGAAAGCTGGTGAAAAATCAGTACGTTCGTCCTCGCATGTACTGATGAAAAGACCCCCTTTCTAAACCGATATTTAGTGTTTATGTTGAATCATGCAACTTAGCTTATGATCTTGCTATATTCTCCTTAGGGTCGATTTCACGACATATTCGAAAGCATAAAGCATGTTATTATGGAAAACATGTTATTCGAATTGAATAGGCCAGCAGGCAAACAATCTCGTGTTTGTTTCGTGGCGCGACTTCTTACCAAGTCCACGTACTCGCCCTTGCATCGACGCAAGGTGAATACGCCTCATTCCTTCCCTGTCATGTTATAAATGCTCTCTATGTAGGATCTATGTGTGCAGGACACATACGTGCCTGCACTTTCAACCCATCATTCCTTAACTATATGAAGGTCTTCGCATATCCGCGTCAGAATGGACTAAAGGCATTTCACTTTTTCTTTTCTTTCTTTCTTTCTTTCTTTCCTCTCTTTCTTTTCTTTCTTTCCTTTCTTTCTCGAATTGGGTAGCCCGGTGCCTCTCGTAGTGGATTGCTATCCCAATTACGAAGATCTTCCGCTGCATACTATTATTTGCGACTTTTTACATCTTGCTAAGCGGTCGCTAATCGTCTTACAGATGTACGCCTATTAAAGATTATATCCCTCCTAGGCCGAACGGTCCCGGTGCCCTGGCGCAGCCCGTTCGGAGGAAACATTTCGTGTACGGAAGATTATCTCAATTATCTCAAGTCCATTCGACCATGCAACGCACTACTAGTATCCAAACAACCAGACATAGTCATGAGTCCGAGACTCAAACTTTATCTTCTCATATTTCTTCCATTAACTTTCTATGTTCTTACATTTCATACTTCGTTTCAATGTTCAATGACATCATGCCTCAATTCAATGTTCGTCAATCGAACGACCCGAAGGACCCGAACACCTTTCGAGGCATTATGTCATATCTGACAGTTCCGTCACATTCATGCCACAACCGTATTCTTTCGCAACCAAGCCATCTTTTATGATATTGTGCACTTAGGCACGTTTCGACACATTTATCATCTTTCCTTCGTGTCGTGCACTTGCTGCACGCATCGAAACCGTATTTCCATATTCTATGACTTAGTGTTCAATGTACATGGCTCGTGCACTAGGGCACTCGTCTATATTTTTCTTTCAATGTGCTAGCCTTTCTAACTCGTGCGCGAGGGCACGAAATGGTTCGTGCACGAAGGCACTCGCCGAATACAGTTATTCCATGTTCTTGCGGCTTGCACACCGAGCGCTCGTCTTTACGATATCCAATGTCCCATAGCGACTCGTGCATTTGATGCATGTTTTATTTCAATTGTTTTAACTAGTGTTCGACACACACTATGATTTATCTTCCGCTCGGACCATGCTCGTGGCGTCGACATGTTAACTTAGCATATAATGATACATTCTGACTTAGGCATAAAGGAGTAAAAAGAAGAGTCAATCCTCCCACCTTAAATCGATACGCCTTATTGTTCGCCGAGCCGATGCGGCTCGATTTTATATCTTTATTGTACGGCCAAAAATTCTGACTTAGATATTCAGACACTTCTTGTTTTATTGAACTACTCGATCGATTCTGGCCTACCGTGGCCAAGTTCCAGCCTGTTACGAGGCGGTGAATTTGGGTTTTGTGGACCCGTTGCGAATGGGGCAAAATGTCGACCTCTAATATTTTAGCGTAAATGGATGGCCTGCACATGAAACCAACTAAAATCAATACTTACATCGATTCGGACTTGCGCGTTGGTCGATTTGATTTCTTAGAATTTTTGAGCCGACTCAACGCACTTATCCTTCGGGGCAATGCGGTGCTTCGTATCGATTCAACTCGATGCATACTTTAGGACAATACAATTTTTTGCATCGACTTAGTTCGATGCATTGATCGGGACAACGTAACTCTCGTATCGATTCACATCGATATATTTCATTCGGTCAACGCGACTAGTTGAGTCATCGTCTCAGCGTAATGCACCGTGTGGAGTAGGACATTACAAGCAAGATGAAGGATTTGCTATTTGTCGAGAACTTACATCTGTCAGTATTTGCTTCTGAGAGGCCCATTGGTAAACTCGAAGACTGAAATTTCAAGCATATACAAGTGTGTGGGTACATAAGGCAGTTCGTTGACAAAAATGTGTATAATTACGTTGCCAGTATTGAGCACGCGAGGACACTGTGGGATAAGCTGGCATCTTTGTATGCGAAGAAGACCAGGGTAAATAAATTGTTCCTAATCAGGATGATGATGGGTCTACGGTACAAAGAAGGTACGTCCATTATGGATCACTTGAATGAGTTCCAGGGCGTGGTTGACCAGCTATCCTTGATAGGAGTCAAGTTTGACGACGAGGTTCAAAGACTTTGGTTATTTTGTACAAGCCAGACTCGTGGGAGATCGTACGAGTATTTATGATCGTTTCTACTCTAGAAGGCATGGTCAATCTGGAGTTTGCCAAGAGCGGGGTATTGAATGAAGAGATGCGAAGACATTCTCGGGGCACTTCATCCACATCCCACTCAAAGACGCTAGTTTTAGAGAGCAGTGGAAGGGACAAAAGAAGGAATCTGGGTGGTACAGACTAGAGTAGAGGTAAGTCTAAGGGTCGGTAAGATGACTTGAAGTGTTACCATTATGGCAAGAAGGGCCACATCAAGCGGAACTATTTCACTTGGAAGAGAGAGAAGAAGGAGAACAAGGGAAAGCAAAGTAAGAACACTACAGCGGAGACCTCAGCACATGGAGGCGATGTGATCGTCGTAGGTGATGAGATTGTTATGAATCTCGCTTGCGATGATAATTCTTAGCTGGTGGACCCGGGTGCTTCAGCGCACGTATCTCACAATAGGGCACTATTTGCCACTTATACGACAAGCGACTATGGAGTGTTAAAGATGGGCAACAGAGATGTGTCGAAGGGATTGCCATTGGAGATGTACATGTGAGGACGAAGACGGGTGCAGTTCTTATTCTCAAAGATGTCCGTCATGTGCCTGATATCTATTTTAATCTGGTGTCGATTAAAAAGTTGGATGACGAGGGATTCTTCAATCTCTTCGGGAAAGGTCATTGGAAGCTTTCCAGAGGTTCGATGGTGATTGCCAGAGGAAGCAAAAGCTTCGACTCTACTATATGGAGGGGAGCGCACAGGGGACACAGGAAGTGAACGCACTGAGTGATGCGTCTACCAAATTGTAGCACAGGCGGTTCAGTCATATCATCGAGAAGGGGATGAGCTACTTGGTGAACATGAAGGTGATTCCAGGACTAAAGTCTATAAAATTAGAGAAGTGCACGCACTGTTTAGCGGAATAGAAAAATAGGGTATCTTTCCAAATTCGCCCAAGTTCGAGGAAGCCAGCGTTGCTCGAGTTGATTCACTCGGATGTTTGCGGTCCTATGAAGGTAAAATACATTGGTTGTGCTTCTTATTTTGTGACGTTTATTGATGATTGTTTTAGCAAGGTTTGGGTCTATCCCTTAAAGATCAAGGATCATGTGTTGTCTATTTTTAAAGAGTTTCAGGCCTCTATTAAAAGGGAGACGGGCAAGAAGCTGCTATGTGTTCGGTGAGACAATGGCGGCGAGTACATTGGTCCCTTTGATGCTTATTACTGAGAGAAAGGGATACTATACCAGAAGACTCCGCCCAAGACACCTTAACTCAATGGTGTAGCGGAGCGAATGAACATGACACTAATATAAAGGGTACGGTGTTTGCTATTAGAGGTAAACTTACCGGACAGTTACTGGGTGAGGTTCTTTACACTACTGCTTATACTATTAATTTATCTCCTATTACTCCTTTGTAGGATGATGTGTCTGACAAAGTATGGTATTTCGTGCATGTACCGAAGGACGAGAGATCCAAACTTGTGCCGAAGACGAGGCGGTGCATCTTCATCGGCTACGGTCAGGATGAGTTTGGCTATAGACTCTACGATCCCGTGGGAAGAAAGCTCTACAGAAGCAGGGATATGGTATTCGTCGTAGATCAAACCATAACCAACACTCAGGATTCTGAAATGCCTTATGAGGTTGAGGAATTGCCTGAGTAAGAGTCATTTTGCTTCGAGCAGTTTCCAGAGGACATCGCAGAGGATTCAATTATGGGAGAGACAGTACATGGAGTTGCTCCCAACCTTGATCATCAGCTTGCTGATGGTGGTCAAGGTAACCCTCGGGAGGATGAGCATGCCGGGAAGTTAGTTCCCGAAGGGGAGGAGGCTGTTGATATACAGCCAGCACCAGGGGTCCATTGAGGAGGAGCGGAAGAGAGTGTCGACCATCTATGAGATACTAACCAGATGAGTATGTGCTACTGACTGACGGGAGAGAGCCCGAAAGTTTCACAGAGGCTATGGAAAACGAACATAGGCATGAGTGGATGGACGCTATGCAGGAGGAGATGAGTTCCTTAGAAGCCAACTCCACTTATGATCTAGTGTGATTGCCAAAAGGCAAGAAGGCTTTGAAAAATCGATGAATGTTCAGAGTGAAGTAGACAGATGATGCTACTCGCCCTCGATACAAAGCAAGGCTGGTAGTTAAAGGCTACTGTCATCGGAAGGACGTAGATTATGATGAGATCTTTTCATCAGTCGTCAAACAGTCATCTATGTAGGCAACTCTAGGGGGATGAATAGAGTATGTGTCGACAATAACCAAATAAAAATTAACTCTTTCACCAACAGAATAATTAATCAGAGTATTAATGAGAAAATAAAAGAGATCAGAAAAAGCATACGTAAACACAGCAGTTTTAACCTGGTTTCCCTGTGGAGGACTAGTCCAAGCCTGAGAACTCTTGCTTAGGATTGAAATCCACTATTTGTGAAATAGAGGTACACCACGTGCCTTTACTCAAAAGAGCATGCCAACTTCTTAAACTTTCACTGTGAGGGTACGAGTACGTAACAGCGCCCAGCCTACGCCGCAGTGTCGGCGGTAGAACGCTGTTCTAAGTCTCTAACTAACCATCAACTCATGCAGTATATAATGTACTCATCATGATCAACTCCGAACGGAGGACAAGTATAAGATATGGTGTAACTTAATTACAGTCTAAGCACGATAAGATAACACCGAAATATAACTAAGAAATTGAAGACAACAATAACTACTGAAATAATAACAACATCTCGAACAATCTCAAATACATATCAAGTCTCAATTCTATACAACAAGCTCTACATGAAAACAAATGCAAGTCTACTAAACTAAATCCTGATCACTCCTGAGTGTCGGGGCCAAAGGTAGCTAATCCCTCATCAGGTCCATAATGAGTAGGCAAATGTCCTCAGGGCAATCATCTGTAAAATTTTAACAGGTCCAGTCAGGACAGGAATGAGAACAAATGCAAGTCTACTAAACTAAATCCTGATCACTATCAGAGAATGTACTCACCTGCTACTCTAAAAAGAGTAGTATAATATCAGATGTCTGCACCGGAGTCACAATATCCTAAACAAAGTAATACAGGTTATAATATGTTTAAAATAAGACAAATGATGTTTATGATGCAATCTACATGACTTCTAGGCCAATCTAGGTCAAAGTCAACTCTAAGTCAAACCTGGTCAACTGTCTAGGTCAAACTAGGTCCAAGTCAAACTTGGTCAACTCTGGGTCAACCCAACTCAACTAAGAGTCAAGTCAACTATCCATGGTCAACTACCTAGTTAACTAAGTCAACAAGTCAATATTGGTCAAACTTAGGCTAGCAAGGGTCAATTGGTCAACTTGTCCAAGTATAGGGTATTGGTTACTAGGCTACAAGGCCAAACTCATATCTAGCTATAGCCTTACAATTGTATGCAAATTACCTTACATACCCAAAACCATATATATGGACTAAACTCCATAT
This sequence comes from Iris pallida, assembly GCA_029216955.1. Taxonomy (NCBI): domain Eukaryota; kingdom Viridiplantae; phylum Streptophyta; class Magnoliopsida; order Asparagales; family Iridaceae; genus Iris; species Iris pallida. Next base: position 49,500,306 of record JANAVB010025196.1, read on the forward strand.
ACCACTCATTACATTCCATATACATCACTCACAACCCTAACATATATATACATACCATATATGCATATACTTCTCATATTGCATATATGCACATACCCCTCATGGCTCTACCCTAAGGCACACACTCACCCATACCATCACCCAAACATTCATATCCAAAAACCTATATATATATATATATATATTTATCATGCAACATTCTAAACCTATGTGAAAATATAACATATATATATATATACTTACATACATATTATATATATATATATATATATATATATATATATATATATATATATATATATATATATATATATATATATATATATATATATATATATGGTACCTACTCTACACTCTATATATTTAAAAAAATATATATTTATATATATATGGTACCTACTCTACACTCTATACATTTACCTTATTCCAATCCTCATAAATGACCAATTGCCTAGAGGGAGTGTCCCTTGTTGCTGCTACAACCTGCAGGGCAAGGTATGCCCTGCTACTGCCTTCTATATGGCAGCACATGCAGTGCATTACCCTATATAGCAACCTCTTCCAAGTCAAATCCCAACTATTAACTCAACATCCAATCTCAGGAAATAGTTTAGAAGATAGGGGGTGTAGTGAACTCATTTCAGTTAGGTGTGTGTGTATACCTAGCTTAGTGTCAAAATAGGGAAAACAGTGAGTGGAAGAGAGAATGTGAAGAGTGTGTGTGTGTGTGAAATTGTGTAGACAGTGAGTGAAATCTCAGTTTTTAAAAACCCAAAACTCAGTTTTAGCAAAAATGCCAAGTCCATATTAGTTAATGTCTGTTTCAGTATTGTATTCATTACAACCTACACATATGAAACTATACTAACCCTAAATCTCAGGTTTTACAAACTTAGGCAATTCTCAGATTTTTATGTGAAAACAGGTTAACATTTAAACCCTGTTCAGTGAGTCTCAGAAATCTATGATTTAAGGATCGAAACCTTTACAATAAAACAACATATCAACAAACCCAAATCAATACATCAAGTTAAAACAACCTGAAATCTTTAGGAAAATAGATAACTAACTAAAGGAAGAAAAACAAACAAAACAACCTGAAAATTAACTCCCAGGCTCAGTTCCTATGTATCAGATATTACAGTTCATCCCAATCAAAATTCAATTGCATTATGTACATAAATTCGAATCTCATGATAACACAAGCTATCCAACTCACAAACTCAGGAGCACATATATGAACTTAATATGGCGATTAAAACATCAAATAAAATCAGTTTTTAGAAAAGTAGTTAAATCAACATTTAATTTCAGGAACTTAGTTCAGTTCATTCATTCGAACTGTCCAAACCCCATTCGAACATCCAAAACTTACCACAATCAATAATCAAGATTAACATAGTCTAATACATATGTTATTGTACCTATCATGTCAACTTAAATCTTGAAAATGGGTGGGAACACATTCCAAATTCCAGAAATTGCAAACAGAACCTGTGTATCAGAGTTTTGGAGCTCAAAGGCCAAATTCAAATCAAAAACCTAATTTAAGGTGTGTCAAGAGTGTATAGGCATGGGGACATGTCACACGTGTCTAATGGGACACCCACGAGTCCAAAAATTAGGACACGAGGTGTCCAAAATCCCAAAATCGAAAATGACAGCAAACAGAAATCCCAGTCCTCGTGCACGCGTGCCGATTCATTGTGGACTCGACACAGAGCTCGGGGTGGGTCGAGATCGTGCATATGGGTTCTCCCATAGTAGAGCTAGGTGTCTAGGTGTATGTATCGTATCCACTTAAGTCATGTCTAAAGGAATCAACGCGTATCAGTGGGGTTTACTCGTGCGTGCACGACAGGCATTGACCCGTGCGAGTGAGATTTCTCACTAAATACTAAACCAAATCGTGTGAGACTTTGGGAGCATGTTGTCAGACATTACCCCCAGGTTTCCACCGATTTTGGTGTCCAATCGAGTCGTGTCGTGTCGGATATGAACGTGTGGCAGCAGGACACCGTACGGGCCTGTGCGCAGTGTCGTGCACGAGGTACGTGTCCATTTTGGACAGGAAAAATCCACAGAATCGTGCTCAGTCATATACATTCATGATCTACACATAACAAGCTTTCCAAATATGTAATTTGTTTTGAAAACCAAGAACAAAAAGTTCTAAGAGACATTTCATCGAACACTTATGAACATACGTTGATACGTGTCCGATACAGACCCCAAACGGACACAAAATCCATCCAAAATCTAGGGACAGCTAGGGGACTCCTAGATCTAGCCCTAAATGCAAAGAAAACAAAATATTAATACAATTTAAAGGGTTTTACCTATATGTGCAAATGGCAAAAAAAAGCCCCAAAATAAAGTGTTCCTCTTTGCTAGCTCGGATCCCCAAATTGCTCAAAATCTGGGATTACTTTCCACCAACAGTAAATAAACACTAATTAGGTCCTAATGCAAAAGACTGGGATTAAAAAGGAGTTGGAATGAAAAAGTTATGGAATGGCTATTTACCTCTTCTTCAAAACTTGGAAAAAAAAAGAGGCAAGAACAAGGAGGAGATTATTTATAGGGAAGGGAGAGCCCTAGTGGCTGGCCATAAAGTAGAAAATTTGGGTTAGGGTTTAGTCTAATGGCTATGGGCCAAGTTGCACTAGCTAACTAGCTCAAGTCCTTAGCCTATGGTCCAATACAAAAATCCTCCTACTCTCTTCATGAAACTTAGCCAACTTAAGTCAACCAAGCCCAACTTGAGTTAGATTAGGGTCCATACCAAATTAACTAAGTCACCAAGGTCAAGGTCAAAATCTAGGACAGTCTCTTAAGTCACAGCTAGTCAGAAGTCAAAATCAACAATCACCAGTACAATAAATTATAAAATAATTTAAAGAGGCCAATTGACCAAAATACCCTCATACTTAAAAGTACTAATAATTATCCTAATGATATGGTCAGGCTCTAGGTTAGACAGTCTCTCAGGTTACACTAGCAAGGCATCAAAATCACAAGCCATGACTTAAAACAGTTTTAAATTGATTTTAAAAATAATTAAAAATTACCAAAAATCATAATGTGAAATAAATACAATTAAATAATATTTATAAATACTAAATTCTAAAAATACCCTTATTTGAAAAACAGGATATTACAATCCCACCCACCTTATAAAAATTTCGTCCTCAAAATTAAGATGATCGTACCCCCTTCTAGGTCAAACATAGTCAAGGGTCAATCACTAGTCAATTTCTCAACATCCAAGTACTTGGTCATCAACTGGTCAACTTCTTAGGGTTTTACCTATGCTAGCTATCTAGGTGTTGACAACTAGAGATTTGCAAAAGAAAAGTTCTATAATAGACTAACTCTTAACTTCCCAATCTTATCAAGTCACCCATAACTAAATACCCATAATCTAAGCACACATATCCCAAATACCATATATACATAAGCTCAAGAACAACAACCTATGACATATAACCTAAGTATATCATCTATATATATAGACCTCTTAGTCTTAGGTGAAACTACAGCTATACTCAAGAACAGGCTCTGGTCATGGATGCCTCACTGGAAAAGGTAAGAGAAAGTAATAATAATCATCAAGGCTGTAAGGCATACTAACATCCTATATGTAACTGGTTGGTATTATAGATAACAGGAGAAATATCTGCAATGGGTTACTATTCTAACACCAATGCTAACTATCACCTCTAGGGTACAAACACTCTACAAGTCATCATATCATTATACTATGAAGGAACTACCTATGAATAAGCTCTACAAACTAAATATCCCTACTCCTAAGTTATTTACAACAACAGAAGGGTATGATGTTCAAAAACCTTCAAGATACAATCTGATAATCATATGCGTCTGTCCAAAATCATGTTACTCGGAGTCTTCATTATGCTAGTGAGCAAGGCTACGATAATCACAGAGTCCTTGACTAAGGTACATACCTCTAAGTTCATGGTATTTAAATTTCTGCATTGCCGCATGCGACGGCGAAAACCTTAAATTTCTACGCCCGAGAAATACGTCCCAAAATCTGACTATATGTCCTCACTATGCCAGCTAACACGACTATCGAAGATTCTAGATCCCATAACTGGGGTGACCTAGCCCATATGATTTCCTCAGAAGAAAAACAAACATAACAAAAGAGCAACATTACAAAATTAATCAATCAACAGGGAACAGATGGAATCGGACTTCAAGGTAGTTATAAAAGACAATTTCGGGAATGGAACAGAGAAGAACGGAACTTGCAGCAAGATCTCTAATGGTCTGTGCATCCTCGACTGTCCTGACGATAGCTCGCCCTGCTGGTTTCCCCTAGTCTGCTGCTGATGCTGCATGAACCACTGCTGCTGAGAGAAATTGGAAATGACGGGAGAAAGTCTCTGTACAGAAAGAGGTGCACCTCCAATGTAGCAGAAACGCCGACCTGAGTCGGCACAACAGGAGCTGCGGTCTCGAGGCCCTGATGAACAGGATGAGAGGTGGCCAGCCTCTCGATAGTATTCTCCGGACCGGAGCGATTAGATCGTGTCTTCATAACCATCATGAAGATAAATCAAAACAAGAAGCAATTTCTGAGAATGAAGCAAAAATTCAAAGGAGGACAGTTTATATTCAAGGGAAGTCAATAAGCAACAATTTAGATAAAAGAATTTGATTAAGAGTTTTTCCTAATGTGATTGAGCACCTTCAAAAATATACCCTAATCCAACTGCAGGCTGTAGTGGTACTCTAGTTCGAATACCACTACACAAAGTCGACCTGCATGGGCCACCACTAAAAATATGTCACGATCCGTACCCGCTGTGAGGGTACGAGTACGTACAGCGTCCAGCCTACGCCGCAGTGTCGACGGTAGAACGCTGTTCTAAGTCTCTAACTAACCATCAACTCATGCAGTATATAATGTACTCAACATGATCAACTCCGAACGGAAGACAAGTATAAGATATGGTGTAACTCAATCACAGTCTAAGCACGATAAGATAACACCGAAATATAACTAAAAAATTGAAGACAACAATAACTACTGAAATAATAACAACATCTCGAACAATCTCAAATATATATCAAGTCTCAATTCTATACAACAAGTTATACATGAAAACAGATGCAAGTCTACTAAACTAAATCCCGATCACTCCTGAGTGTCGGGGCCAAAGGTAGCTAATCCCTTATCAGGTCCATAATGAGTAGGCAAATGTCCTCAGGGCAATCATATGTAAAATTTCAACAGGTCCAGTCAGGATAGGAACGAGCACATCTCATCTAGAAAACCCAAGTAAATGACAGAGAACTATAAAGCAGTTATAGACAGTTGTATTGATGAATATGGCAATTTATATTCAGGTAATGGTATAGAGAGACAAATAAAGTACAAGGAAAGTAAGTAACTAAACAAGAGAAGAAATTATAGCAATAAAGACTGTAAAATAAAATCTAGCTGAACTAGAGTAACATAATGAGTTCAGATGGTACAAAATAAGTCGAGTGTAATCCCAATGTGAGTCTAATATAAGATGAGTCAAATATGATCCTAGTACAGTATGAGTCGAATGTGATTCTAATCATTGTTCTAATAAGGTGAATCGAATAAGGTGATACGAATAAGGTGATACGAATAGTGATTCACATGATGTTCTAACAATGATTCGAATAAATTCTCCAAGTGTGTTTTAAAATACTTAGTTAGACATGTTAACGGCTACGGGTAAATCCGACATATCACGCATTGATCAGGTGAGAGATGGCTATCGTTTGAATATCATTCACAGGGGGTGGTTCAAATAGTGGGAATGTTCACATGTCTAATCAAGTATTTTCCCGCCCATCCAATACAAATGAATCCAAAATCTGACACATCAATCGAATACAAGTCCAACCAGCACATGAAGATACGAATAGGTGGTTCGAATAGTGATTCGTATGGTGATTCGAATAATAGAGATAAGACAAGTAAATATGTGTGTCGTATACATGGATTCAGTAATAACAGTACGTGTTTGTAACAGAGAATCACATATAGCTAACTAGAACTGAAGTACAGTAATTGACAAATAAATGAGAGAACTATCAGAGAATGTACTCGCCTGTTACTCTGATCAAAAGAGTAGTGTAATATCAGATGTATGCACCAGAGTCACAATATCCTAAACAAAGTAATACAGGTTATAATGTGTTTAAAATAAGACAAATAATGTTTATGATACAATCTACATGACTTCTAGGCCAATCTAGGTCAAAGTCAACTCTAAGTCAAACCTGGTCAACTGTCTAGGTCAAACTAGGTCCAAGTCAAACTTGGTCAACTTTGGGTCAACCCAAGTCAACTAAGAGTCAAGTCAACTATCCATGGTCAACTACCTAGTTAACTAAGTCAACAAGTCAATATTGGTCAAACTTAGGCTAGCAAGGGTCAATTGGTCAACTTGTCCAAGTATAGGGTATTGGTTACTAGGCTACAAGGCCAAACTCATATCTAGCTATAGCCTTACACTTGTATGGATATTACCTTACATACCCAAAACCATATATATGGACTAAACTCTATATACCACTCATTACATTCCATATACATCACTCACAACCCTAACATATATACATACCATATATGCATATACTTCTCATATTGCATATATGCACATACCCCTCATGGCTCTATCCTAAGGCACACACTCACCCATACCATCACCCAAACATTCATATCCAAAAACCTATATATATATATTTATTATTCAACATTCTAAACCTATGTAAAAATATAACATATATATATATATATATATATATATACTTACATATATATTATATTACCTATATATATATATATATATATATATATATATATATATATATATATATATTTATATATATATGGTACCTACTCTACACTTTATATATTTACTTTATTCCAATCCTCATGAATGACCAATTGCCTAGAGGGAGTGTCCCTTGCTGCTGCTACAACCTGCAGGGCAAGGTATGCCCTGCTACTGCCTTCTACATGGCAGCACATGCAGTGCATTGCCCTTTATAATAACCTCTTCCATGTCAAATCCCAACTATTAACTCAACATCCAATCTCAGAAAATAGTTTAGAAGATAGGGGGTGTAGTGAACTCATTTCAGTTAGGGGTGTGTGTGTATACCTTAGTGTCAAAATAGGGAAACAGTGATTGGAAGAGAGAATGTGAAGAGTGTGTGTGTGTGTGTATGTGTGTGTGTGAATTTGTGTAGACAGTGAGTGAAATCTCAGTTTTTAAAAACCCAAAACTCAGTTTTGCAAAAATGCCAAGTCCATATTAGTTAATGTCTATTTCAGTATTGTATTCATTACAACCTACACATATGAAACTATACTAACCCTAAATCTCAGGTTTTACAAACTTAGGCAATTCTCAGATTTTCATGTGAAAACAGGTTAACATTTAAACCCTGTTCAGTGAGTCTCAGAAATCTGTGATTTAAGGATCGAAACCTTTACAATAAAACAACATATCAACAAACCCAAATCAATACATCAAGTTAAAACAACCTGAAATCTTTAGGAAAACAGATAACTAACTAAAGGAAGAAAAACAAACAAAACAACCTGAAAATTAACTCCCAGGTTCAGTTCCTATGTATCAGATATTACAGTTCATCCCAATCAAAATTCAATTGCATTATGTACATAAATTCGAATCTCATGATAACACAAGCTATCCAACTCACAAACTCAGGAGCACATATATGAACTTAATATGGCAATTAAAACATCAAATAAAATCAGTTTTTGGAAAAGAAGTTAAATCAGCATTTAATTTCAGGAACTCAGTTCATTCATTCGAACTGTCCAAACCCCATTCGAACATCCAAAACTTACCACAATCAATAATCAAGATTAACATAGTCTAATACACGTTATTGTACCTATCATGTCAACTTAAATCATGAAAATGGGTGGGAACACATTCCAAATTCCATAAATTGCAAACAGAACCTGTGTATCAGAGTTTTGGAGCTCAAAGGCCAAATTCAAATCAAAAACCTAATTCAAGGTGTGTCAAGAGTGTATAGGCATGGGGACATGTCACACGTGTCTAATGGGACACCTACGAGTCCAAAAATTAGGACACGAGGTGTCCAAAATCCCAAAATCAAAAATGACAGCAAACAAAAATCCCAGTCCTTGTGCACGCGTGCCGATTCATTGTGGACTCGACACAGAGCTCGAAGTGGGTCGAGATCATGCATATAGGTTCGCCCATAGTAGAGCTAGGTGTCTAGGTGTCTGTATCGTGTCCACTTAAGCCGTGTCCAAAGGAATCAACGCGTATCAATGGGTTTTACTCGTGCGTGCACGACAGGCATTGACCCGTGCGAGTGAGATTTCTCACTAAATACTAAACCAAATCGTATGAGACTTTGGGGGCATATTGTCAGACATTGCCCCCAGGTGTCCACCAATTTTGGTGTCCAACCGAGTCGTGTCGTGTCGGATATGAACGTATGGCAGCAGGACACCGCACGGGCCTGTGCGTAGTGTCGTGCACGAGGTGCGTGTCCATTTTGGATACAAAAAATTCACAGAATTATGCTCAGTCATATACATGCATGATCTACACATAAGAAGCTTTCCAAATACGTAATTTGTTTTAAAAACCAAGAACAAAAAGTTCTAAGAGGCATTTCGCCGAACACTTACGAACATACGTTGACACGTGTCCGATACGGACACCAAACGGACACAAAATCCACCCAAAATCTAGGGACAGCTAGGGGACTCCTAGATCTAGCCCTAAATGCAAAGAAAATGAAATATTAATGTAATTTAAAGGGTTTTACCTATATGTGCAAATGGCAAGAAAAAGCCCCAAAATAAAGTGTTCCTCCTTGCTAGCTCGGATCTCCAAATTGCTCAAAATCTGGGATTACTTTCCACCAATAGTAAATAAACACTAATTAGGTCCTAATGCAAAAGACTAGGATTAAAAAGGAGTTGGAATGAAAAAGTTATGGAATGGCTATTTACCTCTTCTTCAAAACTTGAAAAAAAAGAGGCAAGAACAAGGAGGAGATTATTTATAGGGAAGGGGGAGCGCTAGTGGCTGGTCATAAAGTGGAAAATTAGGGTTAGGGTTTAGTCTAATGGCTATGGGCCAAGTTGCACTAGCTAACTAGCTCAAGTCCTTAGCTTATGGTCCAATGTAAAAATCCTCATACTCTCTTCATGAAAATTAGCCAACTTAAGTCAACCAAGCCCAACTTGAGTTAGATTAGGGTCCATACCATATTAACTAAGTCACCAAGGTCAAGGTCAAAATCTAGGAAAGTCTCTTAAGTCACAGCTAATCAGAAGTCAAAATCAACAATCACCAGTGCAATAAATTATGAAATAATTCAAAGAGGCCAATTGACCAAAATACCCTTATGCTTAAAAGTACTAATAATTATCCTAATGATATGGTCAGGCTCTAGGTTAGACAGTCTCTCAGGTTATACTAGCAAGGCATCAAAATCACAAGCCATAACTTAAAACAGTTTTAAATTAATTTTAAAAATAATTAAAAATTACCAAAAATCATAATGTGAAATAAATACAATTAAACAATATTTATAAATACAAAATTCTAAAAATACCCTCATCTGGAAAACTGGGTGTTACACTAAAGATACGGTTAACCACAGTCACGTGTAATTCCTTAGGGTTTGCTTGATATCTAGCACATAGGCAAACACTAAATACGATATTGGGACGACTAGCAGTTAAATACAATATACCAATCATACCTCGATACTTACGTTGATCAACAGTTTTGTGGCTTTCATCAGGTTTCAACTTTGTTGTAGTAGCCATAGGAGTACTGATATGTTTGATGTTGTCAAGCACAAACTTTTTCATCATATCCTTTGTATACTTCGATTGACTGATGAAGACGCCTTGCGAGTATTATTTGACTTGCAGTCCAAGGAAGTAGTTGAGCTCTCCCATCATGCTCATCTCAAACTCATTTTGCATACACTTGGCAGATTCTTTGCAAAGACCCTTATTAGTAGACCCAAATATGATATCATCTACATAAATTTGAACTAACAGAATGGTGTCATCAAGAGATTATATGAAAAGTATCGTGTTAATTTTTCCTTTTGAAAAACCTTTATCTAGTAAGAAGGTGCTAAGGCGTTCATTCCAGGCTCTGGGAGCTTGTTTGAGGCCATATAGCACTTTTTTAAGTTTGAAAACCTTGTCAAAAAATTTATGATTTTTAAAACTAGGCGGTTGTTTTACAAAAACCTCATCTTTAATAAAACCATTTAGAAAAGCACTTTTTACATCCATTTAAAAAAGTTTGAAGTTTTAGAAATTTGCAAATGCACAAAGCATTTGAATAGATTCAAGTCGTGCAACAGGAGTATACGTCTCATCGTGGTCGATACCTTTCTCTTGGTTGTATCATTTAGCTACGAGACGAGCCTTGTTGCGGGTGACTAAACCGTCCTCATTAACTTTGTTATAAAAAATCTATTTAGTACCAGTGATCGAATGGTCAGCAAGTTTAGGAACAAGTTTTCATACATGGCTCCTTTCAAATTGGTTGAGTTCTTCTTGTATTGCAGATATCCAAAATTCATCGTTAAAAGCTTATAAAATATTTTTGGGTTCTATCTGAGAAATAAATGCAGTACTAGCTATAGAGTCTCTAAAAGAAGATCGAGTAGTTACCCCTTTTGATACCTCACCTATTACCAAGTTTTCTGGATGTGAATGTGTGAATTAGAATTTTTTTTGGTAAGCCTTCCAGATAACTGGTTCCAGGTGTTGTATCCATAGGTGTAGAGGTTGATGGTTCGATGTGAGCGTCAACGTCGTGATCGGGGATAGTAGCTGTACTATTACTTTCATCAAATATGACATTAGTAGACTCTTCAACAATCATAGAGCGTTTGTTGAACACTCTATATCCTTTGCTCTTGGTAGCATATCCAAAAAAATACCTTCGTCAGCTTTGGCATCAAACTTGCCTAAGTTGTCTTTGGTATTTAGGATAAAGTAGCGACAACCAAACACTCGAAAATAAGAAATAGTAGGTGTCCTACCAAAGTTCATAGGGAGTTTTCTTCGAAATATGTCGAATCAACACCCTATTCAAAATATGGCATGTTGTACTGACAACTTATGCCCAAAAGTATTTCGGAAAAGAAAATTGATTCAACATGACTCTGGCCATATCGCCAAGAGTTCCATTCTTCTGCTCCACAACACCATTTTGTTGAGGAGTTCTAGGACAAAAAAATTCATGATCAAAACCATTTGACTCACAAAACTTTTTAAAATTGGAATTTTTGAATTTGCCACCATGATCACTTCGGATTCGAGTAATCATGTAGCATTTTTCGTTTTGAATCTTTTTAGAAAATACTTTAAAAACAGAAATAGTATCACTTTTGTTTGTAAGGAAGAAAACCCAAGTAAATTTAGAAAAATTGTCTACAATAACAAAAGCATAGAGTTTTTCGCCAAGACTGGCTACTCTACTAGGTCCAAATAAATTCATGTGAAGAAGTTGCAAAGGTCGAGTGGTACTTACAGTAATGATGGATTTAAAAGAAGATTTGGTAGCCATATTCTTTTCACATTCGGCACATATCGTGTCCTTTTTGAATGTGATGTCAAGCAGTCCTCTTACTAGCTTCTTGGTAGATAGTTTGGATATGGTGTCCATGTTGGCATGACCAAGACGCTGATGCCATAATAGCATTTCGTATTTGTGAGCGTAGAGGCATCTTATTACACTGTTAGTATATCTAGACAAATAGAAAATGTATATATTATCGTCTCTTATCCCTTCAAAAGCGATGTCTTCAGATGATCTATCATAGATAAAGCATTTAGTTTTTCGAAGTTAATATCATATCCATGATCAGCAAGATGACTGATGTTGAGCAAGTTATGCTTTAACCCATTCACTAAATGTAGCTCCCCTTTTCGAAAATTTTGAAATTTTTTTATGTTATTAATTATTTTATTTGAATCGTAATTTTTAGATTTTTTTATAAATAATTATTTAGTTAATTTTTACGGTAGGGGATTTTAGTCACGGTTAGGAATTAGAGTACAAGGTGACTAAAAATCGTGGTACGGATAGTACAGTGGCGTGCTTCGACTAGTGTATTAGCCCTGGTAGGGAAGGCCGAGTCATAGGGATGTCCTAACTAGGAAAACCAGACCAAGTTGTGACTTAACCCCTATAGATGTTTAATTTATTCATGAATTAATTTATTGACGTATAGAAGACCAGGCTGAACCAAACTCGCCTGGACTGGACCTGAACCAAGCCCAAGCCCATGTAGCCATGCGGGACGTCCATAACGATAAACTTAGAGTGTATACTTCTACCTTGTTTTAAGTGTCTAATAAATATTTTCCTAGAATAATTGTTATATATATATAATATCACTATTCAGTTATTTGGATTGAATATCTATTCTTGGAAATATGATAACTATTTCCTTTACAATATCCTTGTGCATTTTAGGGTATTAAACTACATAAATGTGTACATATAGATTTATGGTGCCTATTTAATAATTGTATAAATGTTTTCGTTATTATTAGAAAAGTTAGTAAAATATAGTTATCTCATATATGTAATATGTATAGTAATATATATTATTTTATTGATATTTTTAAGTAGTGTTTTATTTGTTATAGTTGCCAAGGATATGTTTAAATCCTTTGGGTGTAATTAAGTGATATTGTATATTTGATATTATATTATATTATATTATATATATATATATATATATATATATATATATATATATATATATATATATATATAGGAAATAGATTTATTACGAGTCATTTTTTGTTATGGGTAAATAAATATTCTTTATAGGTACATATTTTATGTTGAAGCCTTACACTCGATATATATATATATATATATATATATATATATATATATATATATATATATATATATATATATATATAATATAATATTTTAGTTAACTGGGTATTTATTGATATGTATATACGTGGTGTATATATATGGATGTGTATATAATGTATATATACAATGATAATAGTTTGATGTAAATATTCTAGAAGTGTTATAGCATTTATTTTTATCGGAAAGTATATATAAATATCTTTGCTTTGAGTGTATGTATATCGAAGTATACGTGTATGTATATACGTGAACGTATATATATATATATATATATATATATATATATATATATATATATATATATATATATATATATATATATATATATATATATATATATATATATAGTTTGGAGAATAAAAAAAAATGAATTTATCAAACCAATCCCAGCCCACTGAGCTCGGGCCTAAGCCATTCGGGCCAGGCCCACATGCAAAACTTCACAGCCAGCAAAAAGGAATAACCCATGTTTCCGCTCGGCCAAGCACAGGCCGATGTATATACGTTCGTATATATATAATCGAGCGAGAGAGTTTAGAGAAAACCCGAAACCCTGATGCAGCGCACCCCTCACGATCGACCCAGAGCCTCTCTGCCCGCTCGTACTTCCCTGGCGACCCTGCCCCGCCGCACGTCACCGGCGGCAGGCCGACCCTCCAGCGCGCGCGTGCACGAAGATAGCAGGACACACTAGCAGGACAGCCGCGGAGGTAACTTCGAATCCTCGCTTCTTTGTGAATTCTCGACCAAAATCCGATCTGTAAAGTCCTATGTAGAACCCATGTAACCCTCTAGGAACCTATCTAACTGGTTTGTATTGAATCAATCCAGATACGAAAGGAAATTGACACGAAGTCGACATAAAACCCCCTGTCGCATTGACAGAATTGGGATTGCAGACGCTCTTGTTTGAAGGCGATTCCAGATCGATCTGTCAAGAATTTTAGAAATCTATTTAAAGATCCTGTTAGACAACCTATACGAGATTAGAACACTTTTTGCAGAACTATTTTACGCTTACTAAACAGGAAGATATTTGATTCTAAAAATTAACAAAAAATAGGAAAACAGTTTTTGAAAACTAAAAATTTTGCCCGATACGACGTACGTCCCGCCAAACTGGGTGACGTGGTCACAAACCGAAAGCATCGAAAGGTGCATAACGGCTTCGTGGATGTGTGGGCTTTGACGGAATTCAAATTGGTCGTGTGTGCGCGACGAATTTGATCCGTATCCGTCGAAATTCACCGTATCGGCCTTTGTGCAAGTTTCCCAATTACTTTGTGCACGTTCGTCATATCAAGATGAAACTTGCGCTAACAGGACTGTATTATTTTTCTGTTCCTATGTGCCAAGTTTGGTCCGATTCTGGGACAGTTGATCGGATTGCCGTTTCGCGGGCCCTACGATCCGATTCAACGGGCGATTTTGTGCACAGCCCACCGGAATCCAAAATTGGATATACCGTTGGGTTCGTATCATCAAAATGAATCCGTAAACATATAGTTTAACAACTTTAGAGACCATTGACTCTGGCACGTTTTTCGGTACAAAGCGGGTCCAACGGTGGACACCGTTTTGGCCTAAAATTACCGTTTTCTTCCTGTATCCAGAATTGGACTTAAGGACCGGCAATGCTAGCTAATTTGACTATTCTGAGAATGTTGACAATGTCTGTTTCATCTTTCGAAGACAGTTGCGAGATTTGGACTTTATGGCTTACTAGTTTGCTATATTTTTGTTGGATCTACGTGCAACTTCCAGGCAAGATACCTTGCCTCCCTCTACAGTTCATTTTCATGCTTATAGTTCTTCTATTTTAGTATGTTATCATTTAGTTACTCTAGTTGATATGGATTCAGATATTTTCTACATATCATGTTTACTAGTTTATTGTCTTGCTTGTATATCAGTGTACCTGACTTGATAGCGTAGTTACACAAGGCTTATTCACATTATGGTTCATGCTAGAGTTGTCCTTACCTGTGTCATGACTGAGTTGTACCGTGTCATCACCTATATCTTGACTGAGTCGTGCCTACAAGTATGTGTAATTGAACTGCTATTCATGTATAGTTCCCACAACCTGTGAGTCCACACACGGGGCGAGGGTTGTCCGTTTGCACCTGTGCGTCCACACACGGGACGAGGGTGACTTATCTTGAAACTGACCTACGAGTCCACGTCGGGGCGAGGGATGGTATTCCATTGATCTATTGTTTACTTGTTCTTCCAGCAGTTCATTTATGCATAGTTGATCATGTATCCGTGTTCATAGTTACCTGTCAGTAGCCATATGTCAGTCTCATTTCTAGTTCCTATTTATACCCTATTTATATTATTGTATGACTAAACTGTTAGATAGGCATGTTTTTATGTATCTTGATATGTTCCCTGAGGACCTGATGATCTCTTCAGGTAGCTGATTGCATGGAGTTAGTTAGCGGCTCATGATGGTAGTGATTATACCTGCAGGGATACAAGTATTTGCTTGTGATATTTTTTTATTATCCTCTCGGGCTTTATATTCCATACCATGATATACTCTGCTTATTTATAGACTCATATCATTCTTAGAGTCAAATCGAACAATATGCTAATGGACTGCAGACCATGACCCATACTTGCTCATTCTTGTTTATATGATTCTTGTGGATTGAGATATAGTTTAGATTAGACATGATACCCTACTCTGGACAGCTTATACGTACTCGAGTCGGGCTGAAGTCCGCTCGATACGTAGCTGGCTTGCTCACGAGCTCGCGTCCGAAAAGCGGGAGCGGGTCGTGACAAGTTTTTGTGGTAGCCCATACAGGTCAGAGCATATCGTATCGGTTACGTAACTGTACTA
Organism: Iris pallida; assembly: GCA_029216955.1. Lineage (NCBI taxonomy): Eukaryota > Viridiplantae > Streptophyta > Magnoliopsida > Asparagales > Iridaceae > Iris > Iris pallida. The sequence goes on from JANAVB010025196.1 coordinate 49,516,128, forward strand.
ATACGAGACTGCGTATCTGACTAAACCCATAGAAATCTCAATTCACTATGTCTTGAAAATTCTCCTAGAAAATCTCTACGTCCTTGAAAATTCCATATTTGCTCTCGATTATACTTCCTTGCTTTCCGTACCATTGATTCTCGTCCCTTCCTATTTCGGAGTGACGAATGATCGTGATGTCTAGAATTCACCAGAAATTCTTAAGTTATAGAATAATATTGCTTGATTATTGAATATTTGGTTGTTTATAGCTATGAGGGATTAAAGATACCATATGTCCTAGATATTTGATATAATTATTAGCCACTAGTTAGAAGGATACAAGATTTTAGTGACCGTGTTTGAGGAGTAGTGTGACAAAAGGTGGGTAGAAGTCTTCGAGGTTTCGTAGTTACAAAATGACTAGAGAAAGTCATAAAATATTTTGAGAGATTAAATTTGAGGAGATTAAGGTAATAGTAGACTTTGAATTTTAAGGGATAGTTATGAATTAGAATTTCAAGGACGAAATTATTTTTAAGGTGGGTAGATTTGTAGCTCTCATTCCCGAAAATTTTGAAATATTTTTTTATGTTATTAACTATTTTATTTGAATGGTGATTTTTAGATTTTTTATAAAAAATTATTTAGTTAATTTTTACAGTAGGATATTTTAGTCATGGTTAGGAATTAAAGCACAAGATGAGTAGAAATCATGGCAATAATAGTGCAGTGGCGTGCTTCGACTAGTGTATTAGCCCTGGTAGGGAAGGCCGAGTCATAGGGATGTCCTAACTAGGAAAACCAGACCAAGTTGTGACTTAACCCCTATAGATATTTAATTTATTAATGAATTAATTTATTGACGTATAGAAGACCAGGCTGAACCAAACACGCCTGGACTGGACCTGAACCAAGCCCAAGCCTATGTAGCCATGCGGGACGTCCATGACGATATACTTAGAGTGTATACTTCTACCTTGTTTTAAGTGTCTAATAAATATTTCCTAGAATAATTGTTATATATATATATATATATTTTTTTTTTCCTAGAATAATTGTTATATATATATATATATATATATATATATATATATATATATATATATATATATATATATATATATATATATATATATATAAATATATATATATATATATATATATATATATATATAATATCAATATTCAGTTATTTGGATTGAATATCTATTCTTGGAAATATGATAATTATTTCCTTTACAATATCCTTGTGCATTTTAGGGTATTAAACTACATAAATGTGTACATATAGATTTATAGTGCCTATTTAATAATTGTATAAATGTTTTCGTTATTATTAGAAAAGTTAGTAAAATATAGTTATCTCATATATGTAATATGTATAGTAATATATATTATTTTATTGATATTTTTTAAGTAGTGCTTTATTTGTTATAGTTGCCAAGGATATGTTTAAATCCTTTGGGTGTAATTAAGTGATATTGTATATTTGATATTATATATATATATATATATATATATATATATATATATATATATATATATATATATATATATATATATATATATATATATATATATATATATTATAAAAAATATATATATATATATATATATATATATATATATATATATATATATATATATATATATATATATATATATATATATATATATATATAATATATATATTTATATTTATATTTATATATATATATATATAGATATATATATATATAAAATTTATATATATATATAATATAGATATACATTATATATATATATATTTTATATATATATATATATATATATATAGGAAAAAAAAAAATATATATATATATATAGGAAATAGATTTATATATTTTTATATATGTGATACTATATTATACATATATATATACATATAGATATATATATATATATATATATATAAAGAAAAATTTTCCCCATGGTCTCCGTTTCCTTCTCTCTCGAGCTCCTGGAGTTCCCCCCGCTGGCCGGCCTAGGCCGGCCGCCCGCCCTCCCCTCCCCTCCCGGTCCTCTCCCTCGTTCTCCGTCTCCGATGATCCCCCCTGGTCGCCGGAGGTACTGGAGTGGCGCCGCCAGCTCCATCTCCTCTACCCGCTCCCTTCCCTCCACCCCCACCCTCCGCCCTTCCCAGTCTCGCCTGCCCCAGGCCCCGCGTCGCCCGGAGTTCCTCCTCCGCCGGTTACGCGGAGCTACTCCCCATCCCCGCCCCTGGTCTCGAGCGGGTCTCCCTCCTTCTCGCTGCTTCCCGCAGGCAGCATCCCAACCCCTCTCCGTCCTAGCGCCCTCCCCCTCCGGAGTTGACGTCGCCGGCGTCCCGGAGCAGCGCCCTTCCGCTCCCGCCCCCTCGTTCTCAAACCCTCCCGTCCCCCCTCGGGTTCTGAGCCCCCCTGCAGGGATGGCATCGGGCCCCCCGCCCCAGTACTCCTCGAGTCACGCTCCCACGTGGGCTCGGTTCCCGAGTCTCCCCTCGTGGAGACCACCCCCCTCTCCGCGCAATTCGAGCTCAACGCCTCTGTTGCGCAGCTCTTCTCCCTGGTGGCTTCCCTAGTGGCGCATCAGGACCAGATTGCGCAGGCTCTCGGAGGCCTGCTTGCGCAGTCCAGCGCCATCCTGCCTTCCCCTCCCATGGAGCGCCTCCCCCATTCAGCGGAGCTTTCCTCCCCTTCCCCTGGTCTCCTCGAGCATCGCTCCCACGTGGGTTCATTTCCCGAGTCTCCCCTCATGGAGACCTCATCCCCTACAGCGCAATGCGATCTCAGCTCCTGCGTTGCGCAGCCCCAATCCCAGGCGGCCTCTCTCGTGGAGAAGCAGAGCCGGACTGCGCAGGCTTCCGGGGGCCTCCCCTACTCTGCCAATCCAGCGCCATCCCCTTCCCCATCCATGGCGCACCTCCCCCCTTTCCGTGGCGCCTTCCAGTGCGCACCCCACTCCCCCCCTCGCCTCAGCGCAATCCAGCTTGGCCCAGGGTGTCCCGCCCTCCCGTCAACCCGGGTTTCGGGTCGGCCCCCCCGAACTCTCCCCCTTCCCCGGCTTCTATACCCTCCCTAGCGCGCCCCCGCATCGCCCCTCTCCATCTCTACCCGCGCCCGCTGTGGCCCATGTCTCCCCCTCTCAGGGGACCGCTTCTCGCGTGCCCCCTGCGCGAGCTTCCGTCATCCCCGAGGCTACCCCCTCCAGCTCCCTGTCCCCCGCTGTGCCACTCCAGGGACCCCCCCAGGGCGGTCGCCACCACCCCCTCCGCCTCCTCGCCCGACAGACAGCTCTCCCCCCCTCCCTCCCTTTCTCTTCCCGCCTCCGTGCACCCTCCTCCCCAGAACGGCCATTCCCTCCCCCGCCCCGCTCCGGCGGGCTCCGCCCCATCAGATCAGCAACCTCATTCCTATGCCGCCGTGCTTCGCCCGGACCTCTCTCACTCGAAGGGCTCTATCTTCCCTGAAGTCCAGCCGTCAGAAATCGAATTCCCTCTTGAGCACTCCTCTCCCGTCATCCCGTTCTCAGATTTGGAACTGTCGTCGCTGTCAACGGCATTTTTCCCATACCTTCATACTCAAATTCTCCTCCGGATGTCCCAAGCTTCCTAGGATGCAGGAAGCGATCGCCAAATAGAATCTGTCGAACGACTATCGAGTGGCTCCCCTCGATCCCAGACACATCCTCCTTCACCTATCCTCCGAGCGCGATCACAAGACTGTGTGGTCCAAGGGAACATGCAAGATCGACTCCCATCTGATGAAGATTATCAGTGAACTCCCGATTTCACCACTAAAGAAGACTCGGCCACGGTGGCAGCCTGGATTACCCTCCCCAACCTTCCTCTAATATGCTTTGTACCGGCAGCGCTTCAGCGCATCGCCAACTCCTTCGGAAAGTACGTGGCTTCGGCGCCCGAGACAAGCAACCTCTCCAAAGCCCACTACGCCAAAATCTGCGTCGAGCTAGACCTCTCTGCAGAACTACCAAACTTCATCACCATCGAGCTAGGCAACAAAACCCACATTCAGCAAATCCTCTACGACAACCACATTTTGTATTGTAACCACTGCCATCTCAGAAGACACCAACCCAAGCACTGCCACCGCTTGCACCCTAAGCTTAAGAAGAAGACTGCCAGAAAAGAAAGCGCCCCATCGGAGGGGCAGCATCCCAAGTCACCCCTCCTCCCTCTCCCAAATTCTCACATCAGATTCGACTCTAGCATCGGCGAACCGGTCTCCAGCGAACCGTCGAGCAGAGCTCTCGTCCCCTTCACCTCCAAACACATTGAGATCTCCAACAAATTCGCCCTTCTCGACTCTGAGGACCCGGACTCCGGAAACCTTCCAGATGATTCCAGCCCCCTCAGGACTCCGTGCCCGCCCTCCTCTCCTCGCGTGCGGAGGATGTAACCGTCCCAAGCACATCTGACCACCAACTAATCACCGTCAGCCAAGGGGGCGACCCCCCAGCCCCCCACCCTCCCCTGATACTCTCCAATCATCCAGCGCCATCCCGGTTGAGGACGTCCTAGCTATCCTAGGACCCGATCAAGTAAAGCGAGGCCTCCAGGTCCAAGCCGCAGGAGCTCCCCTCCAGCAGTTGCTGATCGAGAGTGCTCTTGACTCCTTAACAATTCCCCCGGAGGACACGGCAGTCGACTCAGCCGGCAATCAGCTAGACCTCCCCGACCATGGAGAGACCCACAAGCCCCCGCCGCAGGAGTCCACCTCGGTCCTGGACAACCACCAACGGAGCCAATCGGGCTCTGACAAAAAAGTTACCATACTCACCAGATCCGCTGCAAGGCGGAACAAAAAAACCCCAACAATTCCCTAAATGCTTAACATCATATCTTGGAACGTCCGAGGTCTGGCCAATAAACCGACATTAAGGAGAATTGCCAGTCTTCGAAAATCCACAAGATCGACATCTTCATCATCATCGAACCTAAAATCCCCTCCAAACGTCTTAAATCCACCCAGTTGGCTTTGGGCCCCCTACGGCTATTGCCGGCAGGCACGACATCTGGATTCTCGGGACCGAGGACGTTAAACTTGACATCATCCAGGACACCCATCAGGCGCTCTCCTGCTGGATCGCTCACCCCACTCTTCCTGAGCGGGCTATCCTTTCTACGGTCCACGGTAGCTGTGTCATTGCTGAACGGAAAAACCTCTGGAAAGACCTTCTAGACACCCATCAACTCAACCCCAACATCCCCTGGCTTTGCATAGGGGACTTCAACGCCATCACCTGCAGAGAAGAGAAGATCGGAGGCCGCCCCCGCCTCTTACAGCCATGCAAGACTTCAACAACTTCATCTTCAACGCCAACCTAACTCCCCTCCAGTACATTGGGAGCGAATTCACCTGGTGTAACATGCAGGATGGCGACCGCCGCCAATATTCCGTTTGGACAGGGCCCTCACCAACGCCAGCTGGAACAACATGAGGATCAGCTACACCCTGTCCCACCTCAACTCCACCGAATCAGATCACGCGCCTATCCTGATGGAAATCAAAAAGAAATCCCAATCATCCAAAAAGAACTTCCGATTCCTCGACTTTTGGATTGACCACCCGCAATTCCTGAGCATCGTGGCCGAAGCGTGGAACAGTCAAGACTCCCCTAATCCTTTGACGCGGGTCAGCAATAAACTCAAAGCCACTAGAAAAGCCCTCTCCAGTTGGAGTAAACAAGCCTTCGGAGACATCTTTCAAGCCATCCGTGTCGCAGAGGACGATGTTTCCAGAGCTGAAGCCTTATTCCTTTCCGACCGATCCCCGGCGGCCAGGAGAGCCTTGAACCTCACCAAAGCCTTGTTAAAATTCAGGCTCAAAGTCGAGACTGACTTTTGGAAGCAGAAAGCTAGACTGAAGTGGGACAGCGACGGGGACAAAAACTCCAATTACTTCCACGCCTGCGTCAACGGGAAAAGGAATAAACTTGCGATACACCATATCGCGGATGAGCGAGGCATCACCAGAACCGACCAGAAAGGGATCCAAGAGGCGGCCACTGAATTCTTCACCAAACTTTTCGCTAAGGAGACGGTCCACAAAGACACTTCCTTCCTTGACCAAATCCCCACCATCATCACCGAACCCGACAACGCTCTGCTGGAACGCCCGCTATCAGAACAAGAAGTGAAAGATGCGGTATGGGCCTTGAACGCGATAGTGCTCGGGACCTGATGGCTTTTCTGGCACCTTTTTCCGCACTTGCTGGGATATCATCAAGCAGGATATCACCGAAGCGGCTACCGCCTTCCTTGAAGGAGCTCCCTTTCCCAAAGCCATATCCAGCGCCAATCTCATCCTCATTCCAAAAAAAGATAACCCCAACTCCTTCCGTGATTTCCGTCCCATCAGCCTGTGCACATTCACCAACAAAATTATATCCAAGATCATCGCTACTAGAATGACAGAGACTCTCCCCAAAATCATCTCGGAGGAGCAAAGCGGATTTGTTCGGGGGAGGAACATCCAAGACAACATCATGCTGGCCCAAGAACTCATCACCTGCATGAAATTTCCAGCTAGAGGGGGCAACATCGCAATCAAAATCGACATGGAGAAAGCCTACGACAGACTGGATTGGCAATTCATGATTTGGGTCTTCAGAGCCTTCGGCTTCTCTGAGAATTGGACCAACATCGTGTGGAGATCCATCAGCAACTCTTGGTTCTCCACAGTTATCAACGGTCAAGCCGACGGTTTTTTCAAATCTAGCCGCGGTGTTAGACAGGGCGACCCACTATCGTCCACGGTCTTCATCATTGTTGCCGATGCCCTGAGCAGAAACCTCAACAACATGGTCAACACCCACAACTTCCAGCTTTACCACACCGCAAGCGGGTGCCCCACCATCACCCACCTGGCCTTTGCCGACGATTTACTCATCTTCTCCTCCGGGGACATCGGATCGATGGAGGTGGTTCACAATACCCTGCAGCGATACTCCAGATGCTCAGGCCAGAAGATAAACCTTTCCAAGAGCGTCATCTACGCCCACCACAGCATCAAAATCGAGAATGCGACCAGACTTACCAACCTCACTTCCATCGCCGTGGCCCATCCTCCTTTCAACTATCTCGGCTGTCCCCTGGTGTACGGAAGATCCAACGCCAGCATCTTCGAGAACTTGATCTCCAAAATCAGGAACAAAATCGAAGGATGGCACAACGCCACCCTATCCCCGGGGGGAAAATCATCCTCATCAATCATGTTCTCAACTCCATTCCCATCCACACCCTAGCGGCCTGCTCTCCGCCCCGGAAGGTTATTGAGACGATAGAGAAGATCTTCTGCAACTTCTTCTGGGGCACATCAATAGGCAAGACAAACATCACTGGGCAAGCTGGAACACTATGGCCATCCCCACCGAGTCGGGCGGGCTAGGATTTTCCAAACTGGATCACATCGTTAAAGCTTTCTCGATGAAACTGTGGTAGAAATTACGCACCACCCAAAACCTGTGGACCAAGTTCATGAAGGCCAGGTACTTCAAACACATTCATCCAGCGACGGCCTCGGCCAACAGCAGATCCTCTGCGGCTTGGCGACGCATTCTTCGCGGTCGTGAGCTGGCCGAGCCCGCGATCAGACTCCAGCTGGGAATCGGCGAGGCCAATACATTCCTGGAAAGGTGGATCGGCGACCACCTTATCCCGAACATCGCCGACGCCCCCAGAAACAGCATGATCAAAGACCTGTGGAACCCCTTCAAATGATTGGAATTGGGACATGATTCGAGAGTGGTCTGGCAACGACACAGTGGACAGCATTCGTCAGCATGGCCTGATCATCGGGACCGACGCAGACAAACTGAGGTGGATTCGGCTGCCTCTGGAGCCTTCTCCATGCGAACGGCGAGATTATCGATCCAAGAGAACGGGCCAAACCTCTTCATTTGCGTTATTGGCAATCTTGTATCCCTAAGAAATGGTCCTTCCTGCTGTGGAGAGTCATGAAAAACAAACTGCCCACCGATGACAACCTTACCTCGATCGGCTTCAGCCTGGCGTCAGCTTGTAATTGCTGCACTGAGCGCCAGACGGAATCCATCGACCACATCTTCCGGGAAGGGAGCCTCCCTGACCGTATCTGGAGCTCCCTTAATCGCCACTACATCGCAGCTCCTGGAGACGGGCGCTTTATCGATCTCCTGGCCTACTGGGGTACCCTCTCCCACGGCCACCAGATCGTTGCAGCGGCCGCCACCTGGGCAATCTGGAAAAACCGCAACAAAGCGAGATACGAAGGCACCCATTACTCTGCCGATCAGCTATACCGGGAAATTCACAGACAATGTCGTAAACGTAGCTCCCTATGCTCCCACACTTCGCTGGCATCCGGGCATGCGATCCTCCTTTAGTGTCTGCGGAAGTTTCCGCCGCTCTCCCCCTTCCCCTTCTTTTGTGGCTTTCTCTTTTCTCGCTTTCGTGTCTGGCGGCGGCTGCGCCCGTCCTCATCCCCAGGCTTTCCTTTTGTGGTATACTTTTCCTTGTATGCGTTCCGTATTTGAGCCTTGATCATTAATAAATCGGGGATTCTATCAATATATATATAATATATATTATATAATATATATATATATATATATAGATATAATAGAATATATATAGATATATATATATATATATATATATAATATATAATAATATATATTAATAGATATATTTATATATATATAGATATACAATAACATAATTATATATAATATATTATATATATATATATATATATATATATTATATATATATATATATATATATATATATATATATATATTATATCGGAAGCGGATCAAAAGCCCCCCTTTAAAAACCCCCTAAAAAAACCCCCTCACTAATCCGTAATTTATGTTAATATTAATGTTAATATTAATGTTAATATAATATTAATGTTAATATTAACATTAAATACTAAAATTAACATTAAACTTAACATTAAAATTAATATTAACATTAACATTAATATAAAAAATTAAAAAAATTTAATATTAACATTAACATTAATAATATTAATATTAATATTAATATTAAATAACATTAACATAATATTAATATTAATATTATATAATATTAATATTAATATTAACATTAATATTACGAATTAGAGTGAGGGGTTTTTAGGGGATTTTCTAAGGGGGCTTTGATCCGCTCCCATATATATAATATATATATATATATATATATATATATATAATATATATATATATATATATATATATATATATATATATATATATATATATATTTAGCTAACTGGGTATTTATTGATATGTATATACGTGGTGTACATATACGGATGTGTATATAATGCATATATACAATGATAATAGTTTGATGTAAATATTCTAGAAGTGTTATAACATTATTTTTATCTGGAAGTATATAAATATCTTTGCTTTGAGTGTATGTATATCGAAGTATACGTGTATGTATATACGTGAACGTATATATATATATATATATATATAAATATAATATAATTATATATATATATATATATATTATATATAACGTTTGGAGAATAAAAAGAAAAACAAATGAATTTATCAAACCAACCCCAGCCCACTGAGCTCAGGCCTAAGCCATTTGGGCCAGGCCCAAATGCCATACCTCACAGCCAAAGGAATAATCCATGTTTCCGCTCGGCCAAGCACAGGCCGACATATATACGTTCGTATATATATAGTCGAGCGGGGGAGGTTTAGAGAAAACCCTAAACCCTGACGCAGCGCGCCCTCGCGATCGACCCAGAGCCTCTCTGCCCGCTCGCACTTCCCTAGCGAACCTGCCCCACCGCACATCGCCGACGGCAGGCCGGCCACCCAGCCGTGCGCGTGCACGAAGACAGCAGGACACAATAGCAGGACAGCCGCGGAGGTAACTTCGAATCCTCGCTTCTTTGTGAATTCTTGACCAAAATCTGATCTGTAAAGTCCTATGTAGAACCCATGTAAACCTCTAGGAACCTATCTAACTAGTTTGTATCGAATCAATCCAGATACGAAAGGAAATCGACACGAAGTCGACAAAAAACCCCTGTCGCATTGAAAGAATTGGAATTTCAGACGCTCCTGTTTGAAGGCGATTCCTGGTCGATCTGTCAAGAATTTTAGAAATCTATTTAAAGATCGTTTTAGACAACCTATACGAGATTAGAACATTTTTGTAGAACTATTTTATGCTTACTAAACAGGAAGATATTTGATTCTAAAAATCAACAAAAAATAGGAAAAACAATTTTTGAAAACTAGAAATTTTGCCCGATACGACATGGATCCCGCCAAATCGGGCGACGTGATCGTAAACCGAAAGCATCGAAAGGTGCATAACGGCTTCTTGGACGTGTGGACTTTGACAGAATTCAAATTGGTCGCGTGTGCGCGACGAATTTGATCCGTATCCGTCGAAATTTACCGTATCGACCTCTGTACAAGTTTTTCAATTACTTTTTGCACGTTCGTCAGATCGAGACGAAACTTGCACCAACAGGACCGTATCGTTTTTTTGGTCCTGTATGCCAAGTTTGGTCCGATTTTGGGACAGTTGATCGGATCGCCATTTCGCGGGCCCCACGATCCGATTCAACGGGCTTTTATACTGCACAGCCCACCGGAATCCAAAATTGGACATAACGTTAGGTTCGTATCATCAAAATGAATCCGTAGACATATAGTTTGACGACTTTAGAGACCATTGACTCTGGCACATTTTTTGGTGCAAAGTAGGTCCAACGGCGGACACCGTTTTAGCCTGAAATTACCGTTTTGCCCCTGTGTCCAGAATTGGACTTAAGGACAGACAATCCTAGCTAATTTGACTATTTTGAGAATTGACAATATCTATTTCAGCTTTCGAAGATAGTTGCGAGATTTGGACTTTACTTACCAGTTGGCTATATTTTGTTGGATCTGCGTGCAACTTCCAGGCAAGATACCTTGCCTCCTTCTACAGTTCATTTTTATGCTTATAGTTCTTCTGTTTTTAGTATGTTATCATTTAGTTACTCTAGTTGATATGGATTCAGATGTTTTCTACATATCATGTTTACTAGTTTATTGTCTTGCTTGTATATCAGTGTACTTGACTTGATAGCGTAGTTACACCAGGCTTGTTCACATTATGGTTCATGCTAGAGTTTTCCTTACCTGTGTCATGACTGAGTTGTACCATGTCGTCACCTATATCTTGACTGAGTCGTGCCTACAAGTATGTGTAATTAAACTGTTATTCCTGTATAGTTTTCACAACCTGCGAGTCCACACACAGGGCGAGGGTTGTCCGTTTGTACCTGCGAGTCCACACACGGGGAGAGGGTGACTTGTCTTGAAACTGACCTGCGAGTCCATGTCGGGGCGAGGGTTAGTATTCCATTGATCTCTTGTTTACTTGTTCTTCCAGCAGTTCATTTATGCATAGTTGATCCCGTATCCGGTTCATAGTTACCTGTCAATAGCCACATGTCAGTCTCATTTAGTTCCTGTTATATCCTATTTATATTATTGCATGACTAAACTGTTAGATAGGCATATTTTTATGTATCTTGCTTTGTCCCTGAGGACCTGATGATCTCTTCAGGTAGCTGATTGCATGGAGTTAGTTAGCGGCTCATGATGGTAGTGATTATACCTGCAGGAATACAGGTATTTGCTTGTGATATTTTTTTGTTATCCTCTCGTGCTTTATATTCCATACCATGATATACTCTGCTTATTTATAGACTCATATCATCTTAGAGTCAAATCGAACAATATGCTAATGGGATGCAGACTATGACCCATACTTGTTCATTCTTGTTTATATGATTCCTGTGGATTGAGATATAGTTTAGATTAGACATGATACCCTACTCTGGACAGCTTATATGTACTCGAGTCGGGCTGGAGTCCGTTCGATACATAGCTGGCTTGCTCACGAGCTCGCGTCCGAAAAGCATGTACGAGTCGTAACACTAAATAGACATCCTTAATGACGGAAGAAGGAGGATTACCAATAGTACCATTACCTATGATATAACCTTTTCGATTGTTGTCGAAGGATACATATCCTTCCCTTTTCATCAATAGTGTTACGAATAGATTAGCATCTCCAGTCATATGTCGCGAGCACCCATTATCGAGAATTTATTTGCTTCTAGTTGGTAAAGGAAGGTCCACCTACACCACAAGTAAATATGACCTTTGGTACCCAGATCTTTTAGGGTCCTGAATGGTTAGTTTTCGGTACCCATGCATATAGATTCTTATCAACTAATTTTTAATTCTACATTGTGGTGATACGTGTCCATGTAAACCACAGTATGCACATGTAGTATGCATATTTATATTTGGTGCAAGATGATAGTGATATCTATATGTGGGTGTTGGATGATGATAGTAACTATGTGTAGTGGCAGAATGATGATAATAACAGCGTGTGGGTGTTTTACGTGATGTATGGGAGTAGGTGTACATAAAAGCATGTTTACGTATAGTATGTGGATGCATGTTATTTTGATGACGTGGTCTATTGTGTTGGTGTTTAGTGTATGTGCTGTGACTGTTAACTGAGTTTGAGGTTGAGCAACCTGTTTATCCAACCTGATCTCTAATTTCTTAGATGCAACATATACTTCATCATATTAGCAAAAAAACCATTGATTCTAGCAGTAGCAACCATGTATTGTTTTTCTCTTCAGCAAGCTCTTTATTGAGTGCTGAAATATCAAGTGTTTGTTTTTTAATGATAGATTCGGCATCATGTAAATTTAAATTAATCTTGGATACCTCCTCGGTGTCCTCTGTGTGAGGTGTGACTCTAACATTATCTAGTAAGCATAAAAATCTATGGATCTCAGCTTCATGAGCCGTGATTTTATCCTTAGCATGTTTATACTTACTAATAACCTTTTTGTGGTCTTCAATCAGATCACTAAAGGCATCACCAAGTTCATCAAAAATGAAATCATCAAGAGGATCAAGAGTTACCATATCAGATGTTGCCATTAGGCAGACGTTAGACGAGTCATGGGGACTGTCATCTTCCTCGTCTGAGTCAATAGTTTCGCTTTCATGCCAGATACTAGTGTTGGCATACTTTCGTGAGGATGACTTCTTATACGGCTTCTCATATCTGCCTCATTTTTTTCTGGGGCAGTCTTTTCTGACGTGTCCTGTCTTCTTGCAGCCAAAGCAAGTGGGTTCTTCATCGTCTTCCTTTTGGTCTTTTTTTTTGGTTGAAACGTGGAAACTTCTTGAAGTTGCGTACCAAGAGTGCTTGATCATCACCATCGGAATTATCGTCGTCTGTATCCTCTGGAATGGTTCTTCGGCAATGAGCTCTAAGCGTGATTTCCTTTTGCTTTGGAGCAGGTTCGTCGAAGTCTTTGAGATCGAGCTCATGAGTCATCAGCTTGACCATCAGAGTTTCTATTGAAATGTTGGTGAGATGATTGCCTTTGATGATTGCCGTCACCTTGGGGTTCCATATTTTTGGTAGCCCCTCAGCAGCTTATGAATCTTCTCATGGTTGGAGTACTCTTTGCCAAGGAAAGATAGCGGATTGACGATGTCGAGGAACCTTGTGAACATTTGAGCGATTGTCTCATTTGGTTTCATCTTGAATGCCTCATATTCTTGTGTTAGACGACTGATCTTTGATTCTTTAACCTGTGTGGTTCCTTCATGGGTCACCTCCAGAAGCTTCCATATTTCATGTGAGTGGCGCATGTAGAGACCCTGTTGAATTCAGTCATGTCTATGGCACAAAAGAGAGCATTAATAGCCCTAGCATCTAGACTAGCCTGTTTTTTCCTGGTCGGTATATTTGTCGTGGGGTTTGTTAGTGAGAGTCCCATCGACAGCAATTCTAGTAGGCTTCTTGTAACCATCAGTGACGATGGTCCAAAGATCAAAGTCTAGAGATTTGAGATAAAAACTCATTCTAGTATTCCAATAGGTGTAGTTGGTTCCATCAAATAGGGGTGGCCTATTTCTGGACTGTCTCACCATAGTTGGTAAAGATAGGTTGTGTGGTTGCCATGGATCAGCTCAAGGATGTTAATCCGATATAAGAAAATATGGCTCTGATACCAATTGAAGTACGTATAGGCAACTCTAGGGGGGTGAATAGAGTATGTGTCGATAATAACCAAATAAAAATTAACTCTTTCACCAACAGAATAATTAACCAGAGTATTAATGCGGAAATAAAAGAGATCAGAAAAGCATATGGCAACACAATAGTTTTAACCTGGTTTTCCTCGTGGATGACTAATCCAAGCCTAAGAACTATTGCTCAGGATTGAAATCCACTATTTGTGAAATAGAGGTACATCACGTGCCTTTACTCAGAAGAGCACGCCAACTTCTTATACTTTCGTTTGAGGCGAAACTTAGAATTGTCCAAGCGACTACTTTCAAACTCTTGCACAAAACTTCTAACTGAATTGCATTGTGCACCTTGGGGCTTAGGAAGTTGTATGGCTTGTAGATGGGAAGAGTAGGCTTAGAATGTATAAGGCTATAGAAGATGAGAAGATGAGATGAATGAAAATGAAGAAAATCATGCCATATATATATATATATATATATATATATATACTAGTCCAAGGAGGCAGAGTTCGGCCAGAACTCTATCCCAAAATTTAAATTTTTGGCTGTTGGACAACTAGCAACCAGCAAACCCTAGAAATTAGGATCCTTAAATTAAGGAACCAGAGTTCGGCTCGAACTCTGCCTGGGGCAGAGTTCGGCCCGAATTCTACTTTCTTGGTCCAGAATGTTCAATTGGGCTAGTATGTTCAAATAGGCTTGGTTTGGTTTGGTGATTGTTTGGTAGAGCTTTGGATAAGTGATTCTAGGTTTAAGACACTCAATGCTACTCAGCGTACATAATCCTAGACTCAAATAAATATAAAATTTACAGACAAAAATACAAATAATAGCTTCATATGTTGATGACGTCTTGTCTTAAACCGATATGTGATGTTGTCTTTGAGCTAGATGTGTCATATTGGATCATAACAGATATCATTTTTGTCAATACTCAAAATTAGGTTGACTATGATCCAGTTTGGGTCAACAATCTATTCGGGTGGTGCTAGTATATATTGGCAGCCAGTTTCGACTCTGAGGTCGAGCAGATGGATGTGAAGACGACATTCCTCTATGGTGATCTTGAGAAGGAGTTGTACATAGAGCAGCCAGAGGGATTCTGTGAGAAGGGTAAGTCATACTTGGTCTACCGGTTGAAAAAGAGCTTGTATGGTCTGAAGCAGGCTCTGAGGCAGTGGTACAGAAAATTTGAATCGTTTATGGGGGAGCATGGTTATGCACGAACGACATCGGACCACTGTGTATTTGTGAGGTACTTTGCCAAGGATGATTTCATCATTTTATTACTTTATGTTGATGATATGCTACTTGTGGGTCGAAATGCCACTAGAATAGTGGTGGCGAAGCACCAACTGGGCGTGACATTCTCTATGAATGATACCTTCTCTATGAAGGATTTGGGCACAGTGAAGACTATTCTTGGGATGGAGATCAGCCGCGAGAGAGAGTCCAAGTTGCTACACTTGTCACAAAAGAAGTACATTCACCGGGTACTTCAGCATTTTGGGATGGACAGGTCGAAGAAATTGAGTAACCCCCTTGCAGCTCACTTTAAGTTCACTGAGGAGCAGTGTCCATCTACGAGGACAAGAAGGAAGATATGGAGCGGGTTCCATTTTCTTCAGCTGTAGGAAGTCTCATTATGCTATGGTGTATACGAGACTAGACATTGCTCACGCAGTTGGCACAGTTAGCAGGTATCTTTCCAATCCAGGAATGGTATATTGAAGTACGATCAAGTGGATTCTACGGTACCTTCAGGGGCATTATGTAATGCCCAAGTCCCAAAATACGTAGGATCAGGAATACGAATACATGCTAGCAACACTTCACTAATGGACCAAGCTACACATAAAGCCCATTAGCAAAATACTTAAGCTGTAAATCATGATAATACCCAGAAATACAACACAGTCCACAGGTATAAACATCTAATCACATCCACAGAGTCCACAAAGAGATCAAGAATAAATAAAAAAATGTCTCAAATATCCAGCAATAAAAGTAATGAAGTCTGTGCGGGTAAAACATCCCGAAACCACAGAGACAGAAACAAATTACAAATCAACTACAAGTCTGATGAAGAGAAAAGAAAATAATGTAGTATGACTAAATATGAAGGTAACATGATCACGACAAGTCCTCTGGCACTATCTCGTCCTCTTGTGCCGGTACGCGTCCGGTCTTAGCTCCCGAACTGTAAACCTACGGGTAGTCTTCAGCTTCATCTAAGCCTAGAAAATAGCCAGATCCTCAGGGGACTGGCAAGGTGCATAATATACATGCCAAGGTACAGAAATAAAAATGTGAACTAAGGCAATCTACTGTATCCGTCTATGTGCTATGCAAGTGAGATGCTTTTATAGAATACCAGACCCCTTCCACTAAGGCTCACTAGCACCTCAGCAGGATACTGTCCCGAGTACCTTGGAACCAAGGAAAATCAATTCTCGACAGTAATAATCCCTTACTCTGCTACAGAGATAAAGGTCACTAAACAATGGGCCACACGATAATAGGTCTGATATTGTAGTCAAGTTCTTCCCAATTCCCATGTCTAGAATCTAGCAATGTCAAGTCTGTACAGTCATCTCGAAAGTAATAGCAATACCATCAATACCACGAATAGTCATGTAAACCTCGTATTATGAATGTGTCAGTGTCCTGTGATCAAACGTGTCAATGGACACATCAGTATGTACGTAATGTCTAATGTCAATACTCGATGTCATTATCATGACATCGTACCAGTCTATAAATGGACAGTAAGTATCAACGTCCTACATCATGAAATGCTAATCAAAATGAACAACAAGGTAGAAAAGAATAATTTGTAACGAAGACAAGACACGCTTGCCTGTAACTGCTGTTTGCGGGTAGGCATCACCAACTCCGGTATCCTTGTCGATCCTCCCAAGCTCATATAATAATATATTATATTTAATATTCTATATCAACATACCATATATAAATTATATGAGTATCTATGCCTCCTAGTTGTCATCACGTTGCTACGACACTGCATCTATTATATAAGTACAAGTAGGTACCAAAATCTCTCGTAAATACTTTACAATTGTAACAAAATTATATATTTAGATTCTAGAATTTATCTATAAACACTTATATATTTCTATAATTATATTATTAATAGGAAAACCCTTTCACAAGAGATCCTATGTCAATGCCACATATGTCTTCCTCAATTCGACCAATTAATTTGGTCCCGAAACAATGATTAAATAGAATTAATAAATTCTATAAAAATTTCATAAATTAGTTAAAATAGTATTTATAATGTTAAATCTTGCACAACATAAATTTTAATATGAACTCATGGAGTTTTGACACTTTTGGACACAAGGAAAGCAAAAATTTTTGGAGTTCGGTGACACGACAAATGTCTTAAATTTTTGAAAATAGTAAACGGATGTGAAACCTAACTTTCAGATATACGTCGGAAAGGTATCAACGTCTAGATTCTGAATAAAAATATAATAATATAAGAAACTGAACTTCGATAGATGAAAAATGGCTCGCAATAGAATTCATTAGTTCTGGACACCCTGTCGTAGAATCGACGCCACGGGAAAATCGCTTGGAACTGGAGATCCAACGATCATGGGTTAGAGAAAGGGTAACTCTATATTTGGTTTGAGGAGAAACAGATGAGAAAAAGTGGGTGAAACATCATCTACAAATCGACTAACCTACTGTGACATTTCAGACTTCGATTTGGCGGAGTTTCGGCCCAAGTAGCGCATCGTGCACCTCTCTAGCGGCCGCAAAGTTGCTCCTACAGTTGCTAGGGTGGAAGAGAACATTGAGAGAGTCGCAAGAGTGGTGGTGGTTGGTGCAGAAATTGAGGAGAAATTATATTTTGTGAAGAAAGGGGGTCGGCTAGGGTTTCGGGTTGGGAGGTTGTGGCCACGTGCAAGTTGGGGCTACGGGGGTTGTTGGCAGTTATGAAGAGAGAGGAATAGGTTAGGGTTAGGTTTGTATTTATATTATTAGGGCATGGTCTTTGGTTTGATCTAATTTGGATATGATTTGGTTCTGCAAAGTATACTATTAGTAATAGGTTTCCTAATTTGGATAGTGGTTTGACCAAGTCAAAGATATAGAAAATATTGACATGGCTGCAATTTAATCCCTAAAATTCACTTAAATATATGTATACTTGGTTTTGGTACTCCTAGTTAGGCTCTAACTAGTAGGGTTGACTAGGTTAGGGTCCGAGTAGCATTACTAGTCAAATTGGACCCGAAAATCAATTTAATGAGTCTCATGTGCCATTTGTAAATAAGTAGCACATGGAAACTCGATTGGATGGTACACCCTAGGCATGTGCATTATAGACTCAAAATGAATCAAAATCATATTGGGTCATATGGTTTTATACTATTAGTAATAGGTTTCCTAATTTGGATAGTAGTTTGACCAAGTCAAAGATATGGAAAATATTGACATGGCTGCAATTTAATCTCTAAATTTTACTTAAATATATGTATACTTGATTTTGGTACTCCTAGTTAGGCTCTAACTAGTAGGGTTGACTAGGTTAGGGTCTGAGTAGCATTACTAGTCAAATTGGACCTGAAAATCAATTTAATGAGTCTCATGTGCCATTTGTAAATAAGTAGCACATGGGAACTCGATTGGATGGTACACCCTAGGCATGTGCATTATAGACTCAAATTGGATCAAAATCATATATTGGGTCATACGGTTTCGATCTATGTCAAGTCCCAAAATCAAATTGAAAGTTGGGCCTAGAATTACGATAAATGATCAAATGGTCTAAGTTGACCCGAAATCATGTGAAACCAAAAGAATATTGGGAAACAAATTTGAATGGGACATAATATATCAAACTAAAGATGAACGAGTCTAGAATTAATTATAGAATTGGATTCAAGAAAACAATATTTGTTGTGCTTCAAAAATCAAAGCTACGGTAAACTACTAACATAGCCATTATTGACTTTAATATTTAAAATATCTATATAAAATAATATAAAATAGTTAAAAATAAAATCCAAAAAATTAGGGGGCTTACACACTACCGATTGGAGACTTTCCTTTGGTAGTGACGGGCCAAAGCTGGTCGGTTATACCGACGCTGATATGGCTGGAGATGTCGACACGAGGCGCTCGACTTTGGGCTATATGATGATGTTTGCTGGTGGAGCGGCATCGTGGCAGTCACGATTACAGAAATGTGTAGCCTTGTCGATGACAGAGGCAGAGTACATTACGGTGATAGAGACTTACAAGGAGTTGTTGTGGATAAAGAAGTTGTTGCAGGAGGTGGAGCTAAAGCAAGAGCAGTATACTTTGCTTTGCGATAGCCAGAGTGCCATTCACCTTGTGAAGAACCAGACATTTCATAGTCGGTCCAAGCACGTTGAGACTCCGTATCATTGGATACGGGATGTGGTTGAGAAGAAGGACGTGATGCTTGTGAATATTCATACAAATGACAACGGAGAAGACATGTTAGCGAAGGTTCTTCCAAGGGAAAAGTTCAAGTACTGCAGGAGGATCGTCGGGATGACGAACCCCTCCAAATAGTCGTGAAGGAAAGATTTGTTAGAGTGGGTAGGATTTCCAACCTATAATATGGAAAATACCCCAGAATCGGATTGGGTATTCCTAATATAAAAAAATATTCAATAGATTTAGATTGGGTATTTCTATATATAGTAGGAATATCCTAATGGAGTTGGATTGGGTATTCCTAATATAATAGGAATATAAATGGTTTAGATTTAGTATTCCTACATATAATAGAATACCTCAATTTGTTATGGGTTTGAGGCTATATATACTAGGTGTTTTCTCACCATAAAATATATCTCAAAAAAGGAGAGGAGCAATATTTGAGAGAGAGAAAGAATTGAAGACTATTGCGAACGAGAGATCACTTCAAATAATTTTTCGATATTTTTTGTTCTTCGGAGTCTACAATCAAATTTTCTTCTTTCAAGTGAGTTGTGGTGATCCGTTTGGATCGGGAGGAGCTTGTAGAGGGTGTATTATCTTTATTCCATTAGTGGAGGTTCTTCACGGTTGGACTCCGATCATCCCGTAATTTTTCCTATTTGGGTTTTCTACGTCAAAATATATGTGTCTGCGATTTGTGTTTGACATTTTTGGTTTGTGTGCTTTTGTTCGGTTCTCTCGCAGAACTCTCTGGTTTGGGAGAACGATTTCCGCGCTTCGTTCCCAACAGGGAAATAACTATGGTGACTACCCATATGCAGTCATGGGTGAAGACATTCCAAGACACTAGGTATACAATGGAAATGGGTTTGGTAAGATTCTGGTGATGTTTGATCAAATTGGGACAGGTGAACTTTGTAGAAAATTGAGTGTAGCCAGTGATGGTGTTACCATGGATGATGCATATTGAGGATAGGATGGGGTTCATGATATTGTAGATGGTGGTGATTGTCTAATAGGATTTTTAGAGGCCATTTCCGTAGAATTGAAACCAAATGGTTGTAGATTTGGTTGTGACATAGGTGTTTGGGTTGCAATAGATGAAATATATGGTAAAGGAGGAACAATCATAGCTGGAGCATATTAGTACAAATCAAACACTCTTCTTGATCTAGCCATTTCATCCAAGAACCCATCAAATTTCATTAAGAGAAAGAATTTTATCTTTCAAGGTTTGAAATTGCTTCTCCTCTGCCAATCGGTGGCTATGGTGGTGGTTCCGGTGAAACTCCTTGTCATGGCTTCTTGAGATCGGTGGCTCTGATGGCGGTTCCGATGGAGCCCGTTGCCGAAGGCCATAGCTCCTTAAGAGATCCATCGCTTCTTGAGATCGGTGGCTCTGAGGGCGGTTCCGATGGAGCCCATTGCCGAAGGCCATAGCTCCTTAAGATTGGTAGCTCTGATACCAAATTGATAAATTCATTTTTCCATTGGCTCGAGATAGAGAGAAATCTATCATAATTCGCCATTGAAGGCACAAATATACAAGTTCAATTTGGGAAAGTTAAAGAAGAACTGGATTTTCTTCATTGATTCAAAAAAGAATTACAATGTGGAAAGAACAAGATTACAAAGTAGAAAGGAAAAAGATTACAAAGTAGAAATCTAAAATGTAGAAACAAGATTACAAATCACACACATATTACTCTCTCCAGCCTCCTTATTTATAGGTTTGAATTATAATTATTTTGTAACTAATTTCTCTAACAGAATTAACTAACTCTCCTAACAATATCGACTAGTTGCTATTAACTGAAACAAGTCAAAAAGATGGAATGTGTCACATGTTTACATCTGAAAAGCAGTAGGAGAACAAGAAGCTATAAAAATTTAGGGCCTGTTTGGCTCCGTGTTATAATGCGGTTTTTTGAGTAAAAACAGCAAATAGTTCAAAAATTGTGTCAGCTGCTTCTCTGGATTTGCTGCCTTGAAAAAAAATTTCGAAAACCAACTTTATAATGCAGGTTTTAGAGAGGAGCAAAAACCCGTTTTTTTGAAATGAATTTTTTTTGCTTTCTCTATTGTTTGGCGGACCCCACCACCCACCAAACCCCCCTCTCCCCCTCTCTTTCTCTCTCCTTCCAAAGAATTGTGATTCCATACTCCTTCATCTTCTCCCTCTTTTGAGAATGGACTCTGCCGTCGCTGCCATCGCCCGCCGACTCCTTGCTTCTGCTCCTCTCTCACTCTCTCTCTCCTCCCGAAGAATTTTGATTCCGTGCTACTTCATCTTCTCCCTCTTCTGAGAATGGACTCCTCCGCAGCCGCCCGCCGACTCCTCGGCCTCCGTCGCCAACCCTCCTCCTCCACCGCCGGCTCCTCCCACGGCTGGCAGAAGGTCACCTCCAAGCTTCAGTGCCGGGCCCCACCTTTACAGCCCCACCGTGCGGTCCT
The DNA here is from genome assembly GCA_029216955.1 of Iris pallida. Classification (NCBI taxonomy): domain Eukaryota; kingdom Viridiplantae; phylum Streptophyta; class Magnoliopsida; order Asparagales; family Iridaceae; genus Iris; species Iris pallida. Next base: position 49,538,121 of record JANAVB010025196.1, read on the forward strand.
CATCTCCAATGGAACCCACGTCTCCAACTCCGTCGAGCTCAAGGCCGAGGAGCACCGCCGAGCAATCAAAGCAACTGCTGCTGCCGCCGGCGACGCGTCAGTGACGCTCGTCGTCGTCAACGGTGGGCCCAGGCGGTGGGCGCCGCGGGAGCGAGAGTCCTCCGACTGGATTTTGATCGTCCCATGGCAGTGGTGGATGGGTCGTCCATGGCAGTGGACTCCGAGCTATCGATATTGCGCGAGCAACGAGCTGGGCACCAAAGCTCGAATCCCTCAGTGAGGCTCGAATACCTCGAATTCCTCGGTGAAGCTCGACCCGCAGAGGA